>OZ030392.1:30123350-30586908 GCA_964023965.1 Melinopterus prodromus
TTGAATTTTCTACTTAAATTTATTTTCATTTATTTTTGTTATAACTTTGATTGTTTTAGCATTGTTTATTTTTCTTTATTTAGTCAATATTTCAAGCGGCTGTAACTTGAAGGTGAGAGAATGGACCTAATTGCCATATTAAAAGTTATACTCAGAATGACATTTACTATATAAAAAAATCTGATGTGGCCAGGCACATGACTTTATCATACAATATATAAAATTAATAGTTTAGCTGCATGATAATCTATTTTATTTAGATAAATCGTAGGTATTGTCAAAGCATCAGCATTTGACACTACCTACACTACGTCATTAGAATAACAGTTATTTATGTCACAAGTGCCGAAAGTACGGAATAGCGTGTCGAGCGGTGATGCGGCGCCTCACCGAAGGCGGAGCGTCGCCGTCGCATGTGAGCAAGTCGCGCTATCTAGTTTTCGGCAGGAGTGACATCAACGTTTATTGTGTTGCTTTTTGAGAAATATGTATTTAAAAAAATAAATAAAAAATGGATATATTTCTGTATAGGAAATGTTAGTTTGGTACCACTTTGACGAAACGTCAAGTTAAAAAAGCTAATTAAAATTCTGACAGATTTATATTTGTTCATGACACTGTAGATGTCACATCCGTAGCAACATACTAAAATAAAACTATACTCATCGCCGGTACTGTATTTACAATTTTCTCAATTTATCGTTTTCAGAATTAGATATAAAGACGGGTTGATATTTCTTATGAACAAACAATCAAATTGGTGATCTTATTTTATTTGAAATTTGTATTTTGTACTTTGCCGCACTAGAGCGGCAACGCACCATGGCGGTTCTACAACCTCTGATGAAATCAGCTGTTTTCGAGTATGACAGCAGAAAAAAATATTTGTCAAAATTCTGGCTACCATGTAGTTTCATATCAATGTAGATGCGACCGATCTCGATCAAATAGAATTTGCTCTTGCAGCTAAACTATTAATTTTACCAAAAAATGTCATAGGCATAAATTGCTCAAAATTTCCTCTACTTTAATTTATTATTTAACTATTTTGACGAAATTACAGAAATGGCGGCTCATTTGCAAAATCCTTGAAAAAGGCCTAGAATAAACTACCACTTCCTTTGGACCGTTTTGAACCAAAAGCTTTTCAGCTCTAAGTTAAGTCATGAATCTTCTAAATATGAAGTTTCGTCCCGATACCTTTAGTAGTTTCTCCGGAATCGTCGCCACAAAAATCGTTTACTCACACACACACACACACACACTCACACACACACACACACAGACATTTTTTTGTACCTTGGTCAAAAATGTTCAGGGGACCCAAAAAGACCTATTTCCGCTAAAATCTCAATTTTTTTTTCTGCATGATTGCAATACTTTATCATACTGCGTATGATAAAGTAATAAATCTTGCGGAAAAAAAGTGTTACACCCGGTATAAATATCGCTGAAATTTTGTTAAATGGTGTTTTAAGGATAAAAATGATAACTACCAACAATTTAGGCATTTACCCTGCGTAGGGTAAATACCCCGGTAAATACCCATTTTATAAGTTCCCACCCGCCGGGTATTTACTCGGCCTACATCACTGTATACAACTGCACATATAAAAAGGGCAACATAGTCAAACACCCGCACGAACGAGATTTCACTGGACTGTAGAGTGTAGATGCTTACTGGAAATAAAACGTCAAAAAGCAACAGTACAAAAAAAAGGAAAAACTTGTTGAGTTGTTACCAGTACTTTTGTCTCATATTTCATATTACAAAAGACATTTATACAAATGTTCCCTGGTCGCATCCGGCTTATACGCTTGTCTAGTGAACATGCACTATTGAGTACGAATGAGCTAATAAACACGCACACAATACCTAACCGACTCCTTATTCTGTGTCGATTTCTTTACTGCCGTCGTAAAGAAGTGGCGCGGGAACACCACTAAAAATTTATCAAGTGTAAAGACGGCCGCGGAATCAGTGAAATATCCGACGCGCCCCCATTGTTATTAAAATCTAGTGGCCTTGTGCTGAAGGGAGCTGTCGTCTCGGTCGACAAGACGACTCGCCCGAGATTCACAAGAGGACGATCCGAGCGACGCCCAAAAGAAAGAAATCAATCATCTCCGGATGAATTTTACATTAGCTACTTCGAGGAGTCTTTCAAATCGTTGTTGACCCCTGGTAATATTTCAAATCCGCATCAATTTAAGGTCTGTGAAAGAGGTCGCGGTCTCTTAAATCTGCAATGATTTCAATTATTGAAATTGAAAAGATTTTGCGAGCAGGATAAAAGTGGGATAACATGAATATTACTGAATAATAAATTTAATATTATATCATCAAGAATCACTCAATTTAGCTGTCAATAATTCAAATGTCAATAACAACAAAAATCTGATGTGGCCAGGCACATGACTTTATCATACAATATATAAAATTAATAGTTTAGCTGCATGAGATTCTATTTGATTGAGAGTTTAAGACTACCTACTATCATTAGAATGAAAATAATTGTCAAATCCTACTGGTTTTAATGCAGACACGATCTCGATCAAATAGAATGTGCTCATACAGCTAAACTATTAATTTTACAAAAAAAAATCGTAGAGATAAATTATACAAAATTTCCTCTACTTTAATTTATTGTTTAACTGTTTTGACGATATTACAGAAATGCAATAATCATTTGCAAAATCCTTGAAAAATGTTTAGAGGAACATTCAGTTCCTTTGGACCCTTTTGAACCAAAAGCTTTTCAGCTCTACGTAGGTCATAAAACTTCTAAATATGAACTTTCGTCCCGATACCTTTACTAGTTTCGCCGGAATCGTCGCCACAAATATCGGGTCCACACATACACACAGACATTTTTTTGTAACTTCGTCAAAAATGTTCAGGGTACCCAAAAAGACGTAATTCCACTAAAATCTCATTTTTTTTCTGCATGATTACAATACTAAGTGAAAATGACCATTTTGAAATAATCCAAAATAAACAATATTCGCCCACAAACCCTATTGTGTTGTATATCAGGAGAAAGCTCACGGCTATGAAATGGCACCTATACCACCACTCTATAGAGTCTAGGTGTTCGACAATCGGCCCTTAAATATAACATGACCAAACAATTAAAAATTTGCATACTCATAATTGCAAAAGGGAACATATTATCATAAAATTTAGTATTTTTCTATAAGTACATGAAGACAACAATTGTACAAAATTTTATGTAAAAGCAGACAAAATGATAATGCAGAATTTGCTCTAATTTTTTAGGCAAAAATGCATTTTTACCGGCACTAGATTTAATTCAGAATTTCTTTCACACTGTTTTATTTGGTCAAAATCGTCACTTAACTATTATTATTTTATTTTTTTACAAATAAATTAATTAGAAATATGTAAATATTGTAAATGGTCTGATCTACACTAATAAATTGATTGTTTTGTATTTATTTAATAACTGTGGTTTGTTTATATCTATATTTATTGTAGTTTATAAAAACATATTTTTTATGGTATTACATTCAACATAAGTATTCTGTATTTTGAGCCTCGGGCACGGGTTGATTTATTTCAAATTTCAGAGGAATTAAGTATGGACATAAAGGAGCAAATAGCGAGGGCTTAACCCAAATTTAAATTTTTAAAATAAGGCCACCCCAAGGTGGTGGTTATTATTAGAAAATGTTATTGTCATGTTTTGAACAAAATAAAATCATGAAAAATACAGAACGTTCCAAGCAAAATTATAAACCCAGTGTTAATTAAATTAAAACCAGTAATTATTGTTCAGTTATCTACTCCCGGTATATCTAGAGAGAAATAATTTTAATAAACGTACTTACTTTTCCAGCGCGGCATCTTTATTGCAACGCTCCCAATTTCCTTTATCAAATCTTATGGCCACTATATCTCCGTTTAATTGTCTCTGTATATCATCCGAGGGCGCCCTCACACCTCCCCCCACTCCCGCCATCGACAGAGCTAACGGACGGCAGCATCATCCGATCTTCGATATTAATTGAACTCACTGTTTGAAATTTAATTAAAAATAATATATCCAGTTAGCGGCGCGGCACGGCGTCTTCCGAGTAAATAATTTGTACGTCGTCTGCCGACGTGAGAAGCAATCTTTCAACGACCAGAGAGAGCCTTTCAGAACGATCTCTGAAAGCGACCAAATTGAAAGCGCCTTCGATTTTCAATTTCACGTCTTCGGTGAAATGTTTGATCTGAAAGGCTGGCAAATTAAGAAAATATGGATGCCTACCATATGTCTGAATGGATTCATAAAACAATATAATTACACTTCATAATGACGGTGTACTCAGTGTTGTACTTAGAGATTTTGGCGCCTGGGGCAGTCACCAATTTGCCGCCCTTTCATACATTCGTTTGTTCATTCATACATTCATTCATTCATTCATTCACTCATTTATTTATTCAAAATATGGTGGTGGTGGTTATTAACATTACTGGACATAAAAAATGAAAGAAATAAATTTCTTTGAGATTCCACTAATAAAATATACAGACTGTCTCACGGAACTGGTACGTTAGAAGTTTCTCATGTTCTACTATTTCTGGAAAGTTGAAAGTTTGGAACTAGAATTTACTCGATCTGAGCTCGTTAGGTAAAATATTCTCAAGTTAACTGTTACGTCCGGTCACCGGAAGTCGGTATCAAATTTGTTATTTTAAATGGAATGTTATATTTTGGGTTTCGACGAATCAAAATACATTATTTTTGGTAATGTTTCCCTATACCTTATAATCACCATTTTTGATTTTACTAATTTTTTAATGATTTTTGCTGTTACGTTTAAAATTGAATATCTCGGTTATTATTGAAATTAGAAGTTTCATGATTGGTGGTCCAATATTAGAACCATAAACAAATAAGACAATATGTAGTTCATCATGATATCTTATACAGGGTGTTCAAAATTTACAACACAATATGTAATTGAATTTTCAAACGTAAACAATATTTTTTCAAATGGAACAGCATGTATACCGATACGGCATTCATTAGGAAATATTATTCCCTATCAATAAATATTAGGGTTCCCTATATCTATCTTTAATAATTTTTTAGATATTGTCAGTATAAGATAATGCAAACTACATACAAAACGATTTATTCTTCATTTATAGGAATGTTACAACTTTGGAACAGCAGGAAAACAGAAAAATATTGAAAAGGTTTGTTAAAACTAAAATAACTTATTTGGGATATCTAATTTAAGGGGAGGTTCTCATGTAATCGGATGTAAAAACTAATTTTTTTCCCTTTCGTATTTTGTAACCTTGGGGTGTATAAAATCAGACCCTGAAACAGGTTTTTGATTCTCGCAAGTTTTACGGTTTTATAGCCTATGGTATTCTCCGGTAAAAATTTCCTGCATTAAGGCGGCGCAAACATGTGTCTATTCAAATCATAAGTTACGGTAACGCTTTAAATTAGTAATGTGAAATTTGGATATAGTACAGAGAACGTATAGATCTACATAGGTGCTAATGTTAATTAAATTATTATATTTCAATGAATGCATATAGAAAAGGAGTTTTAAAATGTATCATGTTTCTACCTTCTCTTGTAGAGTTTTTTACACCGATACAACCAACGCGTTTTTTTAGGAACACGATCTTTCAAACTGGCTTGCGCGATTACTTTTGAATCGTTTAACGGATCGAGTTATTCTATTTTACCCTTAGACAAAATACTTTTTATTAGAGGCTGAACCTCATAATAAGTAAAACAAACTTTTAAATAATTATACTATTAATATCGATTTGAAACCGAAAAAAAGCGGTTCAAAATAGGTCTTAAAATTCAAACAGCAGCCATTTGGTTAATTTTCCGCTTTTTTAACTAAATGTTGGTTTAGCCTCCAACTAATTCCATCTAGTTTCACAGCGCATTTAAACATTCGATTTCTGTTTATGTTTGTAGGAGCTATCATGCACGTTGTTGAGACAAGCACGCCGCACAGGACCTGATACTTCCTACAGCAGTATCCACTTCGTGCATATATGTAGTTTTTTTATTGCGGTACGTCCTTCTATACACAAGGCATGATAAATATATGGCAAAAGATAAAATACTAATATCTCTTACAATTTGATTGAAAACCTGTTCAAACTTGAGCTACTTTTTAGGTCTCTACATGAGAACCCCCCTGTTCTTCGAAATGCTGCCTGTTCTGCTCCAAACATTTTAAAACTCTTCGCTGTTTTTCTGTCATCGTCGTTCTTCGGATTTCTTGTCGCTGAAGTCCATTAATGGCGGGTAGTACTCTGTTAGTTAATTCTTCTCGAGTATTAACTGGTGTGGAATAGACCTGACTTTTCACATGATCCCAGAATTGAAAGTCGAAAGGTGTTCAATCTGGTGAGCTTGGTGGCCACCGCGAGGGTCCCCTATTTCCGAACCACCTATCATCAAACATCTGATTAAGTTGAATGGATACCACATGCGAAGAATGTGCCGGTGCACCGTCCATTTGATAAAAGCAGTCGCGTAAAATATTGAGGGGAAGAGTTTCGCAAAAATTGTTCACACATCCATGCAAAATTTCTAAATATCTGTCATAAAAAACTATTAAAGATATAGGGAACCATAATATTGTTTGATAGGGAATAAGGTTTCCTATCGAATGGCGTATCGGTATACAGGTTGTTCCGTCTGAAAAAATTAGTCTTTTACGTTTGAAAATTCAATTATTGTGTTGTAAATTTTGAACATCCTGTATAAGATATCACTCTGAACTAAACATAGTCTTATTCGGTTATGTTTCTAGTTTTGGGCCACCAATCATGAAACTTCTAGTTTCAATAATAACCGAAATATTCAATTTTAAATGTAATCGCGAAAATCAGCAAACAAATAGTAAAATCAAAAAAACTCAAAAATGGTGATATTTAGGTATAGGGATCCCTTATTAAAAATGATGTATTTTGATACGTTGAAACGAAAAATTAATAAAAAATTATATTTTTCCATTTAAAATAACAAAATTGATACCGACTTCCGGTGACCGGATATGACAGATAACTTGAGAATATTTTAGCTGAAAAGCTCAGATCGAGTAAATTCTACTTAGTAGAACATGAGAAACTTCTAATGTACCAGTTCCGTGAAACAGTCTGTATAATATTGTATATAAAATGAATGCGTGTTTATTAATTTATCTTTCTTGTTACTTTATTTGAAAATTCTTGATGACATGGTCAATACTATATTATATTTTAGCGGTTTCTCTATAGAAAGTATCGCTAGATTTCGCAATCTTAAATCGATCATTGTTGAACGAAGATTTTAGTTTGCAAAAGTATCGTTCACAACTGGCGACACTAATGGTTATTGTTAAAAAAATCTTAAGGGAAGTTCTCATGTAATCGGTTGGAAAAATAAAAAAAATTACAAGTGTATAAAAAAGGCACTGAAACGTTTTTTTTTTATTTTTGTTTTTTATAGTTTTATAGCCTATGGTATTCGCCGGTCAAAATTTCCTGTTTTAAAGCGGCGTAACTTCATGCGTTCTTTCGGTTGCCAGTTTTCGGTAATGGCTTAAAATAGGAATGTGATGTTTAGAGGCCGTGCCGTGTAGAAAGGGAATAGATCTTTGTGCTTATGTTGAGTAAATTATTGTATGTATTTCGATGAGTTCACATAGAAAAAGAATTTTAAAAAGTATAATAATTCTACTTTTTTTGTAGAACATTTATTAGTTTATTACAACTATACAGCAACGCGTTTTTCTAGAAGGATGATCTTCCAAACTAGTATACGCATTTGCTTTTGAATCGTTTAACGGATTGTTCTTTTTTTCCTTAGAGATAGCAATTTTATTCGGGACTGAACGTCTTAATAAGTAAGTCTTTTAAATAATTACATTATTTATAATGATTTAAACACAAAGAGTTCAAACAGGAGCTATTTTGTCAATTTTCAACCTTTTTTTATTTATGTTGGGTTAAGCCTCAAATTAATTTCATCTACATTCACAGCGCTATTGAAATTTTGATCTGGGTATTTCTACAATAGCTACCGTGCACATCATTCAGACAAGCACCCCACGCAGGACCTGATACTTCCTACAGTATCCACTTCTTGCATTCTAGTTCTATTATAGCACATTTTTTGTACACTAATGTGTAATAAATATATAAATAGCAAAAGAAAAAAAAAATTATATCTCTTACAATTCGTTTGAAAAGTTGTCCCAAAGTTGACTAACTTTTTAGGTCTCTACATGAGAACCTCCCTTTAACAATAGGTATTACATTGTTTGGAGTTTTCCATTCAGAAGTATTGAATTAATATTGATAGTTCAAGAGGCCCTTGTCCGCCCCCCCCCCTGCCTAGCTACGCCACTGAGTGTACTTTCCGCCGTTCAGTCATATGGGGTAACATTACCCTAGCAATGTATATTAGAAATATATACACCATTCATGTTAATAGTATCACAATGGTCGAGAATGTTCGTTAGTAGTTATCCTTGAAACAGAGACTTGTGCTTCAACTTCAGTAAACCAAATTTCTGGCTAAGAAATCCAAAAAGAGGGCAATTTAATGGTTGGTATGGTTAGTGGTTTGGTATGGTTTCAATAGTATATTGGCCCTACTCGGTCGAAGTTACAAGTGAATCTAATTAATTATATTATAAATGTACAGGTAACAGTGCATAATAGCTAGGTTCGTCCTAGGCACAGGTCTGTCTCATAACACGTTTGTTTGACTGCTGGATTAGAAAATAAATCTGGGGTAAATTCGGTTCATCTTAATGGGAAATTTTCGGGAATGTTAATAGGGAAAATTTGCGGGTGAATTTGGTTCTTCGGTTCTATCTTGGGAAGTACTTGGGTCTCGTTAAAATTTCCAGTTGGGTGTCGTGGTTGAATTTCAAAGTTTGTGGTCGTAGTTTTATTTCAACGGTCGGGGCAGTCTTTGGCATTATGGATAGAGGTGTGCTACACGTCGGGATCACCAATTAAGCGGATATGTATTGATATAGATTAGCTTTCCACATAAAAAATTTTGTATAAAGCAACGGTGAACGATGAAATAATAGTTATATTAATAATATCGAATCGTATATAACTCAGTAACTGAACTTCTTGATCCAAAATAGTATAAGATACGCAACACTGGGTGTCCGTCTTTTGCACCGGATGCTTATGGGTTGGGGATTTCCCCCGTCTAAAGCGACAGGCATTATCAGGCTCTCTGAAACGATATAAAAATTCTCACAACACAGGCACAACAAGTACTCACTGTCGTAAAAAACGCATAAATCATAATATAAAATGGGGAATATATAACGGCACGCTAGAATAGGTTGTTTGCACAACAGGATATTACATATAAAATAGTATAAGTTAACGACAACGATAATTTTATTCACGCCAGCGTCCACACGACAAAAATAGTAGAACAACTGACAAATAAAAAGAGTAGAGAACACCAGAAAAGGACATTTCACGACAAAATAATATAATGTACGACAGAATAATACAATGCAGGACAGTATAATGTAATGAGTGATAGAAACGGCTTTCAGAGGTGCTTAGTTATTTATTAAGATCTAACCTATGTAGAAGATTTTGGCGAAAGTGACTAGGATGATGACAAATCAGTTTCAAACCCGAAAAGACTGATTCTACAAAAGAAGTACCTACTGCAAGTTTTTCATCATAAAAAATATAAAAAATTGCATCGAAAAAATATACATTAGATGGATTAGTGGAATATCGTTATTCTGCACGAAAATAAACCGTCCTATAACACTTTCTTTTAACTGACAGATTAGAAGATATATCTGTGATAAATTCGGTTCATCTTGATGGAAAATTTACGGGAATGTTTATAGGGAAAATTTGCGGGCGAATTTGGTTCTTCGGTTCTATGTTGGGAAATAACTTGGGTCTCGTTGGAATACCCAGTTGGGTGTAGTTGTTAAACTAAAAAAAATTATGTCGTAGTTTTATTTCAACGGTCGGTGCAGTCTTTGGCGTTATGGATAGAGCGGTTTGCTACACGTCGGGATCACCAATTAAGCAGATATGTATTGATAAAGATTAGTTTTTCACATCGAATCGAATCGAATATAACTCAGTACCTGAACTTCTTGATCCAAAATATGGATCGCCGCACTGGGTGTCCGTTTTTTGCACCGGGTGCTTACGGGTTTCATATTTCCCCCATCTAAAGCGATAAGATCATTTTTTATGCTAATCTATAACCTAAAATGTAGTTTATATTTTTTAATTAACATGGTCAACTAATCTAAAATAATTCCACAGTGTTTCGTTTGTAATAATGTTTTACTTTATAATCAAGTGATCGATTTCAACTTAACAGCCATCATCAGGCTCTCTGAAACGGTAAACAGCATATTAAAATACACACTACACAGGCACAACAAGTACTCACTGTCGGAAAAACACGCATAAATCATAATATAAAATGGGAAATATATAATGGCACGCCAGAATGGTTATTTGCACGACAGGATATCACACATAAAATAGTATAAATTAACGACAACTATAATTTTATTCACGCCAGCGTTCACACGACCAAAATAGTGGAACAGACGATAAATAAAAAGACTAAAGAACGCAAAAATAGTATATTATTCTAAGACCAAGTAATGTAAGCAATTTCTTACGAGAACGAAGTTTGCAGCACGAGCCGTAGGCGAGTGCTGCAAAACGTACGAGTGACAAATTGCCATTACTTGCGAATGGAATACTATACTTTTTCTAGGACCATGCAACAAAATTTTATTAAAAATTTGATTCTACAAAGAAGAACCTACTGCAAGTTTTTTATCATAAAAAATATGAAAAATTGCATCGAAAAAATATACATTACACGGATGCTAAGTGGAATATCGTTGTTCTGCACGAAAATATAGAATGTAGTGGTTGAAGCACCAAATAAGCCCAAACTAATACCAATTGGCAAACAATTGGCGTAAACAATTGCATAATGTAGGCATTATGCTATATATAATAATATAATGTGGCATTGCATAATGTAGCGTTTTGTGGGTCAAGCACTAATCCAATGATTTTACAAAAATGCACATTGAAAGGTAGCATTCCGCAGGCGATTATACTTTTTAATTCGTTGAAATCTATAGATTATTTCCGGAGTAATTAAATGCTAAAGTTAAACCAATAAAATTTACGGGGCAAAACCAGCGCCAATTCGTGTTAATTTGGAAAAGTCGGGAAAACGCCAACATATACAGCTATCTAATTTTTATGAGTTGTAGCATATTAATCAAGGACAGCATCAGAATTTTTTCAAATTTTTTCGCCCCTAGATTTGCGAGAAAATGGACTTCAAAAGAGGGGACATAATATATGGCCACGATAGTACATTAGGCGGTTAATTACTTTCCAGTTCTCCCGTGTATTATAGAACAGAAGCAAACTAGTGAACGTTCAGTAGTATGGCCTCGAGCATCCAAGTTTCGATGTTCATTTCGGTGCATTGTGATCTGACGGAAGAGCTCAATTATCAGCAAGGCTCTCGTTAGCACAGCGAAATTTCGACATTGGATGTCGGGGTACCATTTGTCGACCTAGTTTCTTAATAGTACCCCCCACCTTAGCAACGTAAATTTTCGGAATTCCATTATACGGCGACGGTACGGGAACCACCAAAGTCGACTTGCACGACACAGTTCCCACCCCCCCGGTCTACCCCTAACTTAACCACCGCCCTCGACGGCTCTCTAGCACTAACTAACCCTAGATCTCGCACAATAAATACCAACTCATTCCGTGATGACTCCGCTCGGCGATAAACAATCTACAGAGCGAATTGTTTCGCAGCAAGTTTTCGGACTTGGGGCGGTAAATCAAGGCGGCGGCGTCCTCCTGCGTACGACTTAATACCCGCACCACGTTTTTCGGAATGAAAAGCAACCTGAGTTATTACCAAGTTTTCATTTTTTGTCCGTTCTTCAGGTATGACAACAGAACGGATGACGCTCGGGCACGCATACGCAAAATAAAGGCATTAATAATTGCTTCCTTATTTAGTTTTCTCCGGTATAATAGATTCTGCGTTTAGTCGTTGTTTTACGTAAAACGCAATCGTTTTTAATAACGTCCGCAACGGCGACTAATGGGATGTGCCATGCTGCCTTATTTTGCCGTTTATATCCGAGGTGGGTTTTGTTAAATGGTCCCATTAAAAGTGTAATTAAGTAAATTAGAAATGTGTATTTTCTTGGGTTTCCTACAGATGTATCTACATTTACGAAATTTATTGTTTTGGTGCGTTGATAATACTTTGACATGGTACCTACTAGGGTTTGTTGTTTTTAAACCGTTTTCTGGATCATTTGAAGACCGGTCAGTTAAAAAATAGTCTGGTTTTGATGCTAAAATTCATGTGTAAAAAATATGGTATATAAAATATTGATTTCCGCGTAAAGCTTGAATAACGTTTTACTATATTGATAATTAGAAACTGTGTTAAACTAGAAACAAACCTAGACATTTATGACAAAACTAGAAATAGATTCCAATTGCTTGTCTAAATGTCCATTTGTTCAAACCAACCAAAGTATTGCCAACTTATACGAAGGCCACGAAGAAATATTAAGTATTTAAGGTTAAGTGCAAATATTAAAATATTATCAGAATAACCCGCTTTGATCTATGGTTAATTATATCTGTGGTCCACTTTGACTGGCTATAAAATATTTCTGTTGCCTACTGTTGTAGTTGTGCCACATTCAGAGCATTACCAATATAATACACTATAAAAATAAGAAAAACAAACGGATGTGAAAACAATTATTTATTTAAAAAAAAACCTGAAAAAATAATAGTTCAAAGACACTGAATGAGAAAATCTATGCTGTTTTAACCGCGGCATATTTCCGCAACTTAAGGTTACATTCTAGTGAAAAAAAACATATTCTAAAATTAATGGCTTTTGTGCATATTTGATTGCACAATATTTAAACAATACATTGTAAAAATTTCAGAAAGAAATTAGCGATTATAATTCAAGCGACCCGTCGAAGCCGACTATACCTCGACTATCGGAACCTTTTTTGAACCACCTCCGTACATCTTTCAATATTTTTCAGAAATTCCTCTCTGTAGTAGGTATACCCACATTTCTCCTCTTTAAAATGACGTATCACTTACTGGGATAAGATTAATAGTTTTGAAGATATCGTTACGCGTCTACAATTTAAACGCAGTTTTCTCGAAACCTCGTCTCGTTTGTTAGTTGACACGATTTTGCGATTTTGCCGATTTAAAAAATTCTTGCGGAATTGTATTCGCAGATGGATTCGCGATCGCGCAAACTAGGATTATGAAAAAATACTGAAAATTGTGAAATTGACAGGATCTTTCAGAATAAATTTAGAAAAATCCTCATTTTTTCGCATTTTTTTGTAAATTTACTATATAATATTACAGTCCAGTCAAATCGTTTCCGAGGGTGTCTGTTCCAGGAAAAAATATAGAAGTATTTGTTTCTTTCATTCTATATGTTTTTTGGGGTGTTAAATCCGAATTTCAACTTTACTACTTCCCACGGATAAGGGTTCACAACGAAAGTCGAAAAAAAGAACTCACAGTTGTCGACTCATCTTCAGTTTTTTGCGAAAAAATAATAAAACTATGCTGTTTTCGATGTAGACCAGTATATACAAAAATAAAGTACACTAAATTTCCTAAAAAAGGCACCCTCAAGTGTATTTTTGGTTGAATTGTTTGGCCGCTAGAGTGGGCGAAAGAAGTCCAAATTTTCCTACTTTAAGTAATGTGAATGTAATTTAAAAAAGCTTACATTGTGATAAAACTACATTAAATTCACTACAAATTGCACAATGCACATATTAATCACCTTTTTTGGCGAAACTGTTAAGTCAAGGGCCCTTCACCAAATATTCAGTAGAGACCTAAATTATTACTATTTATTTATTAGAAACTATATATTAGCTCCTTATAATGAATACTTAATCTATTATGTATTTTTTTATTAAGTCTGCGACGCTTAGCGGTTGAAGGGCATGGTTTCGCTTCTGAAATATGAAAGGGAAACACAACATTATTAGCAATGGCTGTAGGGAATTCACTATTGAATAACTCTCTCATCTGCAACCACTACCTGGGCTACAGGCGCTGTGAAGACCCAGAGCGTAGACTCCTCTGCAAAATGAATGAAAAGATGATGGTGTTTGGGAAACTGCATGAGAAATTTATAAAATTAATACGTACTTACTAGAGAAGTGGATATTTCAAATGTGTGCAGCAATGGAAATTTCCTTGAATTAATGAATTGTGTTGGGTCTTTGGTGTGTCGTCCATTTCCTCCAAATCCATTTCTTCAGGTTGTTACAGGCTACACGGTTTGGTAGTGAATTTAATGTAGTTTTATCAGAATCTAAGCTTTTTTTAATTACACCCACATTACATAATGTGGGAAAATTTGGCCTTCTTTCGTGCGCTCTAGCGGCGAAATCATTCAACCAAAAAATACACTTGAGGGTGCCTTTTACGGGAAATTTAGTGTACTTTATTTTTGTATATAGTGGTCTACGTCGAAAAGTGCATAGTTTTATTACTTTATCGCAAAAAGCTGAAGATGGGTCGAAAATTTTGAGGTTTTTTGCGATTTTCGTTGTGAAGCCATATCAGTGGGAAGTAGCAAAGTTGAAATTCGGATTCAGCACCCAAAAAAACATATAGAATGAAACAAAAAAATACTTCCATATTTTTTTCCTGGCGAAAACACCATTTGATTGGACTAACGTTATTTTAAAGGGGACAAATGTGGGTATACTCCAGAAAATAATTTCTGAAAAATATTGAAAGATGGAGTTTTGCAGGTGGTTAAAAATGGTTCCGATAATTGAGATATCATCGGCTTCGGCGCGAGCCTCGAATTTTGGCTGTGAAGTCGTTAATTTTACGAATTTCTTTCTGAAATTTTTACAGTGTATTCTCTAAATCCAGATGCATCAACACATGCAATAAAAATCATTATTTTTTTAAAAAATGTTACACTATAATGTACCCTTAAACAAGTCACCGACGCTGAGAGCAGCGTTGTTAACTCGTTATTTCAATAAAATGTAGCTGATTACAGACTTTTACCTTGAATACATCGATGTTTTTTCAGCTTATTGAAATAGATTATGCAATTCTAAAACGGGTTTTGTATAACCCTTAGTACGTACCTCCACATTATTTCCCTGTAATAGGAATAGAATGTGTTATCAGTGCGACACATTTTATTAATATGAACTCAAATAATTCATACAATAATACACTACGTTTCAAAATTAACTAGTCGCGGCAAATTAGACTGCATCATCTGAGAACACCTTAAACCTTCTTGGATTTTAAAGATTCGTTTTGAGTTGTATTTTTTGATCAATTGCATTTTTTCTGCAAACCATATGGCATATACACCTATTATGTCAAATTTGTGTTTACGGCATTTTTAGATACAATTTATTTACGTCATTTTTTAAGAAAACCTGTGTGTTTCTTATGTTCTTATGTTGCATTTCAAAAATCATTTTCATTCATTATGATTTTTTCATAATCTCTTAATTTCCGTAAAGAGGAATGATTTGCTATTTTTGGAAGACTTCCCACACCAATTTATCAAATTCCTCCCCCAATTTTTTCCTCCATAGCTCACGGCACCCTACCACGCAAAAAATGGATTATTGAATGGGAAAAGTCAGCGAAAGAGTCGTTCACGATAATGCGACCTAATTTGTTACGCAATTACGAACAAGACGAACTTCCGCCAGCGATCGGGCCGGAGCGTGCACAATTTCCTCGAAGTCTTCACTCAACAACGCCGCGGCGCCGTGTGTACACATACACACACCAACACTAGCACAGCACGCTCATGCACACGTCACGGAATATCAGGCAAATCGGAGTAAATTTCCGCCCAGAACCGCTATTCGAAAAGTTTCCGGGTAAATTGCGCCAAATTGCACGCTGAAATTTAAACACAATTAACGCAAAAAAGGCATAAATCTCTACCGGTAATTTAGAGGAACGGTCGCCAGCCCATAGCCAACTTTTCTCCAATCATCACATGCATCACGCACGGTTTTCAGATTTTACAGAGATTGTATTAGAGAGCCGGAACTCAAATCCATAAAACTGACGCTGTTGGAATTGTATTTTATTGAAGATTGCAAAAGCCAGTATATTCGAAGAAACAACGTTACTTTTAATAACATTATGAGTTCTTTATTCTTTACTTATTATAGTATATTAGAACTATTGCACAGTATTTCTATCTCATTTCAAGTTGTACTTTTCGTCTAAAGCAAGGTCTTAATTAATTTAGTTTTTCACAATATTAATTTTATACGTGTAAACTTTAGATTAAGTTAAACGGTGTACATCCATAGCTTTTACTGTAAACTGAACATAACCTAAAATAGTACATTCCATTTTGTTCACTTTTATGGGCTTATTTTGAATATATTATTAATATTCTATACAGTCTAACTATATGGACAGTCCAGTAATTTCCAAATATTAATTAATATGAATTAAGACCAAATCATTTTGCGATTTGATGGAATGTTGTTTTTTAATAGACTTAGGTTATAAAACACTATAGTAAAATTAGAATTCATGCTTATGATGATGTTGCTACTAAAACATCAGGCAAACCATTCAACCGGACTTAATATACCACACATTGTTCGTATTGTTCTTGTAGTGTTTGAAATAAATGTTAAGTTTTAGTACTCCGACAGCCAAGCAGCCATCAGAGCTCTTGACAGCTACAAAATTCAATTCAGATTTACCTGGGAATGCCTCAAAAACCTAACCTGACTGGCAGAGACATGCACAATAACCATATAGTGGCTGTCAGGACACAAAGGGGAGGAAACTAACGAAAGAGCCGACAAACTGGTAAAAAAGGATCGACTAGACCATGCATTGGACCAGAAACAGCACAATATGATAAGCATATTAAAGTGCGTAATCAAGACAGACGTGCGAGAGTGGCCTATCAAAAAACATACCCATCGCTGGGAAAACAGGGCACCGACAGAGTAAAATACTATTGAAGAAACCCTAGTCGCTGAGGTGACAAAATTCAGTAGAAAATACCTAAGGATGGTGACTGGACACCTCCACACTATACCACTTCTGTTAAAAGAACCTCTGAGCAGACTTTGCAATGAAGAGGGCTTAGATGTCATATTGTTCCGAAGTAAATTAAAACGAGTTAGTCATTATGTTCGAATAGATTTATAATAGTACAAAGCCAATGACCCGAATTGCTCAATACTTGCAATTCCCAAGTATGAGTTCCAAACGCCGCGTTTGCACAAAAATCAAGTGAAAAACGTCGACATTTGGTAACCTAATTAATGATAGTGACGTATTTGAACAATTCATATAAGTAGCAGCACAGCGGAGCATCAGGGGTGATTGTATTTTAGACATCCGACACCCGTACAAGAGGGTCGTGGCCGGCATTGTCAGCTGTTTTGTTGAACTATATTAAACAATATATACAGTATGTAAAACCCCAGTGTGAGTTTATATTTACATCCACCCTGGCCTGGACCCATCCCGTCACGAGCTACGTAACAATATCATATTCAAATGCTTAGCATTGACCTCCTGGAGGGAAGCAAACCTTGGAGGAGGGAGCCCCACAACCAACTTCCACTGAGAAAATCTTGTCGGAAGACTCCTCAGCGTCATTAACTGGACGAAGATCTTCGATTAAACTAGGACAGCAGCAGTACAACAAACCACATGGCTGCAGTGCTAGAGCTCCCAACCCTCAGCCAACGCTCACGGCCTCGGTAAAATGTAAATATACAACAAAATGGTTTTGTCACACATAGCTAGTTCATAATAAAAGTTGAATTATTAAACAATACATATTAGTGATGTAATTAATAAAATAATGTGTTACACTACCAAAGATTTGAAAACCAGTAAGTTACAAAATATAGTATACTAACCTAAAATATATCTTCACAAATTATTACTTAATATATAGTTTTATTGCTCTTCGAGTACGGGGTTTCTTTGACTGAAACCCATGTTTATTTATTCATTTATTTATTTAATTAAATTTGGGAGACAATCAGTCGAAGCCAATAAACATGTCTCCACTACAAAAACAACATTAAACCTAACATAAATGTAGAACCTTCGATTGGCTTCCAACATATACTATCATAACAAATATAAACCTCGTTCTCTAAAATATAATACCACTACACAAAAGTAAACACATGCAACTAAAACAATAATTATCTCTAACACCGGGTTACAAAAGCTCGAAGTGCGCGCACCGATGTCGAAAAAACGTCGGGGATATTTGGCAGCGCAAAGTGCCGATTAAAAAGAGCCGCCATGCGTAACAATGGTGTCTATTCATTGCGGCATTGGTTCTGGCAAACCCAATACACATAAGAACGGTATATCTGGTGTCCCGCGCGGGAATTCTTAAGTTGAAGCATATTATATAGTTGACGAGCACATAATTAAGGATATAAATCGCGAGCATGAAGTTTACACGCGAGGCGTAGGCGAGCGTGTAATCATGCGAGCGATTTATATCCGTTATGTGCGAGTTAAATACGACGTTTTATCTACGACTCATAAATTCCATTTTATACAAAATATTTTAAATGTATTTGTCAATGATGGCGAGGCGAACTGTCAAATAAGTGTCATCCATGTACGTTTCGGAAAATTTTGACACTAGCGTTGTATAATGATGACAGTTCGTTCAAATAATGAGGTCATTATTTGAACGAACTGTCATTATTATACAACGCTAGTGTCATTATAATCATTGGCGCGTATAATGATGGGGATTATATAGTCATAGATACGTATGCAATGAACTTATTATAAGTGAGCCGTAGATAAAATAATTAATGCATGAGGATTTTCAACATACTATTCATACTAGCAGTAGATTCGCTTTCATAGTGATTTAAAATTTCAATACAAATTACACCAAAATGTACCTTGAATTTCCTGGAAGGTTTGTAGCACGTTTGTAGGTTATGTACGTCTAGATAATGTTGGCATAACTACAACCAGTTTGCCAAGCAATAAACTCTTAGTTCAGATACTAAAATGTGTTTGTACTATGCAAATATTCGATATCTATTAATTTGTAGCAGAGAAATAGAGATCGTAGAGATTATTATAATAGTTCTTTTGGAAGGTTTTGCAGTTTAATGTTTGAAGAGGAATAGCTGGTAACACGGGCGCAATTCTAATGAAGTTCGTGAATTCAAGCCCAATCCTGCCAAATTGAAACGTATACAGACAAATACGCGGTTTAGTAAATTTAAGGTTTACTTGAATTGAAAAATGGAAAACCATAATGTGCGCTTTAATCGTTACTAAACGAATATAGAAAACACGACCATAATAGACCTACATATTCAGTTCTCGTGAAGAAATCATTATTCTTAAAAAAAAAATTGATTTGGCCAGGCGGATGACTTTATCATACAAGATATCAAATTAATAGTTTGGCTGCGTGAGATTCTATTTGATCGAGATCGATCGTATCTGCATTAAAATAATACGAGTTAGCCTGGATTTGACAGTTATTTTGATAAACACGCACACGCACACGCACAGAATTTTTTTTACCTCTGTCAAAAATGTTCAGGGCACCCAGAAAGACCTATTTCGCCTAAAATCTCATTTTTTTCGGCACGATTAGAATACTTTATCATACTATGTATGATAAAGTAACAACTAGGAAGTTCCATAGCCTTAATCATTGATCACACCGATTTAATTTCATTTTTCGTTCTAAATCAAGTCGCAACGGATGCGTCAAAATGACAGTAATGACGAGTGCAGTGGTCTGTTTCGACTTGATGTAGAACGGAAATATTTCCCGCTCCCGCTTCGCAGTCGCGTGATCGCGCAGGTGTGAACAATTAGTTAGTCGTACAGTTTTTGTTTAGCATACAAATTGGTAAATAATCAGATTTTAGCAATTAGATTTGATTTAAGTTTAAGTTTTTTTAGGTTTAATTTTATACTCACATTTGATTGTTGTATCCTAGTATTTAAAATATCCAATATAGGTCCAGTTATAGGGAAACAGATAATATTAATTAAATATCTAGAGACTGCAAGCATTATTAGTATCTAGGACTTTAGGCTTACGTCGAGTTTAGAATTAAGGATAACATACATTATCAAACTTGATATAGTGAAATCGCGCTGTGCTATCAGTCTGATAGTCATCATCCATGGTTTAAGTGCGATATCAAACATCGATGACTGACGGCGATGGATGGGTATATGGGCAATCCCTAAAAAATCTATAGATTTATATGTTCCCTTTGTAAGACTTATCCTAAAATCTAATCTGCATATCCGAAAGCATTCGAGGACGGAGTGCGATGCTGCCGGGACTGAAATTGCACGTAATCGCCGGGAAAATTAAATGTAGTATAAACAGTTTCGGGGTATTCCGGCCGTATTAATAACTAGGACCGCTGCCAGGGCGGCCGCGACCCTCACAACATACCCTTTGAACTTGGCCGCCTCCGCATCGTTGCAAGGGCGAACTTCGGTGCACGGCCGCTGCAAGCGCGCACGGAATTAAACAACTTAAAGTCGAGTTAAGATTGAGTTAGTGCCAGTTTGCGGTCCGCTGTTTCTATTTTGAATATTTCACTCTCCATATACCCACCCGAACCAGTGTACAAGTTGTGTAGGCGAGTGCCTACAATGGCATATAATGGAAAGCGCCCGACGCCCAACGTAATGGATGTCGTCTTGTGCTGGTGCAGCATAATCGTATTATTTTATTGCGATACTTAACAACGCTATTATTGCCCTTGCGTCGTTGGCGTATACTCTGTTTCGGAGAATTTAAGCTAAAATATGGTAAAACGATAATTGTTTAATAAATTGTTAGTAATCGTAATGGGTAAGCCAGCAGCCGACATTTTCAGGCTCCGTCATACAGGGGTATTCTAATTATATCAATAATTGTTTCATTCCATCAATAATTATCGTTTTGTTTTAAATATTCAACAAAGCCCTCTGTTAATCTCATTTTTAGAACTCTTAAACTTATTCCGCGATAATGGGCTAAAATGATCAAGAAACGTTCCCCGATATTAGGGCGGTCGTAGTTTGAGAACCACTGTACACATGAAAATGTAAATACCCATTTTTTTGGGCAGAATTGTATAAGCAATATTTTTATACAGGAGCTAAAATTTCGAAACCGTGTTTTGGTAGAATGGAAAAAACCGCCAACGTGCACATTTAGGGTAACTTTTAGGTGTTCCAGGTTCTAATAAAAAATGCGGATGCTATAGAACAGCGTTTCCCAACCGGGGTTCCGCGGAATCCTGGGGTTCCGAGAGATGTCGTCAGGGGTTCCGCGAAAAAATAGTACCAAATAGCGGTGGCGGTCGCCGGTTCATGGGCACATTATTCAGTGTTATTTTTATGTATTATTTTAGCATGGGATTATTATTTTCAATATTGGATTAATAAACCAGGTCAATCCATGAATAATTTTGATCTGGAGCTCTTCTAACCCAATAAACCACTGTTATTTCGATATTACATCCAACGGGCAACATTCTAGACTATTCATTAACTTCAATTGACAATATGACTTACAAATATCTGTTACATAAAAACAAAATAACCTATAGAAAACAACAATCTGGCAGAGTTATTGGTCAAACTCTAATATTATTTATTTTCAATATTTTTACTTTTCCAAATGTGTGACAAAATAAACATATAATTTGAATCTGCTGCTCATGATGGTACTTTAGGAAAAGAACAGAGTTGTAGGTGGTGGATTTCATTATGATCTTACATTCCAGATAAGATAACTAACCTAGACAAGTTCTGAGATTTTATGACGAAAATTGTCACTCCCATTCATAGAAAATTAATAAATATACCTAGTGATTTGCAATTCTAGACAAAAATTTATGCGGACACGAAACTAAAGTGTAATTTCAAATTTCGTGACTGAATTTAATTTAACAAAAAATAATTAAATTATAATGAAGTAAATACTAATTTTAACAATGAAACAAACTTAAAAGTTCTTCATATATTTTTATTTATAATTCAGTAAGTTTTGTCATTTAGCTTTCACTTCCAGTTATAAACTACCGTGTATCAGTTCAATTTTCAACATTGTGTATGTATGAGCAAGCTTTTTCTTATTTAACAAACTTTAAAAGAAAATATACTGATCATCTATTATAGATGAAATTAGTGTATACAAATATCTTCTATTTTGGTGTTTATTCCCACACTTTTTTTCTCAGAACGTAATCATTGTTCTGTCTAAAATGTTTCATAACGACTTACCTATTTATTTTTTTCAATACATTGAAAAATAACAAACTATTAATAAAACAGTCTTTTAAATGGCTCTCACTTCTTAATTTTTGCATTTTAACCAATGATTTTTTTAAAAATTTTAATGAATTTATTTATCTAATAATAGTATATAAGTCTCGAGTAGTTTTCGTATTCTTCGCTTTCGAATTATTTGATTTGTATTTAGTTTTTCCTTCCTTTGGTAATACTTGAAGGAACTAAAAAGAAAAAAATGAGTTTCAAAACGTGGGCACAAACTTTGACACGCGCTCCGTGAAAGAAACATGTGATTTACTAGCCCCATCGCATGGGATTGCTATTTATAGTATTAAAGTTTAAGGTGCAAGATTTTATTTCCGCCTACTTAGATAATTCGATCACATTGGAATGATTTTTGAGAGTGTATAAAATCTATAAAAAATCGATACAACGATAGACTTTGGCGACTTTGGCGAAGAGTCAAAAAATGAGACCATATTCAATTTAGAAAAGAAGACTTTTGTGATAAAAACTGTTTACAAGATGTCAACCAGCATTGTAAACACCCTGTATAGAATGTGTACGTTCTAGGTTATTAAATTACTTCGAAAGACTGACGATAGGAAATATAAAAATTAAAAAAATAATAAAGCCAGATAGGAAGCATATACTCAAAAAACCTGTTTACCAGTTACTAATTGCCTTAAAAGTTTATGGGGAATTGCTTGCTTGATAATTATTGTAACACATAAATATTCTTCAGTTACTGTCACACTCTTCATTAATAGGATATTTACACAGCTTACATTATGAAATTTCAACATAAATTAATTTTACTGCTTAGTAGATGTAAAGTCACCCTTGTTTTACGAGCTTGCCGCGCTGATTGTTCGAAGTAATTGCCGATAGTTTTCTTATTGTCGCATAACTGACCATTAGCTTTACGACGCGACGGTATAACCTATCGCCGCAGTACTGGTATAACTACGACCTACTATAACCAGTGTTTGGCACATTAATGAGAAGCAATCGCGTCACGAACTGGAACTAACCGTCCAGAAGTAATCTCCGATGGGGAAAATCGTCCCTCTTTCGGTCCCGGATCTATTCCGAACTATCCGATTTATCGGCGACGGAGAATAGATTCCGGAGCCAATTTACATCTGCGGTCCATAACTCATAGGTACAGCCTGTACCGGGACGAGAAGCCATATTCAGGATGGAGGGGATGGCCCCTTTCGTGGGTCTGCCAGGGATGGCCTTAGGCACGACTGACTGTCAACACACAAATTCAAATGAATTAAATTAATTATTAGGTACGTGTGAAAGTTTAAGAGAAAGGTCAGTGCGCTAAATATCATCATGCATAATTATCAGGCTGGTGTTCTTGTGCGGTTGAATTAATAGTGGTAATACAGAACTATAGAACTTTGAAGCATTCAACGTATGTGTCTTTTTGCGAGACAGCACTGATACAGCACTGATAAGAATAAGCATTGGTGATTCTGGAAAGGCAAATGGTGTTTTATGACGAGAGAAGGCTAGACCATGAATGCTGACGTTCCGCGAACCATGTTGCTCTCGTCTTCAGAGCGTATTCAGTTAGGTCTGAAGAACCGACCAACATGGTTCGTGAAACGTCCACATTTACGAATCTTGACATAAAGTGTTGCAATAAATTGTTATAAAGGGCGGATACTAACAGAACAACGAAAATATATACATTTCCGACTGAAGTATGCAAATACTTATACATTACATTAAGATAATACTTTTCTTGTGCTCATCTTTACAAGAACTATTTGCTTATTTTTATGGGATATCAGTATTCACGGTGCTGAAATATTAGATCATATTTTTAACTTGCATGCTAACCCTAAGTTACAGAGGCTCTAAAAGCTGTCGCTTCAGTTTTACAGGTATCCCTAATAAGTAATAAAAAAACTTATTTTTAGTTGATAGTGGTTAATCAGTATCACTGATCGGGTTTTTGTTTTTCTGCAAACATGCCGCAACCACACAACTAACCTCACAGATTTTCCACTTATCCAAGTTCTTATCATATAAAGGTTGGTATCGGAAATCAATGTTAAGAAAAATGAGTGAATTAACTTTGTGTTATAAAATAATAGTAAAATAATCGTGGGCCAACAAATAACAAAAGTGTAAAACTGAAAACTATTTCTGTTATGCGTTTTGTTTTTTAAATCTTAAATTCTTAATTTTCTCAAAAAACAAACTCTATTCCGAAAAAAGCATACCTACAAGAAACAGTTTTTTAATCACTACCCTGGCCCCATCAAAATAAAAACAAGTGACATGTATTCTCCCTTAAACTCTGAATTTGGTTCCAGAAATTGTCTTTGTTTGCTTTTGCACTGTTTATCTTAAAATATGAGAAAACCCAGTAAAGTAAAAAATAATAAATTTTACAAAACAAACGATAGCATCCCCATTTTTTAAAATTAGAAATAAATATGTAATTAATTGTGTTTTTAATCATTTTTCGTTAGGGGTGCCGCTTAAAGAAAAAACAGCAAAATTTTGTTTGGTCATTCACACCACGTCCGGTTTTGATAGGTTGCTTTTTCCCAAAAAAAAAAAAATGTCCGGTTCTACTTATTGGAGTTGGCAGCCTTAGTAGCAGAACCTCTCTGTAGACGCATAAAAAGTTGCGGGCGACACGAAGCTTTTTAAAAAATGCGGAAATACATAGGCTTGTTCGCCGCTAACAGGCGTTTTTACAGTGTGCTAAGCGCCTATGTATTTCTTCCATTTACAAAAAGGACCTGCGCGTCACCCACAACGTTTTATCTGTCCGTCTAACCATAGCCTAAGAATTTCCGTACGCTGTTCAAGAAGAAAGTGGCCGTTATTGTCGCTATCTCATAATCCGGCCCTGTGTAGTGCTGCCGTCAGATAAACTCTGCCGTTCTTATCCACGCAATCAGGCAGACCGTCAACTCAACTGAACTGAACGGAGCGGCAACGCGGCGCGGCACAGGACGCCGAAATTGAAATACGTGTGCGTCGATTGACTGGCTTTGTATCGGACGCGCTGCAAACGATATTTCCGTATGCACCGTCGACATGAATGCCAACCGTTACGGCCGAAATGCTCACGCTGTGAATGTCGGAAAGGCGGAACAGACCTCACGGCGACGCGACGCACAGATTGATTCGATTTGCCTGTTTGGATTACCTCTTGCTCCCAGTTTAATCTACAAATTCTCATACGGAGATGGCAAACATGTCGTCTATTTTAAAATATTGAAGAGTGATCTTTGTTGTTCGACGTCTATGCCAGAATAGTTTCAGGATTATGTCATGCGTCATGCTATATAATCTACCAATATACACCGTCCATCTTCTAGTCCATCCAATCCCGGAGAATTCACACAATCGCAAAATTAGTGGACAAAGGTCCGGTTCCATTCTGTTCGTTGTAACTAAATTATCCATTTTAATACCGTACATTAAGTAACAAAGTCTGGATATGGAATGGTAAGGGAACGTATAGCGTGGAACAATCATAATGGATCGCAGAATGCCATTTTTCACTTTGATCGAGGAAAGTTGCAAAACGACCCTTCATTTGTCCCTTCATAGCAGAGGCAACCTTTTTAAGGGGAGTCCACATAAGTCAATAAGGAGTGGTATTTTCGGCTACCTAGAAAGTTGTCGTTAGTTATGTGACAAATGTGTCAGATTTGTTGCGCTACTTTAGTCCGTTAATAAATTAGTAGTTTGGTTATGGTGAGCTGAGCGTTAATGTAGCGATTATGAGAGGCAACCCTCCCACCGCTTCCGACGCATTTTCCCATTTAACGGGCCAAAATAGTATAACAAATCTGACTGACGTGTCACATAACTATTGAGGATTTTGGAAGTAGGTGAAAATGCGGGCGCTTAGTGTGGTAGAGGGCGCCTGTAACTAAGCTTGGCTTAGAATTTCAAATCTGACCATCCTCATTCGATATTTATAATAATATTCAGCCAGATTCTAAAAACGTTTTGGAAAATAACAAAATAGTTTCATTGTTATAGTCATGAAACAAATCAATCGAATTTAGTTCATTTTGTAAGAATGTAATTTTCTCAATACGAATTTTTGTCAGAAATAGAAAGAGGCCCAGAAAGTTCTGGATCGGGTTCTAAAATTGTTCATTAGATAGTAATGTATATTATGGTGGGCGTTCAGATGGCAGTCAGATAACTCACGTCCATGTAATGGCTTTGGGAAAGTTATGTGCCAACTAACAATTTTTTTTTATAATATAATTACAATAAACTCCTTTTACTTAATTTGTGAGAGTTACCTTCAACTTATTGCCGATTGATTTCTTACAATGTTTCCTTCTTTTACATTTTCTTTTGTTCACAATGTTACTCGCATCGTCTCTTTATAAGTGGGACAACTGAAAATTCAGCTCACACCAGAAAAACAAAAGAAGAATGTGTCTTTCAAGGTTTTGGTATTGTAGTAACTTCACCAGACGCAAGAATCTTAGCAACCTAATTATCCTAAAATCAAAATTAAAACTGATTTTTATGAAGTAGAATAAAAGACTTTTAGAATATGGAAAAATGTTTCTTTATTTTGAAACCATTTATGTGACGATCGATTTCGATGTATAACACATCATCCTCAGGTCAACGCTACAAGAAAATTTAAATTAAATAAGCAACAAATTACAATCAGTCAACTAACTCACAGTCAAACGAAAATAAAATCTTAGTAATAACATAATAACATCTTAGTAATTAGTGTAAATTGCAGCAACAATTTGGGTATCATCCCCGATATCGACAATCCTCAAAACAAACAAACATCAAGAATTTCGTATCTTGACAGCGTGGTGACAGAAAAAGTAGGGTTATGTCACGCAACGAGGTTAAATCTAGAAAACACAAAACGAGAAAACGTAATCAAACATAACAATGTCAAGAACAAACATTTAACTGACTTACATTTAACAATAATCAAGTCCTCTAAAATATTTGGATGTTATGAGATAAAATGGACAACCGCGCTGACACTTCGTTGTATACAAACGGATACGAAATAAGCAATACGACGACGAGTGTTGCCAATCACAAAAATTAAATAACTGAACCGGCGTAGTAAGCAACCAAAACTAAACGATATACAGGGCGTGTGAAATTTAAACATTAGACAACTTATGATGAGGAACTAAAGGGTTTATATTTGAAAAGGAAATATCCAGGAAAGTCGGTAATATTATTGATGAGGTTGGTGGTGCCTCTATCTCTTTCTTTTCTCTTTTCTATATGAAATATTTCTGTGTAGTCCATCATGACTGATTTTGGGATACCCTTGAGTAGCTTCATGTTGTGTATGTGGAAATGGTGGCCCTCTTCAGTCATGTGTTGATATATAGCTGAGTTAGGGCGGGAGATATGTTCTTGGAATCTCACGCGTAAATTCCGTCCCGATTGTCCGATGTACACTTTGTCACAATTGGAACATTTTAATTCATAAATGCCACTCTGTAGTAAATGTGGAATTTTGTCTTTGTTGTTTAATAATGAATTTCCAATGCTGTTCCTTGTGGGATTACATATCGTAGTTCCATTCTTTTTCATTATCGGGATTACTTTGTGGTGTAGTGTGGGGTGGTAAATCAGTTTCCTATACTGGGCAGCGGTTCGACAGTATGGGTATATTTCTTTTAATATGTTATTATGTTTCATATTCTTGTAGAGATCATCTACAGTATGCGTCTTGTATCCGTTATTAGTTGCTATTGTTTTAATTATTTCTAATTCATTAGCTCTATCAATGTGGTTTAAAGGAGTATTGATCATTCGATGTAGGTAATAACGGAGAGATGACATTTTTATGTTGTAGGGATGCTGGGAATAATTTGGAATGATAATGTCAGTTGGCTTAGTTTTTCTATATATAGAATATTGAAACTTGTCATTATGTCTAGTCAAAGTCAAATCCAAAAAGTTCAACTTTCCTAAAGTCTCTCTCTCAATGGTGAAGCTAAGGGGGGAGAGTGTATTTGTTTCGTCAAACAAAGCGTTGAGAGTCTGTTCATTACCCTCCCACACAACCAGCACGTCGTCCACGTATCTACCCCAATATTTGATGTGGATGCTATTTTTAAGTTTAAAAATCTCTTCCTCTATCTCCTCAACATACAAATCAGACATAAGGCCACTTAAAGGGCAACCCATGGTTAAGCCATCTGGTTGTATGTATATTTTGTCATTAAATTTAAAGAAATTTTGCTGTAAACAAAGTTTGTAAGCATCTATAAGATCTGTCTGCTGATAGAGAGTTAGGTGTTGTTTTTGTAGGAAGTTATGTAAGCTCTTAAGGGCACGATTGATGGGGATATTGGTGTACAAACTAACAATATCAAAAGAGATTAATCGAGAGTTGGTAGTGAGTTGAATATTTTGTAGTTGATTAGTCAGATCTTGTGAATTTCTAATAGTGTATTTGGATTTGTAATTATAGTGTTGTAACATTAATTTATTAAGTTATTTGGCTAATCTATTAGCAGTTGTATTAATGGAAGTTACAATGGGTCTAATCGGGTGTCCAACATTGTGAATCTTAATCAAGCTATATAAACGAGGTATAGTTGGGTTCATCTCTTTAATCGTGTTCAAATCTATATTCACATCTATCAAAGTATCTTGTATCTTTTCTATTGCCCTGCGCAATTTATTGTTGTAATTGTTCTGTATGTTGACATTAGCAGTAACTTTCACTTGGTTTTGTTAAAAAAACTCCTCAGTTTTATTAATATAAGTGTCTTTATCCAAAATGACCAGCCCCGCCCCCTTATCTCCCTTCGTAATTATTAGATCATTGGCACTAACCTTATTCTGAATTTGTTTCAAAGTTAACTGAGCTTGTCTAGATATTTGTTTATTCCCGGTATTATTCTGTATGGTAGCTTTAATTTCATTTTTAATATGTTTGTAACATGTTTGTAACATATTAAAAATGAAATTAAAGCTGAGTTAACTTTGAAACAAATTCAGAATAAGGTTAGTGCCAATGATCTAATAATTACGAAGGGATATAAGGGGGCGGGGCTGGTCATTTTGGATAAAGATACTTATATTAATAAAACTGAGGAGTTTTTTGAACAAAACCAAGTGAAAGTTACTGCTAATGTCAACATACAGAACAATTACAACAATAAATTTCGCAGGGCAATAGAAAAGATACAAAATACTTTGATAGATGTGAAAATAGATTTGAACTCGATTAAAGAGATGAACCCAACTATACCTCGTTTATATAGCTTGATTAAGATTCACAAAGTTGGACGCCCGCTTAGACCCATTGTAACTTCCATTAATACAACTGCTAATAGATTAGCGAAACAACTTAATAAATTAATGTTACAACACTATAATTACAAATCCAAATACACTATTAGAAATTCACAAGATCTGACTAATCAACTACAAAATATTCAACTCACTACCAACTCTCGATTAATCTCTTTTGATATTGTTTGTACACCAATATCCCCATCAATCGTGCCCTTAAGAGCTTACATAACTTCCTACAAAAACAACACCTAACTCTCTCTCAGCAAACAGATCTCATAGATGCTTACAAACTTTGTTTACAGCAAAATTTCTTTAAATTTAATGACAAAATATACATACAACCAGATGGCTTAACCATGGGTTGCCCTTTAAGTGGCCTTATGTCTGATCTGTATGTTGAGGAGATAGAGGAAGAGATTTTTAAACTTAAAAATAGCATCCACATCAAATATTGGGGTAGATACATGGAGGAAGGAGGAGACCAAAAAGCATTTCTATATTTGTAGTTTAGTTTTTTTAACACTAAAATTTGCAAGTATAATTTGCATAAATATTGAAATGCGTATGGACCTATTCAATCGAATAGTTGCTATAGTTTCACAATTTAAACAATAATTATTGTGTGGTGTATCGGCGCGTTTTCGACATAGGATACGTAGGGAGCCTTAATAATGTGTTTAATAATCTGCAAACCAATACGAAAATTAAAACATATTAAATTAAAAGTTTTTTGCTGATACTTACAGTAACAATACAAGTTGTCTTTTTTTCAGATTCTTATTAATTAACTCTCTTGAGATACCGAGATCCTCATGATATGGTCGAAGAACGGCAACCCTGTATACATACATTGTTGCTTTTACTTTCTTCAACAGCATTTTCGCCGGTTGAAGTCCTCCGAATTCCTCTGATGGGAAACGGGATTGATGTAGGGCCGCGACCTACCCGGAGCGCCTTTAGATGCCCGTCCGACATCGCGTATTCGTAACTTCTTCCAAACAGCCCGGAGAGATTTAACTTCTAGCTTTCAGTACTGCTGTCGGACAACGGATATCCTCTGTCGGCGGATGCCGGCTACGATTGATCTTTTAACCGACTTTCAAAACTCTCCCCTGCTACAAAATATCCTCTTTGTGAGTCCATCATATACTCTGATAGTCGAATAGTACCCTCTTACAGATGTTCCTATTTACATACTTTGCGATGTCTTGTAGAGATATTTTGATCAACGATAAATGATAAATTGTCTAACTAAACTGCCAATTACCAGTACTTTTGTAAGTGTGCTATTGCAAAAATAATATTCATATAGTTAGTGTTCATTGTTAGGTACTTTACTTATGTAGTAATATGTTTCTACTGTCTACTGCTAATGTTTATAACACTGAAAGGAGTTTTTAAAAAAAGTTTTTTTTCAAAAACTGTAGTACATCGTGTGTAGAAAAATATTGTAGAAATACTGACATAAATAACGACATCACTATTCGAAGTTATAGATGTTCCAACATACAATTTTCAGGCAATTTCATTCCTCAATTTATTGGCCGCTGATAGTCTGTAATTTGTTTTACAATAGTGTAGGTATTTTTCCATGGGCAACAGGAGAATCTCTTTTATATATATATTTTTCTAGAAAAATTAATAATTTATTGAATATTTTTAGTTTTTTTTCTTGAATTACCTTAATCGACACTTGAGATACAAAATGCTTGCAAAATACTTTTTACTTTATCATACGCAGTATAAAGTTAAAGATACTAATAAGATACTAATAGTAAGCATAAAAATAAGCAGAATTTTACTCCAGAAGAACTGCTGACAAGTGTGATGGCCGTTTGCTCTCACGTGCTCCTGGTATTATGCCGCCCTAATATAGCTCTAAATCACCGTGCCAACCAATGTTTTGAACTGCTATAATAATAACTGAGAACGTACACATGTAATAAATGATTCCAGTCTATTTATTTTATGATTCAACGTAGTGCCTAAAAATGTCTTTTTGGGACATGACTTTCGTGACAAAACATGCTAGTTTAGGTGTCTCCTCCAGTCCGTATCAGTTTGTCGCCATCTTTATGGGACACTTGTATACAATACAATGTACACTCGCCTAAAATATGATGTTTACATGCTAATTATGTTTGTTTCGATGTAACTCAGAAACTACCAGACGAATTTTGATCGGCCTTTCACCCAGAAATTCTTTGTATTATAGGTAATATTCAAGAATATGCGGACCAAAATATATTGGATAGGTTTTGTAGCGCCGCAAAAAATGCAGCATGTACATCATATTTTCGGCAAATATACTACCTATAACCGGTCGATGTGTCTATGGAAATATGGGTGGCCGACTTGATAGAAAGACGAAAACGCGGAACTTTTGGATGCATTGTTGATCAAAACACTTGCGAGTGAACGTGGAAGGTCAAGAGCGCGGAGTTTGAAAATCCTCCCCCCCCCAGCCGATCTTATGGCCCGGTAATGGAAGGATCCGTTTCTGCCTTGACTGACATTACTTAAGATCGCGACTTGCTATACGGTAATGTCCTTTATAGCTCCTAAGGATTTCCCACGCATTAGCTTAGCTGCACGGAATAGAAATGGAACGGATCGGGCATTGGCCGGATATCCGGCCAGAACCCAAAACCGGATACCGAATTATCCGGCCATAATTTGACCGAGAGGGGATATCCGGCCTTAGTTTAAAACCGGATCGGCCGGATCTTTACTGCCAATAAAATCCAGTATCCGGCCAATATTAGGCCGGACTTTTTAGACCTAGCCTTGGCCGGATCAAGGCTAGGTATAAAAAGTCGCGACTGAACACTCGCAGCAATCACAGAACTTGCAGGTGTATCAAGTGAATCATCTGGCAGCAATGCATCGACAGATAATGCTCATGCAGAAGTTTTCATAAAGACATTTGCAGCTGATCGATCGAGCAGCAGATCCCTTGGTGGAGAACAAGTTATAGTCTATTTCCAAATATTTCGCTTGTTGCTAAGCAATTTTTGTCAGCTCCAGCAAATTCAGTTTATTCAGAGCGGCTATTTTCGGAAATAGGCAACATATATGAAGCGAAGCGATCAAAACCCACTGTAGTTAGTGCACAAAGATTGCTGCACCAGTACAGAAAACCGTCCAGAAGAAATATGAATGAAATATGAAATATGAAACACTTATTTTTTCCTATTTTATAGAATATACATTTTTTGTTCATTTAAGGTTAGAATAATATAATTATTTTGCTGTATGACAGTTGTTTTCATTTATTGTTAGCAGCATGCGAAAAGATTCGGCCAATCGGCCGGATTTGTAAATCAAGATCCGGCCGGACCGGATATCCGGCAAGACGGCCGGAGCGGCGGGCTACCCGGCCAGGCCGGATATCCGTTCCATCCCTAGCACTGAATATTAAATAATAAATTGTATGTGCTCATTTCTGATTCTGTTTTGCACAAACCTCACAATCCACCTATGCTTACAAAACATTTATAACCATCATATCTCGTTCAGTCAACTTCACCTTTTTTTTGTCATCACACGTCATTCAACACTACCATTTTCTGCTTACTACGAAGCATCTCGCATGTGCAAGCATGTCTATTACGCGAGGGCTTTGCATGGTGGCGGCGATATTAAATAAAATCGTAAAGTCGCGGCAATTTCTGCAAATTCCCGACTGCTTGCCGTCTCAGGCATTTTGGCAATTCTGAAGCGGCAGCAAGAATTCCGGTGGGGCGGCCGCGGCTGGAAGACCCTAGGCGGCGGCCGTCAGCTTCCTCCCGTTAACGTCCCGACGCCGCATCCGTATGTGTATGTGTGTGTGGCGCGCGATCGGAATCTGAATGAGTTCACTGTCTCTTGTAGTGGCCCTCGAGATACGCTGAGTAGACTCTATTCGCGCCACGGCACCAGTCTCCAATTTGGGGCAGCCGCCGCCTGCGATACACAAGCGCGATAGCAGCCACTCTAAAGAGAGCCTCTAACGGCTCTAATGCGACCAGTTAACACATCCTATTTTTTTGTTTTAGGTCTTTTTTCTCGCTCTCGAGGTCTGGATGTACATTTGCCAGTTAATACGAACAGCGCTTTGGGAGCTTAATGAAAATGGGAGCTGTACGTAGCCTCCAGAATTAGGGATAAAAACAAAAAGATAGAAAACCGTTATCGATTACTCCGATATTATATTTTTACTTTATCATACGCAGTATGTAAAGTATTGTAATCATGCCGAAAAAAAAAATTGAGATTTTAGCGGAAATAGGTCTTTATGGGTCCCCTGAACATTTTTGACCAAGGTACAAAAAATGTCTGTGTGTGTGTGTGTGTGTGTGTGTGTGTGTGTGTGTGTGTGTGTGTGTGTGTGTGTGTGTATGTGTGTAAATGATTTTTGTGGCGACGATTCCGGCAAAACTACTGAAGGTATCAGGACGAAAGTTCATATTTAGAAGTTTCATGACCTAACTTAGAGCTGAAAAGGTTTTGGTTCACAAGGGTCCAAAGGAACTGGTAGTTTATTCTAAGCCTTTTTGAAGGATTTTGGAAATGAGCCGCCATTTCTGTAATTTCGACAAAATAGTTAATTAATAAATTAAAGTAGAGGAAATTTTGAATAATTTATGCCTATGACATTTTTTGGTAAAATTTATAGTTTAGCTTTTTAGTTTATTCTAAGCCTTTTTGAAGGATTTTGGAAATGAGCCGCCATTTCTGTAATTTCGACAAAATAGTTAATTAATAAATTAAAGTAGAGGAAATTTTGAATAATTTATGCCTATGACATTTTTTGGTAAAATTAATAGTTTAGCTTTTTAGTTTATTCTAAGCCTTTTTGAAGGATTTTGGAAATGAGCCGCCATTTCTGTAATATCGACAAATTAGTTAATTAATAAATTAAAGTAGAGGAAATTTTGAATAATTTATGCCCATGAAATTTTTTGGTAAAATTAATAGTTTAGCTTCAAGAGCAAATTCTATTTGATCGAGATCGGTCGCATCTGCATTGATATGAAATTACATAGTAGCCAGGATTTTGACAAATATTTTTTTGTGTTGTCACATTCGAAAACAGCTGATCTCATCAGAGGTTGGAAAACCACTATGGAACGTTGCCGCTGTAGTGCGGCAAATTATAAAATACAAATTTCAAATAAAGTAAGATCACCAATTTGATTGTTTGTTGATAAAAAATATCAACCCGTCTTTATATCTAATTCTAAAAACGATACATTGAGAAAATTATAACTAAAGTATAGCGATGAGTGTAGTTTTATTTTAGTATAGTATGTTGGTATGGATGTGTCATGAACAAATATAAATCTGTCAGAATTTGAATTACCTTTTTAAGGTGCGTTTTCATTAGTGACAATGGCAGTGGTAGCAGACGCCGTTATAGTATTTCCAATAGAAAATTGATAGGGACTCATGTTTATGTACATGCAAACTAATGTGTGTCATTATCACGAAATGTAAGAAATACTATAATTTCGTATTCTACCACCGCCATTAGCTACCAGTACCTACCAATCGGAACGCACCTTTAAACTTGACGTTTCGTCAAAGTGGTACTAGCATTTACTATACAGACATCATTTATTTTTTTTAAATACGTATTTCTTAAAAGGCAACACAATAAACGTTGATGTCGCTCCTGCCAAAAACTAGATAGCCGACTCGCTCATATGCGACGGCGACACTTCGCCTTCGGTGACGCGAAGCATCACCGCTCGTCGCGCTATTCCGTACTTTCGGCATTTGTGACATAAATAACTATTATTCTAATGACGTAGTGTAGGTAGTGTCAAATGCTGATGCTTTGACAATACCTACGATTTATCTCAATAGAATAGATTCTCATGCAGCTAAACTATTAATTTTATATATTGTATGATAAAGTCATGTGCCTGGCCACATCAGATTTTTACTTTATCATACGCAGTATGTAAAGTATTGTAATCGTGCCGAAAAAAAAATTGAGATTTTAGCGGAAATAGGTCTTTTTGGGTCCCCTGAACATTTTTTACCAAGGTACAAAAAAATGTCTGTGTGTGTGTGTGTGTGTGTGTGCGTGTGTAAACGATTTTTGTGGAGACGATTCCGGAGAAACTACTGAAGGTATCGGATCGAAAGTTCATATTTAGAAGTTTCATGACCTAACTTAGAGCTGAAAAGCTTTTGGTTCACAAGGGTCCAAAGGAACTGGTAGTTTATTGTAAGCCTTTTTCAAGGATTTTGCAAATGAGCCGCAATTTCTGTAATTTCGTCAAAATAGTTAAATAATAAATTAAAGTAGAGGACATTTTGAATAATTTATGTTTATGACATTTTTGGTAAAATTCATAGTTTAGCTGCAAGAGCAAATTCTATTTGATCGAGATCGGTCGCATCTGCATTAATATGAAAGTACATAGTAGCCAGGATTTTGACAAATATTTTTTCTGTTGTCACATTCGAAAACAGCTGATCTCATCAGAGGTTGGACAACCACTATGGAACGTTGCCGCTCTAGTGCGGCAAATTATAAAATACAAATTTCAAATAAAATAAGATCACCAATTTGATTGTTTGTTGACAAGAAATATCAACCCGTCTTTATATCTAATTCTAAAAACGATAAATTGAGAAAATTATAAATAAAGTATAGCGATGAGTGTAGTTTTATTTTAGTATGTTGGTAGGGATGTGTCATGAACAAATATAAATCTGTCAGAATTTGAATTACCTTTTTAAGGTGGGTTTTCATTTGTGATAATGGCAGTTGTAGCAGACGCCATTATAGTATTTCCAATAGAAAATTGCTAGTGACTCATGTTTATGTACATGCAAAATAATATGTGCCATTATTACGATATGTAAGAAATACTATAATTTCGTATTCTCTCACCGCCATTAGCTACCATTACCTACCAATCGGAACGCACCTTTAAACTTGACGTTTCGTCAAAGTGGTACCAACCTAGCATTTACTATACAGACATTTTTTATTTATTTTTTTATATACGTATTTCTTAAAAAGCAACACAATAAACGTTGATGTCGCTCCTGCTAAAAACTAGATAGCGCGACTCGCTCACATGCGACGGCGACACTCCGCCTTCGGTGACGCTCCGCATCACCGCTCGTCGCGCTATTCCGTACTTCGGCATTTGTGTCATAAATATCTATTATTCTAATGACGTAGTGTAGGTAGTGTCAAATGCTGATGCTTTGACAATACCTACGATTTATCTCAATAGAATAGATTCTCATGCAGCTAAACTATTAATTTTATATATTGTATGATAAAGTCATGTGCCTGGCCACATCAGATTTTTTACGCTTGTCCTAAGATCTGCCATTGCAATGCCATTTGCATTAAACTTAAAAATATCTGTTCTATTTGACACAGGGTAAAACATGAGGACGTCAAGATATATTACGGATGTTATCTAAGCCAGCTTAGGAGAGTGGCATGAATTCATTTAAATACTCCTAGTACAGGTGCCACAAAAGGCACCGCATAGAAAAAAACCGGATGGGCATCTTGCGTTACTACGAAAGCTTGCTATCGAACAAGCCAGGATAATAAAATCATCAAATCTAAAAAATAATTACTATTTTTTTGCTGATCTACCGTGGAAGTTGGAATTCAATTTTCTTACACCATAACATTACAACAGGCTAGCAATCTAAACAACAAATATGTATAATACACTTTAAAATTCAATACTCAATTTCACTTCAAGTTCAACGACAGCGTCAAGAAATAAAATTGTAAATATGTAAATAAATAAATAAAATAAAATAAGCGGACCGGTTGTAGTTTTTGCCGACTCACAATACCTTATAGGTATAATATTGTGTCTTGGGTAAATTAATATGCAAATGTACTACAAATGGAAAAACTTATAAGGATACTTATATAAATATTTATAATATAAGGAACTTACCAAGGATGTTTACACTTTACGAACAAAACGAAGCAAGATATTATCCAAGCTTGCTTTTTTGAGGTGTAGGGGCACCGAGAAAATTATTACGGAAGAAGCAGCATTGTCCAAAATTCCAGGTCTACAAACAGAGGACATTCGTCAAGAGGTTTAGGAAAGCTACTTCGTCGAAGACCAATATTACCAAAGAAGAGAAGTACTCTCTGAAGACTATGAAGGACAACAAGTATATCACAGTACTACAAGCAGGCAAAGGGAATGCAATGGTGATATTGAACAAGGATGAGTACAACCGGAAGATGAACGATCTATTGGACCCAAATACGTACCGTAAAATTGCGAAGGACCCAACAGATAAGATAGGAAGGCGAGTGAAAGAATTGGTTCGATCGTGATCGATTCCCGAACAGGAACAAAGAAGCCTTTTTGATCAAGTCCCTGGGGAACCGAGGATCTACGGTTTGCCAAAGATCCACAAGGATAACGTGCCAATCGTAGATCAGTCGTCAGCGCAATAGGCTCCCCAACCTATTTGTTGGCAAAATACTTGTCAAAAACCATCTAACCGTTTATAGGACAAACTACACCTTTTGTCAATAACTCTGAACATTTTATGCAGATTCTGAAGGAAGCTGTTATTGACCCGCAGGATATACTTGTAAGTTTCGACGTAAGATCACTCTTTACGTGTGTTCCGGTTAAGGAGGCAGTCGAAGGCCTTCGGACAATACTTCTGCCCCTAGGTCTACCAACCGATGTACCGGATCTTGTAGAGTATTGTCTCTCCACCACATACTTCAAGTGGGCGGGAGCGATGTATGAGCAAGTAGAGGGTGCTGCCATGGGATCACGTCTTTCACCGGTAATCGCCAATTTCTTCATGGAAGTGTTTGAAGAAAAAGCCACTAGGTCAAGTCCTTACAAACCCAAGCATTGGGTCAGATATGTTGATACCTTTTTGGTTTGGCTACCGGTAGAAATAAATTTACTGAATTCCTGAGCCACCTGAACAATGTTAGTCTTTCTATCAAATTCACGATGGAAATAGAAGCGGATAATCAGCTGCCATTCTTGGATGTGCTGGTATACAGAACGTCAACGCGTACGCTTGGACATACGGTCTACCGTACGAAGACAATACCGATCGGTACTTGAACGCCAAATCACACCACCATCCCCAACAGAAGAGAAGTGTTATTAACAGTCTGTTCAACAGAGCCGAGAAGGTGTGTGACACCAGCACCTTGAACGACGAACGGAAACACTTGGAGTGGGCCCCGCGTCATAATGGATTTGCCAAGTCTTACATACGGGGTGTTACACAAAGAAAACCGCAAGTCTCAAAGGTAGCGGCAAGAGTCAAAAGGGTTCGCTTGTTTACCATACGTAAGTGGGGTATCAGAAAGAATCGGTAGATTTCTGAACAAATCGCATATCACGGTAAGGTACAGAGCACCAGCAAAGGTAAAGGATCTTTGGCTAACCCAAAGGCTATCACACCACTCCTGCACACACCACTCCTGCGGCGCTTTCGACAGGAGTGACATAAACGTTTTTTGTGCTACTTTTTGAGAAATACGTATTTAAAAAAATAAAAAATGGTTATATTTCTGTAGGTATAGGAAATGTTAGGGTGATACCACTTCTACGAAACGTCAAGTTTAAAAAGCTATTTCAAATTCTGACAGATTTATATTTGTTCATGTCACTGTAGATGTCACATCCGTACCAACATACTAAAATATAACTACACTCATCGCTATACTTTATTTACAATTTTCTCAATTTATCGTTTTTACAATTAGATATACCAACGGGTTGATATTTCTTATCAACAAAGAATCAAATTGGTGATCTTATTTTATTTGAATTTTGTATTTTGTACTTTGCTGCACTAGAGCGGCAACGTTCCATAGCGGTTCTCCAACCTCTGATGAAATCAGCTGTTTTCGAGTGTGACAGCCATAGACATTTCTGTGGTGACAGCACAAAAAAATATTTGTCAAAATCCTGGCTACTATGTAGTTTCATATCAATGCAGATGCGACCGATCTCGATCAAATAGAATTTGCTCTTACAGCTAAACTATTAATTTTACAAAAAAATTTCATAGGCATAAATTATTCAAAATTTCCTCTACTTTAATTTATTATTTAACTATTTTGACGAAATTACAGAAATGCCGACCCATTTGCAAAATCGTTGAAAATTGCTAAGAGTAAATAGCCAGTTCCTTTGAACCCTTTTGAACCAAAAGCTTTTCAGCTCTAAGTTTGGTTATGAAACTTCTAAATATGAACTTACGTCCCTATACCTTTACTAGTTTTTCCGGAATCGTCGTCACAAAAATCGGGTACACACATACACACACACACAGACATTTTTTTGTACCTTGGTCAAAAATGTTCAGGGGACCCAAAAAGACCTATTTCCGCTAAAATCTCAAATTTTTTTTTCGGCACGATTACAATACTTCATCATACTGCGTATGATAAAGTAAAAATTACCAACACAAACGTTAAAAACAAGGCTGAAAACCATACTAAGAAACGAACTTACCGCCATAATATAAGACAAAAATATAAGAAAGAATCACCCATACAGCAGTCACCCATATAGCATAGATCAACAAGCAAATACCCTTAATACCATTAGCCCGAGGAAAGCCATGCTGATCCCGAGGGGAATGTAGAGGGAGAATCGTCGCTTCCTTATATGCATGATGAATGCACAAGAAGCGAAGTGATACTAACTTTAAGTTTGTTGCATATATGAACGTTTTCCTAAAAGATTAGACGTGCTTAACTTAATAAGCTAAACGTTAAGCAATTATCACAATAGTATAAGTAGAAAGCCAATATCCAGTTGTAAACTTTAAATACATAAATGGAAATCGACAACTTCTTAAAGTGCAAAACGTGCAAAAACTGATTGATTTATTATATTGTTTTACACTAATGCAACTTTACTGCAAAAACTAAATATTACAATTTACAATAGGATCGTGTTTCAAGCAAGATATAATTTTAAAATCTATTAAGTAAATAATCTCGACCTGTTGTATGCTAAAGAACAAACTTTTTTAATTTAATTTTACGCGGTACTTTGGTCTATTCGTAATGGTACGAATTGAAATGATTAATATTTATTACATAGTGTTACAGATATGTATTATGTACATAAAGCTGAAGTAAATTTACCTGAATATTATATAAGTAAATAGATACTTTTAATATCTTTAAAAATTATGATAAAATGTGTTAATAATTCTGTTCTCATTACAGGTATGTTCATCATTTTTCGTTAGTCCTTTTTCGCACCACTCTTCGTCTTACAGGGTAAGTCCAACCATACGACCTCATTCATCCAATAAGGGATGTTGTTCTTACTTTTACCATCCCAAAAATCATTAAATTAACGCCGTAAAGTCAAATCCATGGACAGTAATCTTTAAGCAAGCGATGGATATTCTACTCCTACACAAAGAGAAACTACTTCCAACAATATATGCACCGTACTCTTTTTATAAATATTCCCATCTTCCTATAAAGTAGCTCGCTTAAACATTCATCTTGTGGAATCACCTCTCTCTGTACCTGAGATAGATGAGACGATGGCACACCGGTAGATGTCGCTTTCACACCTCTTAGCAGAGCCTGAAGGATTTGCATCCGAACAAAGGCGTCGGTGATCAGCGTATATCTCACGGGACTGACGGAAATGCACGTCATCGCTTATGTGCATTTTCCATTCCCTTTTCGAGTATCGCACGAATGGGATTCTTGAAAACGTTGAAATTGAGTAAAAATTGTGTACCGTACCATAGCAAGCTTCAGGGAAACTGAAATGTACACATGCATGGAACACTAGGATTTGTGTCCCTTTTTTCTCGCCACGTTGGATTTTTATTATTTATTTATTATAATATAATTGCTGTCCTCATTTAAGTGTAGAGAATAGAAAATTTTGTGTTGGTATGTCATACCGTTTTGAAACCGTGTTTCATGTTTCAGCATTTTCCATGTGATTTCCCCTAATATATAGGTACATGTTATAGTATAAACGGCTTGGAGTTTTTGTTTGTTATACTAACATGTGTCATTTTTGAGATATTCATATTTTTCATTAAAAAATGACAGCTGCACGGTTACATTCAAGTATTTATAAATTATCCCCTGTGAGCGTTGGAAAAAAGTTCTCTCGCAAAAGTGTTGGTGATGGTAACGTATTATCGACAAATCGGTGGTACAACTCTTCTAAAAGTTATACAGGGTGTTCAAATTATAACATCAAAGTTGAATTCGAGAAAAGTACTAAAAGTCGATTTTTCAAATGGTAACCCTAACATATGAATACATTTCTCAATTCTATGGATGTCCTATACCTAAAATGTAGTTGTACCTACTGAAATCGATATTTAAACATCACAGTAGAAATTGCTAACATTGCCAAATCTAACAGAGTATTATTAAACAAGTTTCTTAGGTAATTTTTCATTATAATTAACTTAGCAGTTATAGAATTATAAGCCTACAATAAAACACAATATTAAAAATAAAACAAAATCGTAAAGTAAATTTAAAAACGTTGCTTAGTTCAATTTCAGTTACTGTTCTATCCTAGCGTTGAAAACGTTGCCGCTTTCCGCTAAACATACTTCATTCTTTTTAACATATTATTGTTGGTAGCGTCCCTGATGGAGTTAGCACATCACCCATTGAATACAGCCGAACTCTATCTTTCATGTTCTCCTTGTCAATTATTGGGTCCCCATAAACTACGTCTTTAATAGCTCCCGAAATGAAAAATCTATTGTAGTCCATTGTAGAACCATTAAGAGCAATCCGTCGATCGCCGAACATTTCGTTAAGCAAGCTTCCACTCTCCATTTGAAACTACCCGATAACGGAGGACCCAATAACTGTAAGGAGAACATGAAAGATAGAGTTCGAGCTGCTTTCGATGGGTTATTTGTTAACTCTATCAGGGACGTAACCAACAATAATAAGTTAAAAGGAATTGAAGCATGTTTACCGGAAAACGGCAACGTTTTTGAACAATTGCTGAAATAGAATTAAACAGTTTACTTAACTTTTTGTTTTATTTTTAATCTAGATTTGGAAATATGTACAATTTCAATGTTTAAAAATCGATTTAAGTATGTACAAGTACATTTTAGGTATAGGACATTGTACACAAAGATGATCTAAAATTTTCCATAGACTTGAGAAATGTATTCATATGTTAGGGTTGCCATCTGAGAAAAATTGACTTTTAATACTTTTCTGGAATTCAACATTGATCTTATAATTTGAACAGCCTGTACAACTTTCAGAAGAATTTTACCGATGTGTCGATAATACGTTACCTTCACAACAATTTTGCTGGAAAACTTTTTTCCAAAGGTCACAGGGGATAATTTATAAGTAATTGAAAGTAACCGTGCAACTATCATTTTTAACGAAAAAAATTAATATCTCAAAAATTATTCATGTCAGGTATAGGGAATGTAACATAAAATTAATCTAAAATGTAATGAAGATTTCAAAAGTGCAATAAAATACGCTAAAATGCGATAATAAAAGTTGACATCATTTACGGTGTAACCGGGAGTAACCGAAAACTAAAAATATTTTATTTGAGACGATCGTGTCCGACAATATAAGTCCGCAAATTATCAATCTCTCATTTCATTTGTTTCTCCATATACTTCTAATGGCAGCTCGTCGCGGGAGACCCTGATATCAGACGACTCTATTGCTACTAAACTAAAATACCGCGATAAAATGCCCGTTAGTCCGCGATGAAATGCTCTAATGCGCTGCGTGCCGACTGCTGGCCGTCCGCTGCTCGTAGATCTGCGCCTACATTGAGTTACCATATTTGCAAACGACGAGAAAAAAACAACCGAAATGATATGTCATACTTACTTATTTATTGATTGCTCAACATGTCTATAAAGTTTGGTGAAAATATCCTACCTCGTCTTGAAGTAGCGATTTTTATTGAAAGCAGAATACATAAAAATATCATGGTCTGATCTACCACGCAATCACATTTTTTATGCTTGTGTAATCAAAGGGTCTTTAGATACATTCCGAAGGCATCCCCATTTTAAATAAGCCCCTTTAGAGAAACATTCGTGCGGAACGAAAGCGTAGCGCGGCGTATCCTTTTGCCAGCAATCTCTGAATATCATCTTGAACTATTGACCGGAAAAAGAAATATACATAGCATAAATATTTTAGCGCCCGTGAACCGAACAGTCAGCGATAGCGGGTCGAGTGTTGGGAAAATACGCCTCCACGCCAACCCGCTCTGCCTTGGAAGAGTACACCCACCCCTAAGCCCCGTCCTAAGAATGTTAAGGAAACGTATATAGTATACACCAAAGACAAAGAGATAACCGTAGTGAAACACGGCCATATACGCTCGAGAAGTAGATTGCCACGTTACCTATGCTTGCGAACCGTTGGAGGCAAGGTGAAGGCCGATAATGGATGGAGTTGGAATAAGGGAATTACAGATTAGGGTAATTGCACGGAGTGAGGTCGGGCAAAAAGCCGATATGGGGCCGTTGTAATTCTCGCTGGGTAAACTTAATATGACCTGTGTGTAAACAGGTGCCGTTTTTCTGTCTCCCTCTCTTACTAGCCGGTCTTCTTCCCAGTGGCTGCGCAACTTTCGCACGGTTTTTCTCCAAATGGAATTTAAAATGCACAATAGGAAAGAATGAAAAACGGTTTCCTATTGGATGAGGGCGCCTCGGGCGGTCTGCTTAAAAGGACGTACATGTTTTACTCACCCAGCTGATATTTGCTATTACTACTGTGTCGTTTAGATATTTGTTACGGAATTTCCTCATGGCTGCGTGACAAGCAAATCTACCGTGTTGTAAAGTTGAATTTGAATTGAGATTAACAATATTGTTTGTGTACGTTATTGTAACCAACCATCCCGATTGGGCGGGACAGTTCCGAATTTTGATAACTTGCCCCGCACCACAAAGCGTCCTGCCTTTTAAAATTTTTATTGTATTAAATAAGTACGTATGCTTTCACTGCCAGAATGATTTAGAAAATAAACTGCTTCCGGGTCATGCCGTGTGTCAGGAGCTACCGCTCCCATGTGCTTTTTCATCTGACCGCGCTAGTATCGATTGCCGGACCCTACTAATGTCAGTACCGTCCTCGCGATTGATGTTGCCAGGATGTTTGCAAATTTCGATGGCTTCTCTAATAACCCTTCGATGATAATTGCCCACCCTAGCCAACATCTTCACGTCATCGAAATTCATTGTGTGTCCCGACTCGTTGAGCAACGTTGAGACAGCAACTAGTTGAGCAACAGCGGACTGTTGAATCTTGCGTAGCCGGATGTCTCTACTGTGTTCCTTGACTCGACATTTGATACTTCGTCCTGTCTGTCCTACATAGCATGTTACACACTCACGTGTTATCTTTGGTGTGATATCCTTCAGGTTAGGCAAAAGATCCTTTATCTTTGCTGGTGCTCTGTACCTTACCGTGATACCCGATTTCTTCAGTGATCTACCTATTCTTTCTGATACCCCACTTACGTATGGAAAGCAAGCGAACCGTTTTGCCTCTTGCCGCTCCTCTGAGACTAGCGGTTTTCTTTGTGTGACACCCCCTATGTCAGACTTGGTGTATCCATTCTGACGTAGGGCCCACTCCAAGAGTTTCCGTTCGTCGTCGAAGGTGCTGGAGTCGCACACCTTCTCGGCTCTGTTGAACAGAGTGTTAAAAACACTTCTGTTCTGTTGAGGATGGTGGTGTGATGTGGCGCTCAAATATCGATCGGTGTGTCTTCTTACGGTAGACTGAATTTCCACGCGTACCCGTTGACGTTCTGTATTCCAACACGTCCAATAATGGCAGCTGATTATCCTGAACGTTGCCCTAGAGGTTATTTAATTAGTAAAGATAATAGCCGTATTAATTTAATTCCGATAATATCTGTCTCGATAAGCAACGCAATTTACTGTACTCTATGTTCGGTTGCCTAACCAATGAACAAGCTGCGCGCTGCGGCAAAATCTTGGTTCGTACACGTCACGTAAACTATGAGTAATTTGCCGCATTTGTGATATATACACTACAATAACCTCATAAACAATGAAAACTTCGGCGGAAATCAGTTCTAAAATGCAATCAATTTCCTGTATATTGTTACCCCCACATTTACTGCGGTGAGTGGTATGAGTTTCCCACAAATGTCCGTCTGTCTGTCCGTCTGTGTACACGATAACTGCCGCAATTTTGAAGTTATTGATCTAATATTTGGTATACAAGCTTAGCTATTATAAAGTAAGGACAAGCTCGTGAATGGGCACAATCGGCTAACTTTTTTTACTTTATCATACGCAGTATGTAAAGTATTGTAATCATGCCGAAAAAAAAAAATTGAGATTTTAGCGGAAATAGGTCTTTATGGGTCCCATGAACATTTTTGACCAAGGTACAAAAAAATGTCTGTGTGTGTGTGTGTGTGTGTGTGTGTGTGTGTGTGTGTGTGTGTGTGTGTGTGTGTGTGTGTGTGTGTGTGTGTGTGTGTGTGTGTGTGTGTGTGTGTATGTGTGTAAATGATTTTTGTGGCGACGATTCCGGCAAAACTACTGAAGGTATCGGGACGAAAGTTCATATTTAGAAGTTTCATGACCTAACTTAGAGCTGAAAAGGTTTTGGTTCACAAGGGTCCAAAGGAACTGGTAGTTTATTCTAAGCCTTTTTGAAGGATTTTGGAAATGAGCCGCCATTTCTGTAATTTCGACAAAATAGTTAATTAATAAATTAAAGTAGAGGAAATTTTGAATAATTTATGCCTATGACATTTTTTGGTAAAATTTATAGTTTAGCTTTTTAGTTTATTCTAAGCCTTTTTGAAGGATTTTGGAAATGAGCCGCCATTTCTGTAATTTCGACAAATTAGTTAATTAATAAATTAAAGTAGAGGAAATTTTGAATAATTTATGCCTATGACATTTTTTGGTAAGATTAATAGTTTATCTTCAAGAGCAAATTCTATTTGATCGAGATCGGTCGCATCTGCATTGATATGAAATTACACAGTAGCCAGGATTTTGACAAATATGTTTTTGTGTTGTCACATTCGAAAACAGCTGATCTCATCAGAGGTTGGAAAACCACTATGGAACGTTGCCGCTGTAGTGCGGCAAATTATAAAATACAAATTTCAAATAAAGTAAGATCACCAATTTGATTGTTTGTTGATAAGAAATATCAACCCGTCTTTATATCAAATTCTAAAAACGATACATTGAGAAAATTATAAATAAAGTATAGCGATGAGTGTAGTTTTATTTTAGTATGTTGGTGAAACAAATATAAATCTGTCAGATGTTGAATTACCTTTTTAAGGTGCGTTTTCATTAGTGACAATGGCAGTGGTAGCAGACGCCGTTATAGTATTTCCAATAGAAAATTGATATTGACTCATGTTTATGTACATGCAAACTAATATGTGTCATTATCACGAATGTATCACGAATATATATATATATATATATATATATATATATATATATATACTTTGAATAATTCTCGACCTTGAATTAATGAATCAATAAGTTCTTGGGAGAAGGGTCAAATTAAGAAGTCACTCAATTGTCATTCTTCAATATATTTCGCCAAAAAATTTTGGCATCTTCAGGAAGCACTAAAATACATAAGGTACTAGCAATAAAAACGGAACGACACAAGATAAAACCACAGTGACTTACAAACGAGAGTGTTTGGTACAAATTAGTACGATGTTAATGATAAAAACGGTACAATGCAGGGCGGCAAGATGTAGAAGCACCCAACCATCAACATTGAACGTAACGAAGTGGTGCTAAAATTAAACACAAAACAATATAGAGACAATAAAACCACGTCTACAAACGGTGCCATACCAGCGTCAATAAATAGTTAATAGGTGGCTAGGCTATGAAATACAATCAGGCTGGTAATTCATTACAATAAACGGCACACAACGCGACTCAACATGCACATAAAACAAATCTTTGAGGTTAAGCTAACCGAGACCACAAGGTCGCCAACCGAAAGCAAACCAAAACAGTGTTGCCAACGTGAAAAAGTACCGTACTAGCATAATCACACAGAGAAACAAAACCGCGACAGCAACAGGAAAGACACAAAAACGCACAGCGAGCAACAGAACTATTTGTTCAACAAATGAAACAAATAACTATAAACACCACTAACCGCATTAGTATCCGTCTTAAAGTTAACACATGAATTCTTTTTAATGTAAAACATTTCCTTGAATAACCTCCTCTTTGTGTTCTTGTCTTCAGCCAGCACTTTAGTCCCATCATAGTCAAACATGTGAAGCAAATTGTTCGAATGTGCGGCAAGAGCACATCTTTTGTTGTTGTTATTGTAAACTTTGACATCACTTTTATGCTGGATCAGACGGTTCTTCAGCCACTGGGATGTATGACCGACATAGCATTTATCGCATTGTGTGCAGGGGACGCTCAATGTTTACGTTCAATGTTGAATGTTGAATGTTGGTTACGTTCAATGTTGATGGTTGGGTGCTTCTACATCTTGCCGCCCTGCATTGTACCGTTTTATCATTAACATCGTACTAATTTGTACCAAACACTCTCGTTTGTAAGTCACTGTGGTTTTATCTTGTGTCGTTCCGTTTTTATTGCTAGTACCTTATGTATTTTAGTGCTTCCTGAAGATGCCAAAATTTTTTGGCGAAATATATTGAAGAATGACAATTGAGTGACTTCTTAATTTGACCCTTCTCCCAAGAACTTATTGATTTATATATATATATATATATATATATATATATATACTTATATATATATATATATAAGTATATACACATAAGTAACGGTAGACATTTCCTTAGCAACGCAAGTCTAATTGTGTAGAACAGCCTACCAGTTTAAAAGTTGAAATATCACATCGATTGACTTTAATATATTGTAGTAATATGTTTTTCAATATAAAATCGTCATTTTTTCCCGGTCACACAAAAAAATAGTGTATTATACACGGAAAAAAATGTTAGATTTTAGTTCTCGGTTGTTTGTCACAACCTCGAGCTAAAATCTAATACTTTTTTCCGTTGTATAATAAATAACTATTTTTGTCAATATTAGCAAGTCGCAATTAATATTGTAACAGAAAAATGTGAGGTGAATTAAATCCGGATGCAGAAATGGCCCTAATTCCAGCTCAAATCAATCGTTTTTTTACTTTATCATACGCAGTATGTAAAGTATTGTAATCGTGCCGAAAAAAAAAAATGGAGATTTTAGCGGAAATAGGTCTTTTTGGGTCCCCTGAACATTTTTTACCAAGGTACAAAAAAATGTCTGTGTGTGTGTGTGTGTGTGTGTGTGCGTGTGTAAACGATTTTTGTGGAGACGATTCCGGAGAAACTACTGAAGGTATCGGATCGAAAGTTCATATTTAGAAGTTTCATGACCTAACTTAGAGCTGAAAAGCTTTTGGTTCACAAGGGTCCAAAGGAACTGGTAGTTTATTGTAAGCCTTTTTCAAGGATTTTGCAAATGAGCCGCAATTTCTGTAATTTCGTCAAAATAGTTAAATAATAAATTAAAGTAGAGGACATTTTGAATAATTTATGTTTATGACATTTTTTGGTAAAATTCATAGTTTAGCTGCAAGAGCAAATTCTATTTGATCGAGATCGGTCGCATCTGCATTAATATGAAAGTACATAGTAGCCAGGATTTTGACAAATATTTTTTCCGTTGTCACATTCGAAAACAGCTGATCTCATCAGAGGTTGGACAACCACTATGGAACGTTGCCGCTCTAGTGCGGCAAATTATAAAATACAAATTTCAAATAAAATAAGATCACCAATTTGATTGTTTGTTGACAAGAAATATCAACCCGTCTTTATATCTAATTCTAAAAACGATAAATTGAGAAAATTATAAATAAAGTATAGCGATGAGTGTAGTTTTATTTTAGTATGTTGGTAGGGATGTGTCATGAACAAATATAAATCTGTCAGAATTTGAATTACCTTTTTAAGGTGGGTTTTCATTTGTGATAATGGCAGTTGTAGCAGACGCCATTATAGTATTTCCAATAGAAAATTGCTAGTGACTCATGTTTATGTACATGCAAAATAATATGTGCCATTATTACGATATGTAAGAAATACTATAATTTCGTATTCTCTCACCGCCATTAGCTACCATTACCTACCAATCGGAACGCACCTTTAAACTTGACGTTTCGTCAAAGTGGTACCAACCTAGCATTTACTATACAGACATTTTTTATTTATTTTTTTATATACGTATTTCTTAAAAAGCAACACAATAAACGTTGATGTCGCTCCTGCTAAAAACTAGATAGCGCGACTCGCTCACATGCGACGGCGACACTCCGCCTTCGGTGACGCTCCGCATCACCGCTCGTCGCGCTATTCCGTACTTCGGCATTTGTGTCATAAATATCTATTATTCTAATGACGTAGTGTAGGTAGTGTCAAATGCTGATGCTTTGACAATACCTACGATTTATCTCAATAGAATAGATTCTCATGCAGCTAAACTATTAATTTTATATATTGTATGATAAAGTCATGTGCCTGGCCACATCAGATTTTTAAATATATGTTAACTATAGCATGGCTGAAGATCATTTTCTTACTAGTGTTCTATATCTAGAGATTCTGGGCAAACCTTAACGCACTGGAAAACTATCCCAATGACTAAACATAGCAAACAAAGAATAAGAAAGAGACCTAACTCAGTCTAAACGATAACACGACCAAAACAAAGAAGATGGGGGATGAGGTCCAATTATTTCGAAAATCAAGGACGACGCGACGATCCAGTAAAGCATAAACAACAATTGGGACGAACAAAAGCGACGGACGGCGAACCCCACCTTCGCCGGAAGGATAAATCAAGGATAATAGTGTATCGGTCCGTGTTCCCCGGCATCCAAATAAACCCATAACGTCGCCGTATAAACACAGCGCACGGGCGAATATATTTCATTAATGCGCTCCGAAGTAGAGAGGAGAGCTGGACAGTGCGCCCTCTATTGCAAAAGTTTCCATTGGCCGGCAGTTAAGCTGGTTTATGTTACGCCGTCGTCCGCCAAAGGGGACGATTTCCATAAACCGCTGGACCCGATCCGAAACTTCCAATATTTATAATCGGCGAGACTTCGGTCCGGTCGACTGTGTTGGTGGTAGTGGTCGGTCGTCCGCCACACTCCCAGACAGACAATTGCCTTTTGGTCGTTGTTTTGTTGGCAGCGCTTTTGAATCGTAACGTAACCGAACGATGTTCGGAAAGTTCAGAAAACAATCGCCCAGTGTATTCAAACTAGTTTGTTTTTCAATAGAGTTTACTAACACAAATGTGTTTATTACAAGTAGATAATCATTTAATGCATTGTTATATTCATATTCCATTTAGGAAAGCACGAATTATAGTACCTACCTACATTTCGTATTACTTTGAAACCTGTGCTAATATTACATATTTATTCCTGCAAAGACGTGTTTCAAATATGTATTTAATGGCTTGTTAGTCAGATCTACTTTTATAATTTATTGTTATTTCTTTATTTCTTCCTATAGTGGATTTTTCAATCAATGATTGCATCAGTAAATCAATCTTTGCCCTTAACTAGTCGTTTCAGTTCATGTTATTTCAAGTATGTTGAATGTCGAACGTTCCTGATCCACTACAGGTTCTTCCTTTCAATACCACGTACATTGTCGTTACTCCTTCCGGTTATTCTTAGTGTTCCTTGGCCTTTTAATGTCTACCAGGGACTGGGTACCATACTTATGGCCATAGTAGTATTCATGGAATAGTAATCGAGTAGTCCTATTGCTTTGTCCATTGCAGTATTAGAACCAGCTAAATGTTCGTTAGAATTGCGTCTGTTACTATTTGATGTGTCGTGTTGAGAAATCACTATTCAATTGCCATGAGTTAATGACCAATGCTGAGTACAAAAGCGTTATCCGTGAATCGTTAAATAACGAAGTAAAATTTTTCGTTAACGAATTAACTTTTAACTTAACTTTCAAAACCATTAACGGACTCATGAACTTTCGCTACATTCGTTATCCGTTAGTTCAAGTCCGTTAAATCGACAATATCATAATTAAACATTTCATATTGCTATAGGCATTCTGTGTAAGTTCGGACTTGGTTTTCTTTAGATGTGTGACGTACTACTTTGTGCAACGCGGTATCTGTATATAAAGCATACGCGCGAATTGTTTTGTTTTTAGTGACTTCCCAGTTCACAGTGGCTTCGGATCTTAGAGTATGTACCTATTTATTATGGGATAATAAATATTTTACTTTAACTTTTAAATATTGTTATTTTTACTTTATCATACGCAGTATGTAAAGTATTGTAATCATGCCGAAAAAAAAAATTGAGTTTTTAGCGGAAATAGGTCTTTATGGGTCCCCTGAACATTTTTGACCAAGGGACAAAAAAATGTCTGTGTGTGTGTGTGTGTGTGTGTGTGTGTGTGTGTGTGTGTGTGTGTGTGTGCGTGTGTAAACGATTTTTGTGACGACGATTCCGGAGAAACTACTAAAGGTATCGGGACGAAAGTGCGTATTTAGTGGTTTTATGGCCAAACTTAGAGCTGAAAAGCTTTTGGTTCAAAATGGTCCAAAGGAACTGGCTATTTACTCTTAGCATTTTTCAACTATTTTCGTCATTTCAGTAATTTCGTCAAAATAGATAAATAATAAATTAAAGTAGACGAAATTTTGAATAATTTATGCTTATGACATTTTTTGGTAAAATTAATAGTTTAGCTGCAAGAGCAAATTCTATTTGATCGAGATCGGTCGCATCTGCATTGATATGAAACTACATAGTAGCCAGGATTTTGACAAATATTTTTTTGTGCTGTCACCACAGAAATGTCTATGGCTGTCACACTCACACAAACAGCTGATTTCATCAGAGATTGGAGAACCGCTATGGAACGTTGCCGCTCTAATGCAGCAAAGTACAAAATACAAAATTCAAATAAAATAAGATCAGCAATTTGATTGTTTGTTGATAAGAAATATCAACCCGTTGTTATATCTAATTGTAAAAACGATAAATTGAGAAAATTGTAAATAAAGTATAGCGATGAGTGTAGTTATATTTTAGTATGTTGGTACGGATGTGACATCTACAGTGACATGAACGAATATAAATCTGTCAGAATTTGAAATAGCTTTTTAAACTTGACGTTTCGTAGAAGTGGTATCAACCTAACATTTCCTATACTTACAGAAATTAACCATTTTTGATTTTTTTAAATACGTATTTGTCAAAAAGTAGCACAAAAAACGTTGATGTCACTCCTGTCGAAAGCGCCGCATCACCGGTCGTCGCGCTATTCCGTACTTTCGGCACGTGAGATAAATAACTATTATTTTAATTATTTAAATATGCTTAAATACATATTTACTCAAAAAGCAACACAAAAAAATCTGATGTGGCCAGGCACATGACTTTATCATACAAAATATAAAATTAATAGTTTAGCTGCATGAGAATCTATTTGATTGAGATAAATCGTAGCTGCATTAAAATGAAACTAGTTAGCCAGGATTTGACAGATATTTTAATAGTCAATAGTATCAATAGCAGGTATTGTCAAAGCATCAGCATTTGACACTACCTACTGTCATCAGAATAATAGTTGTGAGCGGGTCGCGCTATGTAGTTTTCGGCAGGAGTGACATCAACGTTTTTGTGTTGCTTTTTGAGAAATACGTATTTAAAAAAAATCTACCGCTTCTTCGAAACGGCAAGTGTAAAAAGATAATTCAAATTCTGACAGGTTTATATTCGTTCATGACACTGTAGATGTCACATCCGTACCAACATACTGAAATATAACTACACTCATCGCTACACTTTATTTACAATTTTCTCAATTTATAATTTTTACAATTAGATATAACAACGGGTTGATATTTCTTATCAACAAACAATCAAATTGGTGATATTATTTTATTTGAATTTTGTATTTTGTACATTGCCGCACTAGAGCGGCAACGTTCCATAGCGGTTCTCCAACCTCTGATGAATTCAGCTGTTTTCGAGTGTGACAACCATAGACATTTCTGTGGTGACAGCAGGCGGCAATATACTATTACACTTTCCTGTCAGAGTGACAGTTTACATTTTTCTGTCAATGTGACAGTGTCCGTGTCAGTTTGAAGTAATAAATTTGCCTCTGTTGCAGTGGCGCCATCTAGCGGACTTTTTCAAATCACGGCTGTCGCGCCTGCTAGTTTCGTAAAACTTGGAACACCGTCAGCAAAGGTGCCGCCGCAAGTGTCGTATCTTGGCATTTCTAATTGCTGGTGACAGCACAAAAAAATATTTGTCAAATCTAGGCTACTATGTAATTTCATATCAATGCAGATGCGATCGATCTCGATCAAATAGAATTTGCTCTTGAAGCTAAACTATTAATTTTACCAAAAAAAGTCATAGGCATAAATTTCCTCTACTTTAATTTACTATTTAACTATTTTGTCGAAATTACAGAAATGGCGGCTCATTTGCAAAATCATTGAAAAAGGCTTAGAACAAACTACCAGTTCCTTTCGACCCTTTTGAACCAAAAGCTTTTCAGCTCTAAATTTGGTCATAAAACTTCTAAATATAAACTTTCGTCCCGATACCTTTAGTAGTTTCTCCGGAATCGTCGTCACAAAAATCGTTTACACACGCACACACACACACACACACACACACACACACACACACACACACACACACACACACACACACACACACACACACACACACACACACACACACACAGACATTTTTTTGTACCTTGGTCAAAAATGTTCAGGGGACCCATAAAGACCTATTTCCGCTAAAATCTCAATTTTTTTTTTCGGCATGATTACAATACTTTACATACTGCGTATGATAAAGTAAAAACGTGGTATATCACTCCTGCCGAAAACTACATAGCGCGACTCGCTTACATGCGACGGCGACGCTCCGCCTTCGGTGACTATTATTCTAATGACAGTAGGTAGTGTCAAATGCTGATGCTTTGACAATACCTACTGTCAATGGTATCAAAATATCTGTCAATTCTACGCTAACTAGTATAATTTTAATGCAACCACGATTTATCTCAATCAAATAGATTATCATGGAGATAAACTATTAATTGTATATATTGTATGATAAAGTCATGTGCCTGGCCACATCAGATTTTTTAACTTAACTTTTTAACTTAAAAAGGTAACTTTGTAAAAATACTCCAACCATTTTAGTTGATCTTTTTAATGTCTTTTATAAATCTTGCATCTCGCCAAGTATTCTTTTAGATACCACAGTACCTATATTTTTTAAGCTTAAAAAATCAATCAACTTATGCAACCGAAAGGTCCGCAGTTATTTTTCTCAACTAAACTTACTTTTTATAAAAAGTTAACGATTAACGGTTAACGTTAAGTTCCCTTATATTTATAACAAATTAACGAACTATCGGTTAGCGACCTTAACTTTTATGGTAACGGATAACAATTAACGAAGTTAACTTTCCGATTAAGTTTGCCCAAGTTTGTTAATGACTAGAGATGGAACGGATCGGGTATCGGCCGGATATCTAAGTTTAATACCAAAACCGGATATCCGGCCAAAATTGAAAACCGGATATAGTTACTCTCCAGCCGGATACTGGAAATCCGTTAAATTGTTTCGACCGGATATTTACTGCAAATTGCAAATCTACTGCAATATTCAACTTTATAACTATTTTGAAATAAATACAACAAACTAGGAGATTTTACATGGGACTGAAACTGAAAGAGGCAGACAGTTTTTATGCGATTTATTTTGTTTAATAATACTCTCACCGCAAGGGAAACATACCACCTAAAATTTTACTAAACTTTGATCCATAACTTTTGTAATATGTTAACGATTTTGATACTTCCTTTGATACTTCCTTTGATGCTTCCTAAACAAAATGTTCAAAATTTTCACATGCTTCTGAAATGTGGAAAATATTTCAACTGGTTTTTAAGTACTCTGCTATAATGCGGTGTCAATTCCCAACATATTGTACTACGTAATATATTATAAAACTTTACAATTTTAAAGGGAGTGAATTCTTGCCGAAATCTGCGTACATTAATATAAAAATTGGAAATAGTTAATACAAGAAAAAAAATTATCGCCATCTTGTACTAACTATTTACAATTTTAGCTTTGATGATTCAATGTTTACTTTCGTTATCTTCTACCAATGTTGATGTTTTTAGACCGGATTTTAAAATATTCATCAACACTATCAAACACCTTTAAAATATTGTAATCAGACATCTGACAAATTATTATATCGGGTTCTCAATAATAATCGTTTCGCAACATATTCCTATTTTAAAATGCTCGTTTCTGTAGTAGATACCCAGTTATAAGTCATACTTGCAATTCTAGCTTTTTACATAAGAAATGTGTTTCTTTGTGGAACCTGTATTATCGAAAAATATCGAAGTTGACATACTATGATTTTTTCCGTAAGTCTTTGTACAATTGTTATCCATAGTTATTTAATTAAATAATAGTCGTATGCAAGTTGAACGAAATATAATAACAGCAGAGCAGAACAATATTAGTAATTACAATGCACGTCTTATCTTTATCACAAACTAGCTAAGAATGACCGATCGCCCCGGTAGACGATACAATACTCCAATATCAGAAAAACAGTCCACCAGTTAGTCAACGTTGGGCAGGTATACGAAACAGGGTTTTTCGCCGGCAACAGCGGTAACTCAAGGCCTGGACGTCGCTTACACAATAGTTGTTAAATAATGATATCAATATGTCAAACATGGTAGTAAGTACCGACGACGTGTTAAAGTCCAAACGATTTGATCCCGCAGTAGAGCAATTCACGGTTGACTTGCTTCAGATTTGCCTTGGTCTATAAAAACTTTCAGCCTGCTGATCGAGGAAATCGCTGTGTCTACCAATATCAAATCGTTTGATGCCACACCTGATGGCCAGTAATCAAGATTGTATAATTCCTCCCTCTGTTCGAAAGGTGCCGTTACCACAAAACGTTTCAATTGTTTTGAATTCAAAACAATTGAAACGGTTTGTGGTAACGGCACCAATTGAAGGCAAGATCTTTTACAACCACTGTTGATTCAGAGTATCCAGGCTTAGACTGTAGATATTTCTCCACGTTTTCAGCGTTAGTTGTGCATTTTACGTGGTATAAATACAGCCATACTCTCTTTTGTGTAATTTCAAAACCATGTTCCTTTCCCGCTTTGTTGTCTGATATACCAATTACTTTGTTTGTTGATCTGTTTCGCTTTCTAGTAACCAGAGTAAATTCATTGTCTGCAACTTCATTATAGTTTGATTTGTTGATTTGTTATGTGATTGTGAGTGTGCTTTATTTGTTTCTATGGGGCCTGGATTATTCGAGGTGTGTGGTGTGACTTCCGAAGTTCAAAATGGATTCCATCTTATTCACTTTCACTTTCCAAAACATTTGCATGTGTCACTGGCCTGTTTGCCATGTTTGTTTATTGTAGCCTCCGTGCGAATTGGGGTTATGTTTGTGGTTTGCTTGTTAATGTTCTGTGGCGCCATCTGTGGTTTTCTATATGAGATCGGTGTGTTTAGTATTTTATCATTTTTTCTAATTTCTCCATTAATCTCATGTTATTCTTCTGTTTCAAAAGGAGATGTCTCTCCTTTTATTATTTGCCAGATGTGTATATAGCCCATGATGAGATATTGCGTAGCTATCTGTTACTTGAACATTGAAAATCATGCATAGCAGTTGCCTCTGTAAGTCGCTCTATGCATAATGTACATTAGGGCGGATCTTATTTTGCGACCATGGATTTTTTTCCTGCTACCCTCTAGATTTGGTTTAGTTTTTATAAAAATAAATTCTGCAAAAACTGAATCGGATAACGGGGTGCCACAATCGACATAAAGTTTGAACATTCCAGCATTTTTTTCTAATTTGTCGTAAAACTCTTATTGAACGTTTTAAATAAGAAAGTAATTGTTGTAATATAAAAGTAATGTCATTTAGTTGTCTAATAAAATGACAATGTTTACTTGAACATTAAATAATTTATACGAGACTTCAGAAATTTACCATGCCGCGTTGTCAAACGGCGCCCTCTACCTAACTTATCGTCCGTTAGAACAAAACATGGAAAATAAAATTTTGATTTGCGTTGTCTCTACTACTAAATAGTTTTACTTTCTGTATTCGAATTCGAAATGCCAAAATATATGCGAAACATATATGCCAATAATAAAAAATAGACTCTTTTTGGGGCTACAATTAACAAAAATTATTACAACCCACTAGCGACGATTACGCAATACCAAATAATTTAAATGGAGAAAATAAAATTGATGCACATATAAATTGTATCAAATAAGCCACAAGGCATGACTACAAAGAATTAATAGAGTTAATGATATTTTTCTTAGTGGGACTTTTTCCAATGTCTGGCGCATTTCACCATACAAAGTAGATGGCTAAAGCCTCAATATTGTGAGCACATTTTTTTTTCGAAAGTAGTATTACTGATATAGTAACTTTTAGTATTAGAAGTATATATTTATCTTTATGATAAATGTATGCAGGGTGATTCATAACTCGAAGTAAAAAATCTGATGTGGCCAGGCACATGACTTTATCATACAATATATAAAATTAATAGTTTAGCTGTATGAGAATCTATTCTATAGAGATAAATCGTAGGTATTGTCAAAGCATCAGCATTTGACACTACCTACACTACGTCATTAGAAAAATTGTTATTTATGTCACAAATGCCGAAAGTACGGAATAGCGTGACGAGCGGTGATACGGCGCGTCACCGAAGGCGGAGTGTCGCCGTCGCATATGAGCGAGTCGCGCTATCTAGTTTTTGGCAGGAGCGACATCAACGTTTATTGTGTTGCTTTTTAAGAAATACGTATTTAAAAAAAATAAATGATTTCTGTATAGTAAATGCTAGGTTGGTACCACTTTGACGAAAGGTGCGTTCCGATTGGTAGGTAATGGTAGCAATGGCGGTGGTAGAATACGAAATTATAGTATTTCTTACATATCGTGATAATGACACATATTAGTTTGCATGTACATAAACATGAGTCACTAGGAATTTTCTATTGGAAATACTATAACGGCGTCTGCTACCACTGCCATTATCAATAATGAAAACGCACCTTAAAAAGGTAATTCAAATTCTTACAGATTTATATTTGTTCATGACACATTCCTACCAACATACTAAAATAAAACTACACTCATCGCTATACTTTATTTATAATTTTCTCAATGTATCATTTTTAGAATTAGATATAAAGACGGGTTGATATTTCTTATCAACAAACAATCAAATTGGTGATCTTATTTTATTTGAAATTTGTATTTTATAATTTTGCGCACTACAGCGGCACTTCCATAGTGGTTCTCCAACCTCTGATGAGATCAGCTGTTTGTTTGTTTGTTTGTTTGCAGATATAGAAGTTTTGATAGCTTTTGATTAACCCTTCATCGGAATTCTCTTCACTTTTGTCTGCTGCCCTGCGTAGAAATTTCAGAGTTTCCAGGATTGCGGCCTGCTCAGATGACACTTTCTGTCTGTTTGTTTTCTTTCGTCGGGACATTAACGGGAAGGCGTTATTATGATGTATGTTAAAAAGGTACATGAATTTGTCCATCATTTTGTCTGCATTGTCTTCACTTGTTACCAGATTCCAGCTTTCTTGTTCTATTGACCTAATAAACTTGTTTTTAGTTTCGGATGAGTACTGTCGCTTACGTGTGATCGGAGGAGAAGATTTTGTGTAGGAGGTTTGTAATACGAGAGCTTTGTGATCACCGTAGTTTGGATTGATTACCTCTGTCGCTATACCACTCAAATCTGTGAAGATGTTGTCAATACACGTTTTTGACTGGGCTGAGATCCTTGTTGGTTCGTCAAACATCGCATTGAGTCCATAGGATAATGTTAAGTTTAATAGTCGTTTTTTGTTTATATTATCTGTGTGGAAATTGATATTGATGTCGCCGGCTATGATAATTTTTGTGCTGGGTTTGCTTTTATTGGAGACTTGCGTTAGTGTCACTTCTAGTATGTTGAGGAAGTTATCGACATTGGCACTGGGTGATCTGTATATGCATATTATCACCAGATTTTGCTGAGGTAGATGGACTCCTACCAGTTCACAGTCTTTTTCTAACGAATTTGCTTTTATATTTGTTATTTCTGAAGCCTCAATATCATTGAAAACAAAGATGCCCACACCTCCATGGATATGTTTGTTCCTATTGAACCAAGTCACTTTTCTGTAACCTTGTAAGTTGTAAAGGTTGTCATTGTTTTCTGACAACCAATGTTCCGTTACGCAGATGATGTGTATTTGTTTTGTGTCTGCTAAGGTTTGCAATGCATGAATCTTGTTCGTGATACTCTGTAAGTTTGTTGCCATTACAGTCAGATGTTTTGTTTGATCTACAGTCTTATGACTTACTTTATTTTTGAGTGTATCTTTACTATGTGGGCGTTGGGTTTCTTGGGGCCTTTCTAAAAATATATTTCTCTAGGCTTATTCCCTTTGGCCAGTTTGACGGATTGTTTATTGTTTCAAGGTCATTAAGGTGTATTCCCAGTAAAAAGTTCTTATTTTTGTATTGTGACTCCCTCAATTGAACAGTGAAATTACCGTGATGTACTATGGCTTCTACGTGAGTCTTTATATTGTGACATTTAGTAAGTGGCAACCCCTTTGTGGGTAGTCACTTTATGTCTTTGCATCTCAAATGGGGCTGTAGCGGAGATGGTAGATTCCCCGAGGGGATAAATACGTTTCACAACTGTTTAAGTAATCAGTTTATTTTGCTGTACGTTACATGGTTCTTAATAACTGCTTAATAACTGCTTAATGACTACTTAATGACTGCTTAGTAACTAACTAACTGTATACAACTGGTTTCAATCCTTTATAGTGGTTCTCCAAGGTATTGGGATGTAGCCGACCTTCCTGGTGTCGACTTGTTTGTTGTTTTAGCGTTGCACACTCCTAGAACAAGGTTCCCAAAACACAAACTAACCTCGCGACTGATTATGTTTAATGCTCCGGATACCCTATGTGACATTCCCCTTTCTACAAAAAGACATTGCCCTCAGTCAGTGACAATGGGATGACTGATGCAACAAACTGCGCCACCAAGAAGCTCGGACGCCCTCTTCCTTTGACGTCTGAGAACTACAAAAGCACTATAAAAGACAGGACATGTACATTAAAAAAAATACTAATATTATCACAACTATGAAAAGAAAAAACAACGCATATACAAAAACATACAATACATCCATACTCCTATAAATACTTTTCAGTTTCATACATACATAAATACATCAATACATTCATCTGCATCTTTAAAATCTGTGGTCTGCTACTTATAGTATCAATTATCCGCTCCTGACATTTTAAGTGATTCCCATTTCTCAAATATACTTTTCAACTAAGTATAGTCCATAATTCTCCTACGTAATTATATCCTGATTAATTCTTCTGATTAATCAGTACCATTATCATTTCATAGCTGGCTACGCCATGAAGATATCTGCAAGCGCCATTATCCAAAATGTCGCTGCAATCTCAAGAAACTTTAAAACATTCATAAAATTATCAGAGCAGAATTCTGTTACGATAAACACAGCTATAAATTTGCAGATTTATTATTATTGTTGCATTCACACACCTATTTGTTTAATAACAAATACCTATACTTATTTGAAAACATTCATTCGTTACTACTAGTGGTCTTGGCATCGCATTGCATCACATAAACTTGACCTCTATTTCTTGACTAGGCATTATCATACAAAAGTCTTTGCACTCTATTCTGCAAAAACGCAAAGTATAACACAAATGTTTTTGTTGAGCGTGCATTTTTGTATGTGAATTAGAATCTAGTCAACTATAATTAAAATGGATATTTCCTACCTCACTTATTTCTACGTTATGACTATAGGTCGAGTACCTGATGTTGAGAAACCTTTATTTTTTATCCTTAGGGCTTCTTCCTGTAGTTGTTCTGCCCAATTTTATGCCGCTTGAACTGATGGAAATTGACATCTTTCCATCTTCTTCAGGTTTGTCGGCAAACAGGAACACCTCCATCTTCCATGGAGATGAAAAATTCTTGTTAGACGCTTCTTCTTGTTTCTGCTTAGTCGTTTCTTGTTCTTTCTTCATCGTTACGGCATCTTTTCGCTTGGTTGCTTCTTCGTGGTCGCTCTCTTTGTTAGACATAACCATTATTCGTCTAGGTTCTTCTTGTGCTGTTTTCGCTCTTGGAGCCCTTGTAGCTGCTAGTGATGTTGTTCCGCTCCAAGTGACCATCGGGATAACGGCGTCTCCACCATTGTGACATTTTGTAAGTGGGGGGTGGTCACCCCTTGGTGGGTCACCACCCGTACTTTCCCCGAAGGGATAAATACTCTTCGCAGCGGTTTAAACAATCGATTTATTCTGTGTAGTTTACATTGGTATCGTTCTTACTAACTGCTTAATAACTACTTCATGACTGCTTAATGACTAACTGTATACAACTAACTGTATACAATCGTTTCAATCCTTTATAGTGGTTCTCCAAGGTATTGGGATGTAGCCGACCTTCCTGGTGTCGACTTGTTTGTTGTTTTAGCGTTGCACACTCCTAGAACAAGGTTCCCAAAACACAAACTAACCTCGCGACTGATTATGTTTAATGCTCCGGATACCCTATGTGACAATATCATCCTCTGTTGTGTCTTTATTTGCTCTTCTTACAAAAACCCATGCTTTCCTTTCCGCTGCTTTTAGGTTTGTTCTCATGTCGCATCCCGCGCCGATCACCTTTGTGCTGTTTGACACTTTGTACTTATTTACTGGTGTTCTGGTTACTGTCACCCATTCACCTTCATTTTCATTCTTTTCCAAGTTGATTACTTCCTTCATCTTCCTATTCTGTTCCACAGTTAACAACGCTGTGTTTATCTGCGCTGTGGTGATACTGTTTTGGCGGGTGTTAGCTTTATCAGGCATAAGTTTCTTTTCAGTAACCTTTATGGTTTTCTTTTGACTCTTGTCATCTTCCCTACTATTTGGTTCCTCATTGATGTTTGGCATGGTTGAGGTTAAGGTTGCCACATGTGTTTCTAGGTTAAGAATTTTCCTTTTTAGTTCCGCTATTTGATCATTTTGCAATGTTATTATCTGATTCTTGTCGCTTATTGTCTCATTCTTAGCTTTCAGGAGCTCGGAGAATAGATTTGCTATTCCATTTGCTGGACCTTCACAGTCCTGGCACAGCACTTGGTTTTTCTCTATTATTGTTAATTTTGCTCGTGAACCGCAGCTATTATGGTACAGATTGAAGCACTTGACACATACAAGAGTAGTGGTTTCTTTGGTGTTGCAGCATTTGAATGCGTATGTATGCTTATATGCATTTTTATTTGCAGTATCAGAACTGTTTACATTATGCGGCGCCATCTTGGCCAATAATATAAATGCTTCAAAAACATTTGTGTACAAACTTTTAGACAATAATGTAAAAGTACGTTCATGTTTAAAGTTTATTATGTGACAACTTAGAGGTTTCTAGGACATTGAGTTCAGCTGGTATAAAATTGCAGAAAATGATGAAATCACATATTTTCACATAGCTACCTAGCTGCTTTTGACATGCTCTTGACATTTCTCTCAAGTGCGCATTTTCGTATTTTTTTTATTATTTTTTATTTTTATTTTTGTAATGCAAACGTCGCGTAGTTTGAATACTTTTCATACGTTTATACAAAAATTGCGCAATAATTTTCCGACTGTCGAGCGAGTGATTGCCTTTTCTGTATGGAAGAAACGTATATTTTATTTTTTTTGTCCAGTCTTTGCCTTTAAAGTAGGATACCTGTATAAGATATAAATTTACACAATACTAATTACTGACAATAAGAAAATAATTAAAATTCGCAGGTGTTCCTTTCTCTGTCCATAGTTACAAAATTACGATACAAATTTTCATCATTAACCTATGACATTCCCGACGTTGATTGGCCTAACAATCATAACCCACTAACAAGTATTCAAGCCTTTATTACGCCAAATCCTCACAACAGACTGACGGACATCCGTACAAAAACGAGGGTTGAACAAAGATACCTGATTTGATAGCGAGCGAGCAGCGTGACCTTAATTAGGCGGCGATGACAGGCAAAAAAGGGTCACCGAACATCGTTGACATGTGTAGCGATAACTAATCCATTTTGCGAATTTGATATTCAATTGTTAGCCTAGTCGCTTAAAGCCGATGGATGGATACGTCGAAAATAATAGGAAAGCGCGCGACCAACCGTGTTGGCGGACGGAATGCAACGTGGCATTGTTCCGCACGCCATATTGACAATTTGATTGATGCATTTGGTTGTTTTGTGCACAGTTTGCGCGCGACTTTGTTCGAAAAAAAAAAATAACGGAAACTATATAGTTTTGATTTATAGCGCGACTTGTAAATATCTATAGGTAAAATATATTATGTTGATTTTTGTTTTGTTACGAGAGGTATAAAATATTTGAAATGATTTTTGCAAATTATTGAAATCTATTTATTTCATACCTGGTTTTGATTGAATTTCAGCATATTCTTACATCTCTTACGTTAAAACTAAACTTGTGTACAAAATGGCGGATGCGTTTATTAATAAAATATTTTTTTCTGTGACGGGAAAAAAAATTCACATTTTATCTCTGTTGACAGGTAATAAACTGTCACTTTATATTAAATTACTTTTTTCCCCGGGAAAAAACTGAGTACTTTTTTCCCGGGTTTATATATATATATATATATATATATATATATATATATATATAAGTATATACACATAAGTAACGGTAGACATTTCCTTAGCAACGCAAATCTAATTGTGTAGAACAGCCTACCAGTTTAAAAGTTGAAATATCACATCGATTGACTTTAATATATTGTAGTAATATGTTTTTCAATATAAAATCGTCATTTTTTCCCGGTCACACAAAAAAATAGTGTATTATACACGGAAAAAAATGTTAGATTTTAGTTCTCGGTTGTTTGTCACAACCTCGAGCTAAAATCTAATACTTTTTTCCGTTGTATAATAAATAACTATTTTTGTCAATATTAGCAAGTCGCAATTAATATTGTAACAGAAAAATGTGAGGTGAATTAAATCCGGATGCAGAAATGGCCCTAATTCCAGCTCAAATCAATCTTTTTTTTATTTCTCGATTGTACTCTATTGCACTAATCAAAGTTGGTACTATAAAACTTAGAAAACTCATAATTTCTTGTATACATATCTACACATGAAAACAGGTTACCTTGCACTTATACAACAACCATGTTGGAGTTATTTCTAATAATATGGCTTTGTGATCAAGTGTTGATTGAGTGGAATTTGAAACTGAACATAGAAAGAATTTTTTGAAGTAGTCCATATTCAAAGGTGTACTTTCATATAATTGCAATAAAAAACCTCTTTAGCCTTTGCAGATTATTTTATTTCTTTAAGTACCGGTTTCGATCTAGGATCATCATCAGCTTAAATGGTCAAGTAATCCAAAGCCGTATAAACAGTAAAATACATTTTAAAATAAATTTCAAAAAACTTCTAAATTCGCCAAGAAACAATTAGTCATTAGCGTGTCAAGATGGTTCGGACGTAAATGGTTTTTATGTTTTTTACGGTTTTATGGTTATTCTCTTTCCCAATCCCTTTCTAAAAAAAACTCATAAATATATTATATCCTTTCCAGCCCTGCCAGACGATGATCCCCACAGGGATCGAAATCGATCACAAATAAGTTGTAAACTGAAAATTTCTACACGTCTTATTAAAGGGCCTTAAGAAAAACTCTTCACCTTTTATTTCACCCAACGTACACGATGACGAGTATGGATCAACCTTATAAAACCTTGTATTTGGGCTTCTTTATTAAGTAGATATGTTTCTGATTTATCTTATTTTTGGTCGACAAGTTTTCTTTGGTCAATTGTATAGATATGTACATACATTGTTCATACGTTATGAATGGAGAGTGTTAATGCCAATCTTATTTGTGCTAATATTAATTCTTAACAAAGTCCAAGGACGCAGGTCAGTGGAGTTTTGCTATGCGGTTAATCAAGAACCTCGTGACTTACAAAATAGTATCTCAAAATGCTTCCGTCTGCTCCTTGTTCTAACTTCGAACTCTAATTCCATAAATAAATAAAATAGCGCATTGGCTAAACATTTTGTTCGTTTTATTACGATACGATCGTACCGCAGTAACTCGGGCATAATTCCCTGTACATGAAGACATAATCCAAATCAGATCGGTAATAACATAATTTAATTTCGCCATAAAATTTATCGGCCGTAAAGTCCTCAAATCGGTGACAAATTACAACCTGTACAACACCATTACCCTCGTTCAAAAACGTTTTAAAACTTCGGTTCCGATTGGGTAACCGATAGCCGAAACGGAACAGCCCCGAACAAGCGGGTCATTATGCTGTCGCAGATATAAATATTAGTTGTTAATGAAGGCTCGGTAGCGAATTTATTCGGTAATAATAGAATTTACTTCAATGGTTGGGGGCGTGCCAAAGGGACCAAAATTGGGTCGGCGCCAGAACGCCACCTCCTGGTTTCGCGTATCGCGTGAAGTAGTTAAACCCGGGCCATTGTTTCGAATATAACACCATCGAACATACTGCCATAAGGGTTAGTGGAACCGAGTAGCCCGATTTTGGCCGATCTTTTTGATGTATCCCGAGACGAGATGTTAATTTTACAGGATTCTCAGATAACAAAGTAGAAACTAGAGATATTACACATGGTGTGGCGCCCGCAGCTTATATGTTATGAAGAGAGATATACCATCATATTTAACAAGTAAAAAAATAAAAAATAGACATGTTGTCAACCGCTTGCGAGATATGGTTTTTTTATTAACTGTGTGGCGCTCACTGGTGTAGGATGTGTCTCATGTAACTGATATTGCTTATTATACATGCTACGTAATTAATGTCTAATAATACGCTATGATGTGTAGATGCGTATTTGCTGTTCTATGTATATCTCTCCAGTAGGGTAGGCGCGCACTACGAGTTTTTAATCGCAAAAATTGAGCGCGTTGCTTTCAATGGGCATACACGCATTTGCGACAAAAAACGTTGCGACAAAAAAAGATGCAACCGGTCTTATTTTTCCACGACGCGATTGTCGCAGTCTAAAATGAAACCTTCACACAGGCATGACCGTGTGCGCACTTGCTACTTTATTATCGCGCTTCTGGCTAGACTTGCTAGTAGTGGTTCATTCGATCAGTTGAAACATGCTTACCAAAATGTCTGACGACGACGCAGTTAACCTATAGATGCAACAAAATTAATTACATTGATTGAAGAAAGGCCAGCCCTGTTCAACAATAAATCTATAAATTTCTCATGTTCTACATTTTATTACCTTTCCATGGAGCTTTTGATGATCAACATTGTTTAATTTTTTCATATGTTATTGATCTTTTTAAGGTAATAAGACACACCATAGGCTCAAAAATGTTGAAAATGTTTTAAAAATCTTATTTAGCTAACTAAGTAAAACTATATATGCAGAATAGTTATACAGGGTTAGCCAAAATTACCGGAACACCTAAATAACTCTCCAACCCTAAGACATTTCACAAAATTGTTCAATCAAAAGTTTTTTGGCGTTAAGCAAGTTATCTTTCAAATACATTTTCAATATACATAGGGTGTTCATTTTATTATCGAAATTTGATAACCTTTTCTTTTTTAAATAGAACACCCTATATACTATTACTTAATTAAAATTCTAAGATTTTTTTATAGGAATACGTTTTTTGCAAAATAAATTCTTTTTTAATTATAAGCTATTAACGAAAAATAGTCAAAATTACCGGAACAGCTTAATAACCACCATAACCACCAACAGCAAACAATTAAAAAAAAATTCAGGTAGAAGTGTTTTTGTTTTAAACAGCTTCTCGTTCAAATATATTTTGAATATACAGGAAGTTTATTATGTTTTGTAAATTTGCTATTTGGGTTCTTCTAACAGAACACCCCGCATATTTTATATTTTTTAATGATACGTTTAATTCTAAGAATTTTATGTGAGAGTTTTTTTTTTATAGAATGCATTATTTTTTAGTTATAAACAATTAATCAAAAATCATATACTTTTACTTGAACCAAACGGGTAAAAAACAAAAAATAACAATACAATTAAATAGAATTAAATTAAATATTCAAACTACCACATTAAAATAAATGAGTATGTAGAACCGATGTGGGATAATATTTTTAATTTGCAGGTCAGGAATTTTGATTAATTGCTCATAACTGAAAAATAATGCATTTAACAAAAACATTTCTACAAAAAGTTCTTGGAATTAATATTAGAATTTAAAAATAAAAATGAAAATGCAAATTTCCATAAAAAAATGAACACCTGTATATTCAAACTATATTTAAACGAGAGGTTGCTTAAATGCAAATAATTTTTATTTGAATTATTTTTTGGAGCTGAAGAATTGTTTAGGTGTGCTGGTAAGTTTGATTATTTTTGGTTAATAACATATTTAAAAAATCTGATGTGGCCAGGCACATGACTTTATCATATAATATATAAAATTAATAGTTTAGCTGCATGAGAATCACTACGTCATTAGAATAATAGTTATTTATGTCACAAATGCCGAAAGTACGGAATAGCGCGACGAGCGGTGATGCGGCGCGTCACCGAAGGGCGGAGTGTCGCCGTCGCATATGAGCGAGTCGGCTATCTAGTTTTTGGCAGGAGCGACATCAACGTTTATTGTGTTGCTTTTTAAGAAATACGTAATAAAAAAAAATGATTTCTGTATAGTAAATGCTAGGTTGGTACCACTTTGACGAAACGTCAAGTTTAAAGGTGCGTTCCGATTAGTAGGTAATGGTAGCTAATGGCGGTGGTACAATACGAAATTATAGTATTTCTTACATATCGTGATAATGACACATATTAGTTTGCATGTACATAAACATGAGTCACTATCAATTTTCTATTGGAAATACTATAACGGCGTCTGCTACCGCTGCTATTATCACTAATGAAACCCCACCTTAAAAAGGTAATTCAAATTCTGACAGATTTATATTTGTTCATGACACATCCCTACCAACATACTAAAATAAAACTACACTCATCGCTATACTTTATTTATAATTTTTTCGTATCGTTTTTAGAATTAGATATAAAGACGGGTTGATATTTCTTATCAACAAACAATCAAATTGGTGATCCTACTTTATTTGAAATTAGTATTTTATAATTTGCCGCACTACAGCGGCAACATTCCATAGTGGTTCTCCAACCTCTGATGAGATCAGCTGTTTTCGAATGTGACAACACAAAAAAATATTTGTCAAAATCCTGGCTACTATGTAATTTCATATCAATGCAGATGCGACCGATCTCGATCAAATAGAATTTGCTCTTGAAGCTAAACTATTAATTTTACCAAAAAATTTCATAGGCATAAATTATTCAAAATTTCCTCTACTTTAATTTATTAATTAACTATTTTTTCGAAATTACAGAAATGGCGGCTCATTTCCAAAATCCTTCAAAAAGGCTTAGAATAAACTAAAAAGCTAAACTATTAATTTTACCAAAAAATGTCATAGGCATAAATTATTCAGAATTTCCTCTACTTTAATTTATTATTTAACTATTTTCACGAAATTAGAGAAATGGCGGCTCATTTGCAAAACCTTGAAAAAGGCTTAGAATAAACTACCAGTTCCTTTGGACCCTTGTGAACCAAAAGCTTTTCAGCTCTAAGTTAGGTCATGAAACTTCTAATTATGAACTTTCGTCCCGATACCTTTAGTAGTTTTTCCGGAATCATCGCCAGAAAAATCGTTTACACACACACGCACGCACGCACACACACACACACACACACACACACACACACACAGACATTTTTTTGTACCTTGGTCAAAAATGTTCAGGGGACCCAAAAAGACCTATTTCCGCTAAAATCTCAATTTTTTTTTCGGCATGATTACAATACTTTACCATACTGCGTATGATAAAGTAAAAATAATGCATTTTATAAAAAAAGTTATTCCTATAAAAAAATTCTTAGAATTAATCTTAGAATTAAAACATGTGATAATATACATGCTGTTCTATTTAAAAAAAGAAAGGTTACCAGATTTCTATAATAAAATAAGCACCCAGTATATTGAAAATATACAGTGTGTCCACGAAAGTCCGCACCATATGGAAAACTTTTTTGCTGTGTATTTCTCAGAAAATTTTATTCTTTATGAAAGTTGGCGGCTCATATGAAACCAAAACTGCAATAGTCAAATATGTAAATTTCGGTGCCATATACCGAGCGATTCCAAATATATGAATTTGTGATAAGAGTAAAGTACCTTTATTTTCATTATTATCGATAAACTTTATTTGGAAATATTGTTTAGAAGTAAAAATTATATTCAAATATAAAGTCAGAGGCAACTATGTACCTTGAAAAAAAATATTTTCACTTTTTTTCTTAATTATTACTTTTGTGACAAATATTAGTAAATGCCAGTGATACTAAAAGGTTCTTTTTAATCTATTTTTTAGAAATTAGAATAAATTTTTTATCTTTTTGTTATTATGGTATGATAACTAATGTTTATTTAGAACTAGCGCAAAATTAGTCATTTTCTTGGTGCATATCATACAATAACTAATTCGGGAGCATGCCTTACCTTTTATTCGGTTAATATTAATGACTGTGGATAGGTTTATAATAGTAGTAATCCGTCTACAGCAAGCGATTCTCAAGTGGTGGTACGCGCGGTACTACCACTTATGAAGTTGTATTTTCACTGATGATATTTTAATAAAAATATCTGAAACATCAAACATCTATTGTTTCTTGAATTAATTATGACTGACTTACCCAAATTTATGATTTAAAAAGTTCTTGACAGAGCTGATATTGTGTACGGGCGCACCATCAAGCTGGAACCAAATTGGGGCCCGTTGAATTAACGGCAAATTGTCCAAAAAAGGTGACAACCCTCTGTTCAGGAACTGATGATCTAATTCCCCATTTAAATTTTAACGAAAATAAAGGCCCAAATATTTGATTATCCAAAATACCGCACAGCACATTAGTCTTAAAATGGTACTGATCTCGGCATTCTCTTGTAAACATCGGGTTTTCATGTGCCCACCACCGGCACTTTTGTGACGATTGGGACTGTTCTTTGACGTTAATGTTGCCTCGTCTGTCCAAAGAATATTTAAAAAAAATCTGTTCTCTTTCATTTGCTTCTCAAACTAGATGACAAAGTCATACCTGATGTCAGTCTCTTTCTTTTAGTGTACTTTTTGTTTTCTATTTTTGGTGATACTTGATTAGTTTTAGTATTTCATGTACTGTTGATTTACTGCATTGGCTGTGTGCAGTAATTTGTCGAACAGAAGTCGTTTTAGGCTTGATTACTACTTGCAACACTGGGCAAACTTCTTTCCTCATTTTCGGCAACATATTTTTTGTGGGCTTTCTTGAAGCTATTTTCAACAGACCCAGGCTGTTTGAATTCTTTCATTATGCTGGAAACGGTTGAATGGGCAATTTGGTTGTGTGGATGTCTTTCATTGAAAATAGCAGCAACAACTCGGTGCGGTCTATTTTCTCCACGTATTAAATAAATTTCAACTTTTTGATGGAGTGTAAGCATTGTTTTAAAAGTTACAGCACATAAACTAATTTGTATTCATGTATGTATTTTTGTAATTGTAAGAAGTAGAAATAAAATAAGTTCATAGATAATTAGCATTATTAACAAATTCATAATAGTTATTAACTTAATAAATCTGGCAACTCAGTCATAATTAATCAAGAAGCAATAGATGTTTGATGCTTTGGTTATTTTTATTAAAGTATTATCAGTGAAAATAAAACTTCATAACTACCACCATTTGAGAATCGCTCGCTGTAGATGGATAACTACTATTATAAACCTATCCGCAGTCATTAATATTAACCGAATAAAAGGTAAGTCATGCTCCTGAATTAGTTATTGTATGACATATCTACAGGGTGAAATAACAACTTCGCACCAAGAAAATGAGTAATTTTGCGCTAGTTCTAATTAAACATTAATTATCATACGAAAATAACAAAAAATATAAAAAAATTATTCAATATCGGCAAATTTTTTCTTCGAATTCCACAGAGCCAACGATAAGGCGGACCTCAGTAAACAATTACCAACTTATTAAAGTCTTCCCATATGGAGAGGAGTCTTTCGATGGGTAGAAACGACAGTAATGTGTTATCTAGATGTTTTCTCTGTGCGATGTAAGTGTAAGTGCAAAAAAAAACATTCTTAATTACCTTCAGTACCGTAAGATACTAGCCATAATATTAATGAAATCAAGGACAGTTTTATAGTTTAAACCTTGATAGTACAGCTGACCGTCAATCTTTAAACTGTCGTTAAAAACACTTAAACTCTCGTTTATTAAAACCTTTAAAAGTTTTATAGCCCTCTGCGAGTACCTAAATATTTTTATCGTTTAAGTTTCCGTCGTATTCTAGCGCCTCAGCTAGTATCGTAGGATCAAAAATACATATTTTATTTCGAAGTAAAGCGTTTGTTCTCCCGACGAAGAGAGAAATCCATCATGGGAGGCGTAAATTTCGCGATATCCTCGCGTTCGTCTTCTTGGTCTTGTTGGCGAGTTGACGTCACGACGTCGTCGACACCACTGCTGCCCTCTGTGACACATTATTTATAAACGGCCGCGCTCTCGCAACTCCCTAACGATTTCATAAATATTTAACACCTTGACAGCTAGATTATCGCGTTTGAGTTGTAAGATGAGCGGCGGGCTATCCTAGCAACTCCCTCCAGGACTTTATTCGATCCGCTGTTATCCCGCTTGCAATAAATGCATAAATGTATATTTTACACCTTACTGTCAGATATGTCCCTAATAAAACAAACTGGAAAATTAGATGGTAGGTACAATAAAATACCGCATTTTTCAATCAAATACGTGTGTTGTTATATACTGACTATCTACCAACGTTTGCTATTTTTATTTATTATTGTGAGGGTAGTATTTTTAGCTAATTAACCAGATTTCTGATCTCCTATTAGTCAAAATTTAAGTTAACTGCACATTTAAGTTATCTGCCCATTTAAACATGCTCATACCAACCCAAAAATATATCATGGCCAACTAGAGGACCTTTTTTTTTTTAGAGGACCCTGAACACCCGGTATATATGATCGGTAGCTGCGGGTAACTCCATGTCAAATTAACAGAGTTTTATTCCTCATCACCTTGGATTTTTATGTAATTTTCTACAATTATTGTTGTCTTCGCGTAGTCTCACGTATAGAAAAATAGCAAACTGTATGATAATGTTTTCTCGCTTTGTAGAAAAATCGTTCGAACGTGATATATTTAATGGCCGATTGTCGGTCACCTAGTTAATCCAGAGAGATGGTATAGGTGCCATTTTATAGCTTTTTCCATGAACTCCTAATATACAACACAATCGGGCTAGCGGGTAATTTTTTTCTTAATTAAAAGTTTAATTTTCATTATTTCAAAAAGCTTATTTTTTTAATTTTTAAAAAATCTGGTACTGGCCTATAATGTTTTTAGTTAATTCCTAAAGTTTGAAAGTGGGTCGGAAATGGGTTCATGTCTTAAAAAAAGGAAATGTCTACAAACATAAAATTTACTGAAAATGGTATACCAACCAAGTGAACGCAATACTCTACTATTATTGATTGTAATACTGTTATTAATTTTAAATTATAGAAGTAGCACTATTAGACTATAAATAACTGTTCAGTTTCCACACAATTTTATGTTATACTCATAGTTAACTTCTAAAGATGATGTTTGTAAACATTTAGTTTTTAATACATTAACCCATTTCCGCCCCACTATCAAACTTTGGGAGTTCAGTGAAAACAGTGTAAGCTATTATGATTTTTATCAAAACTAAAACAATGAGCATTTTGAATCATATTACAACAATGACCGTAAAGTTCGTGGTAAGTGGCATGACCAAGTGCGGTCACATACCGTTGGACCTGTGGCAAGAGGGCCGATGTTGCTGACAGTGCGAACTAGTGATGAGTCGTTCGCGAACGAACCGTTCAAAATGAACGGGTCAAATGTCTGACCCGTTCGAACCGACTCACCGCTGGAAAAGTGAACGGGTCGGTACTTCGTTCGTTTACGACGCGACGTTTACGGACTCGGCTCATTTATGCTCAAGGCACAGACGGCTGAAGGCAGACACAGTCCAGCTTTTTGCGACGACCGGCGCGATGGCGTCTTTGATGCACGTGTTCATTTGTTTCCAGTGCCGCGTAAAGTTTTATGAAAAATTATTGTCGTTTTTTTAATTCCTTGTTTGATTCAAGAAGATTCGTCAACATATTATAAATTAGCCTAAACACATCTACACTATAATTAATTTTAAATATTTTTGGAATATTATATTGAATCGTGAGTTAATAATGAAAACCATGAGTTTTAATAAATATAATTTCTTAAACAAAATAAAAATTTGAGAATATATTAAGAAAATTATAAAAGGCATAAAAAGCAGAATGTAAAATATGAGCTTTTTTGCGGTAAAAACTATTTGTTCAGTTAAACATACCGAACTTTTTGAAAAATAGTGTATAAATTCTGTAAATTCTGGAAAATCCATAAAAGATCAAAATTATATTTAATCAATTTAAAGTTAATTTATACAAATACCATTGACTTATTAGCCTTAATTGTATTTTTATAGGATCTATTTTTTTATTACTGAATGGCGGTATTCTATCAGCATAAATTTCAAGAAAAACAAACTTTAATCAGAAAAATATCCAGTACTGGCAAAGTAAATCATTATTCGCATGAGTTTGGCCGTCGCGTCGCGCGTCGGTATATTCGTAAAAATGACCCCTCCTACAACATAGGGCCGTTGCGATGGCTGAACGAAGATACCATCTATGCGCGCGTCGTGTGATTCATTTTGAACGATTCGTTCAATAGATCCGTCTCGGTCCGAACGGTTCGGTCGGTCCATATAAAAGTCGTTCATTTTGAACGGGTCAGTTTGAACGGTTCGACTGAATCGGCTCACTGACATGACCGAGAATGCCCATCCCTAGTGCGAACGGATGCAAGCTTGACACGTAAACGGAATACAATTAGATATAGTTAGAAATAGGCAGTTGAACAAGATGTAACACGGAAGACAATAAATCGTATTAGTAGGTGACATCGGTGTTGTCATTTATAACCATCCAAACCAACGATACAAGAAAGAATTTAAATACGTTGTATGGCGATCCTGGCAGGATGTATGTATGGAGCCTGTGGGTAGTTCGTGGTGATTGCAGTAATAATAATAATAATAATAATAATAATAATAATAATAATAATACTTTATTTGTCATTTGATCCTGTACAGATATAGACAATTGTCGCTTACAGTAAGTTCATTGGGACTAAAAGTACATAAGTACCTACTAAAAAAAATATAGCAAACATCAAGAATTTACACAATACAAAACAAAATACACAATAGTACGGCGTGCTCAGAAATACACTCTAAAATAATTTGACAACCAATGCAATAAATAAAACAAAATAAACACAACACATTTAGGACACAATAGCTAGTGACGCGATGTGCAATCCAAGTACTCGGTTACCGAGTAAAATGATTTTGAAATCAGATACTCGCTCAGTCTCTTTTTAAACACACACAGACTGGCAGAACACAAAATCTGGTTGGGCAGAGCATTATAAGTTCGTATCATCATGAAACGCGGCCCACGCTCAAAGAGTGACGATGCATGCCGAGGAACTGATAGTTTGGCCCCGTTTCGTGTTCTTGCCGCTGCCGACATGTCGGAATTTGTTTGAAATTGATTCAAATTTGCCCTGCAATAAGTTAGTAGGCGATATATGTACAGGCAAGGCAATGTCATGATATTAAAATTCTTAAAATGATCGCGGCACGACTCTCTAAAGTTTAGCCGAAGGACACACCTCAGAAACCGTTTTTGGAGCCTAAATAATGTGATCATGTGAGGTGACGACCCCCACAGAATGATGCCATAACTGAGCACGGACTGCACACTAGCAAAATAGAATTGTCTAACTGACGATCTGTCCAAAATATTCCTCAGCTTAAATACTGCGTAGTACACACGGCTGAGTTTTCTATGTGTATACTGTATGTGCGCATCCCATCCAAGCGAGCGCCGAATGTTAATACCCAGAAACTTCACCTCATCGCACATCGGTAGAGATCCCTCGCTTGTTTTAACAAGGACCGACTGTTGAGGTGCTTCCCACGAAAACTTTACCAACTTTGTTTTTCTATCATTTAACATCATTTCATTTGCGTTGCACCACCCAGTCATCCTCTCATAAGCCTTTGTTAGTAAAGCGGAAAGTCCAGATATATCCTCATCATTCACTATCAATGTGGTGTCATCCGCAAATTGGTACAAACTTCCGAAACCCATATGAATTTGCAAATCATTCATAAAGATCACGAACAGCAAAGGACCCATAATGGATCCCTGCGGTACCCCAACCGAAAAATTAAAAGCATTCCGCGATCGCTCCCCGTTGATGCAAACTCTCTGCTCCCTATCCTGCAAGTAAGATGTTACAAGATCGAGAGGTACACCACGAACTCCATACGACTGAAGCTTGGATAGCAATAATTTATGACTTACACAGTCGAATGCCTTGGAAAGGTCGAAAAATATCGCGGCAACATGGGAGCGTTCATCCATGCAAGTCAGTATCCTGGACAGGGACACAAACAATGCATCCTCACATGAAACACCCGGTAAGAACCCATACTGAGTGTCTGATATTATATTTTGTGTCCTAAAAAATTGCAGCAGTCTATCATGAATAACTCTCTCAAACACCTTCGAAAAACATGACAATAGGGACACCGGTCGATAGTTATTTATGTCCGTCTTTGACCCTTGCTTGTGAATGGGTATGACTATGGCAGACTTTAGCCTGATTGGGAACACTCCCTGCGAAAACATTACATTTATTAAATGCGTTATAATAGGAACTATTAAGGAGGACGATAGCTTCATAATGCAGGGAGGGATGTTATCATCCCCGCAAGAAAATTTTGGCTAAATTAAAGAAAATGCACGAGTTATCTCAGCTTCATCTGCAGGATGGAAAAAAATGCTATCTTTCACATTTTCTATATTCGTCACCAAGCTTCCGCCGTCTGTGGGTTTGAGATCTATGTTGCTACAGTTAAAAAATTTATCACTAAACATAGCTGATACCAACCTCTGATCTTTTACTTCTGTGTCTTCATCTATAATATGTATCAAACCATTAGGAGTAGGTCCTGTTTCGCCCTTTATTATGTTCCACATAGTCTTAGCCTTGTTGTTCGATTTGCTTACCCTGACTCCATAGTATTTTTTTTGGCTACCTCAACAGCATGCTTAAGTTTTCGTTTTTTTTTCGGAGTATTCTGACCACATATCTCTCAGATTAAATAATTTACAGAGTTCATGAAAATTACGTAAACTAGCTGACATTGCCTCTATTTCAATACTATACCATGGGTACCTAGATTTCCGTGGCTTGACTATTATTAGGGGAAAATGTTTTTCGAAATAGAAGTTATAAGTGGAATAAAATGTATTGTATTTAGAGTCGATAGTACCCTCAGAATAAACTTCATGCCAGGTCTCTGTCTGAAGTTCAGCAAGAAATGAGTTTAAATTGTGATCTCTAAAGAATCTTCTACTAACTTGTTTTTTGTGTTCATGCATTTCCACCCTAACGCTACAGAGCAATGCTGCGTGGTCCGAAACTCCGGGATCGACAATCTCCGACGCGATCTCGTCAGTCCACAGCGAACAAAACACATTGTCAATGCATCTGCCCATCCGTGTCGCGCCACAAAAACACTGCTTCAGATTAAAAGAACTGAACAAATCTACAACATCGCGCCTGCTTGAGCTATCAGAATCAAAATTAATATTAAAATCTCCACAAACAATTACATAGGTAAACCTACTACACACTACACCCAGCAACGCACCGACATTTGACAAAAAGAGCTGCATATTCCCCGATGGAGATCTATACACACATACACATATAACACTTTTTTTTTCGACATCAAAACTAGTACAACAATATTCAAAGTGTTTTTCAATTGGCAAAATTGTCAGACATTCAGCTTTCATCAAAAATGATTTTCTGGAGTAAATAGCACATCCGCCTCCTCTATTACTAGAACGGCACCACCAATTTATCATGATATAATCTGACAGTTTTTCCAAATGCATCGAGTCGTCTTTTTGCCAATGTTCTGTGATACAAATAAAATCAATGTTTTTGTCCTTTAAAAATAGATCCAGTAGGGAGGCCTTATTGCGTAAGCTGCGAACGTTATAACACATCAATTTCAACCGATTGTAGGTTTCGTTAGGAACACTGGTTTGTGGTTTTGTCTAATTCAATGATATTTGTGTCAATTTTCCTTAGATTGTCGAACTGTACATATTTGGACACTTTGTTTGTCACAAACGACTCCGCAATCACATTCGACACATAATAGAATAGTTTATTTTTACCCTGCTTTGACAAATGAACACCCGCAGAAAAAATATCAAAATCAGTTAAAATAGTATTAACATCAACGAACTGAGCACGCTTTGAATTGACAATTACAGAATTATAGATATTGACATTAGTTCCATATACAACATTATCCAAGTCTCTGCGTCTGCCAAGATATGGGACAGAGACAATAATAGCATTCGTATGGGAAAGTTGCTCTAAAACGCTGCTGATGTCACTCCTCCGCAGCTGCTCTCCCATCAAAGCGTCATTGGTTCCAGCCATCAAGATAACAGTATCCCCTTCATCAAACGTACTGGTCAGACGAGGCAAATCATCAGTAACCTGAGAAAATTTGGCGTTGGGTTTGAAGATGGATATTACCTCATAATTTTCACCCAGATGGCGACGCAGGCCATATGAGACTTCTCTACATTGGCTGTCTCCAAGTAGTAGAACACGACGGACACTATTCGAATTTATTTCATCCGGTTTACGACGCTGCCCCTCGCCAACAGATGTCTCCAGTGACGTTTCGACTATTGGATGTTTGTTTACACTTTCAAAATGATTCCCAGTTAGTAGTTTTACCTTCTGCTGTGCCGTCCCGTTTTCAGTAATGAGACGCTTAATTTCTATCATCTGTTGTATGAGTGTCTCCTTTAGTTGTTCCACGTCGGTTGACAGTGCCGCAAATCCATCACATTCCGAAGAACCGTCCAAGCTAAGGTTATCAATTTCATTGTTGCTATTTTCCACGGCAGCATTGTATTCAGCTAATGACTGATTCAGAATCTTGCCATTTAGAGTTGAAATTCTTGTTTGGAGGTAAGATATTTCTTTATCCTTAGCCTCGCATAGTGAGGTTATGTTCTCACAGCATATTATTTTATTTTTATCCGACACGAACATACCTTTTACTCTGATTATGCATGATGGATGGTATTTCTTCATACATTTGTCACAGGCCACACTAGTTTTAACTACAACACTACATTTTGCACAAACATTATCAACAACCTTATTCTTTCCCGCCATTTTTATTTCTCCAGATGCACTTATATCTAGTAACACGAAAGAAACGTCATGGGCTACAATCAAACCAAAGTAGAAAAAGAGGTGATCATCACACAGGCAGGCAACACTGGAGGTATTACAGCAGGGAGCAGCATGAGTTTTTCCCTGACAGAAGTGGCTGTCATTGACGGACTTGTTGTAATAGTGGTTATTTTTTTGAAATTTTTAAATATAAATTAAGTCATCCACCTGTTTTGCATAATCCGGATTTTTCTGAAACCAATCAGTTTATTCTCAGAACTGATATCTGGTTATGCTATTGGAGCTGTTTTGTCAAATTCAGATGATAAACCCATCGCATATGCTAGTAGAGCCCTAAATAAAGCGGAAATTCGGTACGCAATAATCGAAAAAGAGCTACTAAGTATAACGTTCGCAGTAAAACTTTTTCGGTCGTACTTATTTGCTAAAAAGTTCCAAATTTACACAGATTATAGACCGTTAATGTACTTGTTTGGCATGCAGGATCTATCATCTACACTTACAAAATTTCAGTTAGTACTAGAAGAGTATGATTTTGTGACAAATTACGTTAAAGGAAGCGACATCGTGACGGCGGATGCGCTTTCAAGGATTAGAATAGAATCTCAATATCTTAAGCAATTGTCAAGCACTGTCTTTGTAATGACAAGAAATCAGTACAAACAGACTGCTGAATCTAACGCAGCTTTGAGTAACGAAAACAAGGAACCGACAGGCCATCCGGGAATTGTTGAATTACTTAACCAACCAACTAATTCAGTAGAACTCAAGGAGATTGAAAACAATAAATTTGCTCGTAAGGAAATGATAAAGAAGTTATAAAAATGGATAATATAATATATGATCTGAAATCAAATATAGGTAATTTATATTGCAAGCAATCGATCAACACTTGCTCTAGACGCAGAGTTGAGATGCTTAAGTAACATTTGTAACAAATATGGAATTTCACAAATATATATTTTGTAATGTTATAGTAATGAAAAATTAATTACCCAGCTAACAAAAGACTCTTGAATGCTGAAAGACTAGAAGATAAAAATTTGTATTATAAATAATGCAAGAAAAGTTGACTGTAAACAAACAAGGCAATTAATACTAAACGATTTTCATCTTCTTCCTACAGCCGGATATGCAGGCATTAATCGTATGTACGCAAATATCAAAAGGTATTATTTTTGGCAAAACTTGAGAGATGATGTTGTGAAGTTTGTACGAAAATGTGATGATTGCCAGAGGTAAACACACTCGAGTAGTCATACAGAACCTCTGACAGTCACCACCACTGCTTCTTCAGCATTTGAAAAAAATTATTTAGATCTCATGGGCCCACTAACCCAGGATGACGATGATAACAGATATGTTTTAACGATACAGTGGAACTTGCTAAATTTATAGTGGCTTATCCTCTAAAAAGTAAGGAAGCAGATACTGTAGCCAGCGCATTTCATATTAATTTTATTTTATGGTTGGAATACCACAAAATAATGTTACAGATCAAGGAACGGAGTTTTTAGCTAAATTATTTCAAGAATCAGCAAAAATGTTAGGATCCAAACGGTTCAGTTCAACGGCATATCAACATCAAACTGTGGGTTCATTGGAAAATACACATAAACATTGTTGTTAAAATTGTCCTGATATAGCTGGATCAAAGCTTTTACAGAGCGTTAACAACCCGTGTCACAACACCCAAAAAGAATTCTCAGATTTATTCTCAGGTTAAAATAATAAAAACGTTCAACGGTGCAGAAATGAAAGCGCGATAAGACCAAATGTAAAACATGAAATAAAAATAGAAACATTGGAGCGTGATATTTTGATATATTTGAACTATTTTCAAAACAATTTAAATTTTTTAAAATAAAATTATAGTTAAATGTTTAATGTTAAACATACTCATTATAAATGACTGTAGTCGAAGTAAGCCATGCCCATGCTAATAAATTTTTGCCGCTATACACAAACAACTGTCAAACTTGAAATAGGTTATGCAACCAATTTAACTTTTACGTGTAGAACAGTGGTAGTCTATTCAAATGGAGCAGCAACCAGAAACCTTTACATTTGATATCATGGGCTGCTTCGACTACAATCATTTATAATGACCTGTTATTATATTATTTATTACATAACTACAAACTACAACCTCCCACGCAAGATAGATATCACAATTATCCTTAAAATTTATTCGAATAACTGTTGTACCTGCGGTATGGACATATATAACAACCGCTGTTAATTTGATGTATATCGGTAACATTTTTTGGTATATCGTAGATTATCTATACAAGCTTGCTGTACCACTGAAAGAAACAGTCAGCAAACTCTGAATATCTTGAAAGCTTCCTTCGCAAGGAAATGCACTCTCGTTACTAATTCATATCAAAACTTCATGAAAAGTTTTAAAATCATAAGAAAACTCGATAAATCTCCGCCGACATAGTTCGGATTTACTCGGTCTAGTGCTCTGCTTGAAACGCAGCAGTCGTCAAATTGTGGATATAGCGGATATTACGTGGAAGGTTGTACTAGGGCAATAAATCGCTGAACTCTACCTGTGCAAGACGTCGAATTTCTCCATTCACAGCCGTCTAAAACAAGTTGACTACGGACTCGAACTTCCGTCTGGATGTGGTCGTACTTCCGGGCCACGTTGACTGCACACTTCTGTGAGACCTGGTTTTCGGGCCAGGATAGCGGCACGTGACCTACATACGGGCCGGAGATCAAGCCGCATGATTCACTGCCTCACCAACGGATATTAATTTTTGGGCGAGTTGTTTTGAAGGACAAGGCGTGCGACTGTCTTATATATCTCTCTACGAGGGCGCACAGAAGATGTTAAAACGTCATAGTAGTTTAGTTTAAGATATTTACTGGATACAATTTCGTGATATTTACTCTAATTTATCAATAGAAACTGGAACATTAACTACCAGAAACAACTTCACTGATATCGTTAATTCGTTAATGTTAACTGAATAATAAAAACTCTTTGGTTGGTTTTTGTCAGACTGATTAATATATTTAAAAAAATCAGGTGTAAAGCTGAAAAAGCAACGCAATTATAAACCATTCAGAAATTGATCGACGAACCACATCTCGTTTGTAAAACACAGTACACGATAACAACAATAAAACGTATAAAATTAAATAAAATAAAAAGTAAATAAAAACAAAAACGTAAGCCAAAGGTCAGGAACATGTATCAATTAATCAATCATCCTACGTACTCACCGTCAGGGAAATAAATTAGATTCTCGAACTATTCATAAATGCTAAAATCTATCACGTGTATCGCTATTGACTGAGCGACAGGTTAGGTGATAGGGCATGTTTTATATAAAATGAAGAATTCGCCGGCAGAAAATTGTACAAACCGGATAAAACAATTAGACCCATCATCACTTCCATCAATTCCACAGCCCACCACTTGTCAAAACGTGTAAAACTTGTCAACAATTGTTACAACTAGCAACACAACAGAATTTCTTTGTATTTAATAGTGAATATTATAAGATGAACCACAGTTTGCTGATGGGAAGTCCACTTAGTGGTCTGTTGGCATATATATGTTAATTATATTGAGAGAAAACATATACTAAATCCAGTATGTAATGCATTCATGAAGCATACATCTTATGCATATGGGAGGGGACCGATAAAGAATTACAACAATTTCACACCCAACTCAATAGATACTCTGCACTAAAATTCACTATAGAGAAAGAAAATAGTTCGTCCATTAATTTCTTGGACTTGACTTTATCACACCAAGAAAGAGAGATCAATTTTAACATCTATCGCAAGCCCACATCAACACATATAGTTATTCCCAAGACTTCAAATCACCCCCATAACATAAAACACTCGGCATGCAGACATATGTTTAATAGACTTATTAAACACTCCTTTCCGACAACGATAGAGAAACTGAATTTACTTTTATAAGAAATATTGTAATCAATAATGGATACGATACCTCCGAGATACATGAGACACATATACCCACATACAATTGCGAGATGTCAATACATATCCGTCCCGTATGATCGAAACACAAACTATAAGATGCAACAACTTATGAAACAATACAACATAAAGATAGCCAAAAATCGCTAAAATACAATTCAAAATACACTAATCAACAATAAATTACAGACGAATATTCAAAACAAATCAGGGGTTTATAAATTTAAGTGCGAAAAATGTGATGCAATATATTGGCGAAACGGGACGGTCTATTCAAACTAGGTACAATGAACACTTAAAAAACAATACAACTTCCGTCTTTGGTAGACATTTGTTTACCGAGGGACACAAAACAACAACCGACAATCTCTCTTTGCTGCATAACTGTTTAAAATCGTATAAATTATCACTACTGGAAAAGTACGAAATTTTGAAACATAAAAAACAGGGACAAAACATAATTAACGATATAACAACGTTCCCAGATCGCAGACAGAAATCGATCGTGTTAAAATGATTTTTTAAAATATATTAATTAGGCTGACAACAACCAACCAGAGTTTTTATTATTCAGTCATCACTTAACAGACTACAATGGAGAAATTTATCAAACTAATCGTTAATTTCAATTTATAATGAAAATAAACATGCAATTAAGAATCTTACAAAATAATAGAAGTGATAAAATGGACATCGAAACACTGAAACAGTAAAATGTCCTGATACTTGATATTTTTTAATACATCCCTGAAGTACTATATACATAAGTAATATAAGAGTGTGGTTGTGGTGACTGGTGGTCCTGAAGATTTTGAATAATTGTGAGGGATTTTGCGCATGCAGAGATTTGATCTTTTGCCGACAACGAAAACTAGGAGCGAGCTTTCATAATAACGTACTTACTAGTCTCTAACGTTAACCGTTGTGCTGTAATTAGCTCCAATACATATTGTACATACCTACATATTCCCGTAGTTTTGGGCGGTTCTTTTTTGTCGTGTCGGACCGTTTCAAGCTCCGTCCGACTGGACTCACTACATATACCGTCTCACTATCCTTACCTACGTCCCCGTTCCTACACCGACCGTGGCCCTATCGGTTGTCTGTGTTAGTCACCTAGATAGGCCCCTAGGTGCAGAAGACTTGTGTTCTTGTGATTTCCTAAATTTTATTGGTCTTAATTTAAAAAATAAATAAAAATAAAGAAAAAAACTAAAAAAATTATAAATAAAAAACACAAAAATACGGACCTTCAAGACAAAATAGATATTTTAACCGCTATAAAGAACCTAGACAGAAATGAACGATCACAACAAACAATTAGCTAAAAAGACCGAAGAAAATTCTAATAAAATAACGTAACACGCGAAGAAGTGCGAAGAATAACGTAACATGCTGGACCGAGTTGGAGGCACTGTGTCTGCATTTTTTAAACAACAATCTAAAAGTGAAAACTGAGCTGATTCAAATAGATAGAACTATGAGAATAGGCAGAAAGACTATATATACTACATAGGATAAGACCAATTCTAGTAAAATTTGTAGCTACCAGGAAAGTCTATGAGGTTCTGGGAAATGTAAAAATTCTGAATGACACTAACACCTATATATCGGAAGACTTACCCAAGGATGTCCTTGAAGAGAGAAGAAAGCTGATTCCTGTCATGCTCCATTTAAGAGGCACCCACCACGCAGTCATAAAGGGCAAAAAGCTAATCGTTGACAAAAAGGTGATGGAGGTCGAAGAAAGAAATTGATAGAAAGAAAAAGGAACCGCGGAGAAATTATCAAGTCACCAGATAATAATGACAGCGTAAAACAAAAAAAAAACTAAAGAATTACCAGTTAGATCCAGATCTAAGTCACTTTCGCAAACCCAACAAAGTTAAGCGGAGAACACACCGGCGCGATCGCGACCACGATCACGATAGCGATGGCGGTGGCGATCGGACTCTGCTGCAGTAGTCAAATGAGCCTGCACATACCAGGAGCGACCTGCTACGATCTGTGCAGTGTTCGGCCGCCCAGCATACGGCGATAGTATTGAGTTTGCGATCAAACGCTGCAGGTTACGTTAATCGCTGCGATCATCATGACTGACACAGACAAATCTAGATAAAATGTAAAAAACATAGTGTTTTGTTTGATTCAACACACCGCTATTATAAGAATGTAAGCATAAAACATAAAATAGGAAATAAGGAAATGGTAGAGGTAAGTATTTGCTATAATTGCTATAATTTTTTTATTGTTAAGGCTCCGTTGTAAAAACATTGCAACTACGAAACAAAATGTTTAGATTCGATGTTTTTTTGTCGGGGTCCATGTCTATGCCGTGGTTTACGTATCAATTAAAGCTTATGGTGTCTGCGACGAGCTGGGCATACGTAACTGCCGAACTATAGCTATTGTTTACATATCTGACAATTATCGCATTTTTCGGTTAGCGGAAAAATTATAATTTTTGTGCTGAAATTGTACCTAGATAAAAAATCTATTATTGTATTGTGACTTTCGCTAAGGGTATTGTATTTGAACAACGAGAAAAAAAAGATGTAGTAGTAAAATTCATTTTTATCTTAACAAAAAATTATTTTTGGCCTAGCCACACTCCTTATTTATCTAAGAATTGACACTGCGAATTTCATCAATTTTAAACCATAAATTACGCCGTTAATAAAAAACGCGTTTTGGCACAGGTAGAACTGGGTCTTAAATTAAGTTATAAGTTACTAAAATATATAACACATTTTTCTCGTACGTTAAATGCCAAGTTGACTGCTCTTCTTCTACAACCGGCATGTGATTAGGGTTGGCGTTGAAATGAGTAGGCAACCAAATAAACTTCATAATTTTGTAATCAGAATTACACCGAAATGATAATGTATTTCCAATCAAATTAGAAGTTAAAGTGAACTTGAAACCTTTGCCGATAATACAAAAATATCCGGCTCAATTCTCTCGAGTCTAGGTGACGGATTTTAAGATTTTTGGTGGATATGTTGTACTCTTCTTGCGATCAACTGAAAAACACCATTATCACAGAATTCGTCACCAACACTTGACATAATTGAGGCAAGTATTTTGTTATTATTAGTAAAGTTACAAAGTTCACTCTAATGTATATTTTTAATGCACAAACTTAAACATGTATATGTACCTAATAGCCGATTGAAAATTATAACTGCATTTCCGATTTAAACGCCACCTTAAGTGCTAGAGTTGGTCTCTCCATGTTTTCTTCTAATAAATGCACAAATTGTGGGTCGGTATTTTTTGTACGCACAAGGTTACAAAAGACGCATGCTGCCTTTACAATTTTTGTAGCTGTTGCAACGTTCACTTCTATTGTCCTAAAAAATCTCCATTTGTGTGCCATTATCCCAAATGCGTTTTCCACGACGCGGCTAGCCCTACATAAGTGATTATTAAACTTTTCTTTGTTGTTGTCATGTTGGAGGTTAATAATGCTGCAAGAATCAGTGCTTCCTCTTCTAGTAAACTACACATTTCTATATTTTTTACCCAGTTCTTACTACACAAGCAGGGGGCAATTGCAGATCGCCGCGATTGCAGATCGCCATCGCGCCTGTGTGGGCTCTCTTGATGGTTATCGCGATCGCTACCGGTATCGCGATCGTGATCGTGGTCGCGATCGCGCCGGTGTGTTCTCCGCTTAACGCGGCACCTATAAAACTTATTGAAGGTTACATCCTTGCAATGCACCCAAAAGAGCCAACAACAACAACTACTGAACCAATAAAGACAGCTAACGAAGCTTCCACTTCAACCAGAGAGCAACTACCAAAAACTGGAAACCAGAAAACAACAATAGCTACGACAAAGGACAAACAACTGAAAACCAGGAAAACTACCACGCAAGTGCAAACAGATAGGAGACTAAAAGCAACTGTACAAAACAAGATAACAATAAAAATTAGAAGTGAGCTAAACAAGGGAGAAAGTATGGCTGCTTCTATTTATCCGAGACGGCCGGTCATCCACCTCAACCACACACAAATACAACAACAGGAAACACATCAAAAAGAAAATAAACAAAGTAAAAACAACCTAAAACTATCATATCGCAACTTCTTCCAAGACGATTGGTCATCGTGGAAGATTATGACCAAACCTCCCAGTCGAAAGCTAAGGGTGAAACGTTACATTGCGACTTTTAATACGCAGACACTACTAGAAGAAGAAACAATGGGCTTAACCATTTATAATACAACTAATCATGTACATAATTTTTGTTGAACATTTTTCCATTTATTTTTTAGAATTGTGTACTATGTTTTAATGGTTAATAAATGCTATATTATTACATCCCTGAAGTGACTATCATTAGAACTGTAACACCCTGTATAGGGAACGTGCTATCTGTTATAAAGCGCCCGTCGAGAACTACGCTTTGAATGGATTCTACAAGTTCTCGCTTCCCCATATCGCATTAGCAACTCTTTAGCAGCGTTTATTTACCATCTAGGACGGCAGTTGCAATAAGTGAAAAGCGCCATCTAAACGCGGCGTGCAATTCGTGCGGTAAATTACCCCCGTTAATACGAAGGAAGACGACATAGGTCCGAAGTCGCACGTGCTGCATTTAAGGTGCAATTTCAGCCCGCTATAAATATCGCGGTCGTTTAATGAGACTTTTTGCCACTTTGTTTCCGCTCGCGTTCTACGCGAGGGCTCCGACTGCCGCGGCGCCAAAACAACGACCATCACCTCAAACGGCTTTTTGCGCCACGGATACTATTCCGCATACTGGTATGTATAGTGTAGCTGGCTAGAGTTCCCGTGGGACGAACCGTTACCGAACTGTTATATGCCGACTAACTGCAATTTAAACTAGTATCAGTAATCGTTCCATAAACGTTTCGGGAATAAATACGCGGAAAAGTGGATCCGGAACGTACGAATGAGGGCTAAATGTTGAACGTTCTGCATTTCACTGCAGTATCTACCGACCGCCGCGTTCATAATCAGATAGCATGCAATATAGGGCAGTTAGGCAATAAAGTAGCCATAATTCGTAAACATTTCGAAACATAACGCTGGTTATAACCATATGTTGTTTTTCCAAAAGCTAAAATTAGAAACCTCGTAAAAACTAACAAATCTAATTTTTTCGTTGTTATTCCTTTTAGCTAAATTTTTAAGAATATGGTTGGCAAAGGTCGAGACCCTCTTCAGTTCTGATGTACCAGTTGTACCACCAAAAGTTTAAGATAATGGTACCAGTTTTTGAAAGATCAGGTTCACCTTTCAAGTTGTTCAGCGTTGAAGTAAATGTTGTTTAATGTGTCTAACTGATATCAACATCGTCAGCTGGATAATTCATACTGTGCTCCTTTTACTAGTAGTCCGCTGAACAAAAATCTGTCAAATTCTATTGGATCCCGCTGTGCTCAACATAATGTAACATAATTCATTACAAAACAAAACATTCGTGATGAAAGGAGGTCCAATACAAATAAAACATTTTTATTATATTGTTGAACAGCATTCTTAACAGTATATTCGAGTTCTCATGCAGTGCAAGTGTCCTGAGTAATAGGTCGCGCAAGTCAGCGGCGCAACTTTTGCAAAATGAAAATCCTTATATATTTTAATAGGATATTTTTTTCCTATTTTTTTGCTGTTTTTTTACCAAAATATCGATTTTTTTGCTCTCTTAGTTTTCGAGTTACCGAGGCGCCGCTAACGTGCCGGCAAGCCAGCGGCGCATTTTGGAAAAACAAATGAATTTGAAAAATCTAAGCCGTCAGTATTTTTATGCTATTTTTTTGCTAATTTTTTACCAAAAAAGATATTTTTTTGCTTTGTTGGTTTTTGAGATATAGGGGTGCGCCGCTAACGTGCCGGCAAGCCAGCGGCGCATTTTGGAAAACAAATGAATTTGAAAAATCTAAGCCGTCAGTATTTTTTTGCTATTTTTTTGCTAATTTTTTACGAAAAACATATTTTTTTGCTTTGTTGGTTTTTGAGATATAGGGGTGCGCCGCTAACGTGCCGGCAAGCCAGCGGCGCATTTTGGAAAAACAAATGAATTTGAAAAATCTAAGCCGTTCGCACTCGTATTTGATTATCATTGGAGAACGTGGGTGCCAACGACTCCTTACTCAGTAGCCGTAAGAAATCATTATATTCGATTCTTCCATATAAAAAAGGTTGTGGATGACCATTCGCGCTACGGACAGAAAATATTTGCATGCATGCAGGATGTTCAAAATTTACAACTCAAATGTTGCAGCCTTCAACATTCAAAACTATTTTTTAAAAATAAATATCCTGTAGATTAATTGATACATAATTCCTATCGTCAGTGGTGCTTGAGATATTCATACTATCCTTTTTTTAAATTTATTTTTGTGTTGCTGATGCTGAATTAGCAGGCCTTGATATTTTGACGGATGTTTAGGTGGTGACAGATTGTATTTTCGTGCATGTAATTGGCAAATTTTATGAATTTATATTAACAAAAGTTCACTATATAAGAGTATAAATTAATAAAATAAAACTGCACTATTGGCCAGCCAAAATTCCCATGTAAGAAATGAAGCAAATTTCCGAGAAACTTGTTTTAATTTTGTTATCTATAATTTATTATAGGGGACAGGTATAGGTATAAAATAGGTATATAAAACCACAATATTGAATGATAGAGCACAAGATATACTATTGGTGTATTATTACATAGGTGTTCCATTTGACAAAAATTACCTACTACTTGCGATAAAATTGTATCACCGGCAATGATTATGTACACAGCTTAAAATAAACGTTAATAAGTTTTGCCCATTAATCAATTACATAATAAAAAAACATTTGTTATACGTAGTTGCATATTTATTTCTATGCCCAAGAAAATATTTTAGATTAGGAAACAAGCCATGAAAAAGTATAGAGTAATTTTCAATACTGCACCTGAAATAAAACTTTAAAAAAACATATTTTGGAATTGTTAAATTTATAAGGATTTTTCAACGTACAAAAATATATTTTTTACAAAACACCATTGAGCGTTTAACACATGTGTTCGTTTTGCGATCTGTACTAGGTACGCGCGATAAGTTTGCATTGTAAATAGATCTTTTATAAACGCTCCCAACAAATTTTATTTCGTACATAACATATAAAAAAAAACAAAATAACGCATTTCATATACAAAACTTAACATAATTTAATAATAGTGCGCACACTCGAAAACTAACAACAAATATTTTTTGGTAAAAAATTAGGAAAAGAATGCGTAGGTACTGCTTACTTTTTTCAAATTCATATGTTTTTCCAAAATGCGCCGCTGACTTGCCAGCACGTCAGCGGCGCACCCCTGTATCTCAAAAACCAACAAAGCAAAGAAAAATCTTTTTTGGTAAAAAATAAGCAAAAAATTAGCAAAAAAATATAGGCTGCTCATATTTTTCAAATTAATTTGCTTTTACATAGTGCGCCGCTGGCTTGCCGGCACGTCAGCGGCGCACCACTATATCTCAAAAACCAACAAAGCAAAAAAAAAAATCTTTTTTGGTAAAAAATTAGCAAAAAATTAGCAAAAAAATACTGACGGCTTAGATTTTTCAAATTCATTTGTTTTTCCGAAATGCGCCGCTGGCTTGTCGGCACGTCAGCGGCGCACCCCTATATCTCAAAAACCAACAAAGCAAAAAAAAAATCTTTTTTGGTAAAAAATTAGCAAAAAATTAGCAAAAAAATACTGACGGCTTAGATTTTTCAAATTCATTTGTTTTTCCAAAATGCGCCGCTGGCTTGCCGGCACGTCAGCGGCGCACCCCCATATCTCAAAAACCAACAAAACAAAAAAAAATCTTTTTCGGTAAAACATTAGCAAAAAATTAGCAAAAAAATACTGACGGCTTACATTTTTCAAATTCATTTGTTTTTCCAAAATGCGCCGCTGGCTTGCCGGCACGTCAGCGGCGCCTCGGTAACTTGAAAACTAAGAGAGCAAAAAAATCGATATTTTGGTAAAAAAATAGCAAAAAAATAGCAAAAAAATATGGATATAATGATTTTCATTTTGCAAAAGTTGCGCCGCTGACTTGCCCGACCTCTGAGTAATTAGTTTTAATACAAACATTCCAGCAATACTTGTGTGAACAACCAATGAACATAGTGACTGAATATTATTGAACGACATACTGTACGTCATCATATTCTATACTTCCAGTAAATATAATGTTTAACAAAATACGCGAGCAAAATAATAATGCATCATCGCATGTTTATGTAATTTAAAGTACCAACCATGTTGTATTATGTTGTTTATCTTGTATTGTAATAAATAAATTCAAGAACAAGAAAATCAATGCCTACGTATTTTTATGGTCAATAACTTGATTACTTGACCGGTCTTAATTTCTTTTGCAGTACAATGAACTGTCACATTCTATTATAATTTTGAACAAACAATTACCCCTTATTATGCAGGGAGAACTTTACACCATTTACAAATGATTGCAGAATAGATTTATTAAATTTATTTATGATAATTATTTGTATCCACATGACCAATTCTTTGTGATACAGGACTACTGGTAGTCTGACGTATTTGTTTAAACACGTGATAAAAGAGATAATTTTTAATCATTTTAACCCAAATGCATTTCTTGTAACTGAAGAGTTTATGTGACATTTTTACTATTAGTAGATATTATTTAAAAAAAGGATACCTACGTGCCAATATATCTTTTTACTTTATCATATGTAGTATGACAAAGTATTGTAATCGTATCGAATTTTTTTTGAGATTTTAGCAGAAACATGTTCTTTAGGGTCCTCGGTACATTTTTTTACCATGGTAACAAAATTCTGTGCGTGCGTGTGTGCGTGTGAGGGTGCGTGTATCCGTCTTTTGTCGCGACGATCCTGGAGAAGATACTAAACGTATCGGGATGAAACTTCATATTTAGAAGTTTCATGACTAAACTTAGAGCTGAAAGAAGGTGGAGGTTTATTCTTGAGCCGCCATTTCTCTAAATTGGTCCAAATAATTAAACGATAAATTATAGTAGAGGAAGTTCGCATGCTTTATGTCTATGACATTTTTTGGTTAAATTAATAGTTTAGCTGCAAGTACAAACTTTAAAAACTTAAATAGTTTAGTGAAGCGTTAGTAGTTTTTATTTGAACCAACGGTAACCTGACTTCACACATCAAAACATTCTATTTGATGGACATCGCTCGAATCTGCATTACAACTAGTTTAACAACTAGTATGGTCAGATCATCAGCGTCGAACGTTGCTGTATATTATGATAAAGTCATGTGTCAGGCCATATCACATATTTTGGCTCTTGAATGTATGCTTCAAAACACTGTATCGACTCATTAGCTAATTAGACACATTAATTGGTCAATGATTAGACTCTTTGACATTAAGTTGCAGCCGCCATTATAGTATTTCTGATAAAAAGTGATAGGGACTCATGTTTATGTATTTCCAAACTAATGTGTCACTCACGTCTGGTGAAAAACACTATAATTTCGTTTATTCCTGCTACTACTACCACTAATCAGAACCCACCTTAATGCCTCGGGTTTTTCAATTCAATACATTTTGTCACAACATCCAATTGTAACGTAATAATAATATAATAATAATATTGAAAACCTTCAAAATCTGACAATAAATATTATTTACCGTAATCAGTTAATCAGTATCGTAACCACAGCATCGGGAGTGTAAAACGGCGATTCGACTCACTAATACGATAGCACATCGTCCATGTGGCTCTGGATTCTAACTGTCACAGTGAACTGTATCGTGAGTCGAAACAGGGACTCGGCACACTAACACAAATGAACCCAAATGTTTCTAAACATTTAAAAGGGTGATTCGGCCCATCGCTAGTTAATAATTTGCTAATTCAACCAGTGCGTGCACCATATCCAAAACTATTAAATGAAACTGAAAAAAGCTATGTGAAACCGTTCGAAATTAAAATAATTTTTCATCCGAATTTTATCAGTTCTTTTACTGGTCTAAAAAATTCCTACGCGAACCCTTTCTACACAGTGGGCCTAAAAAACGGTAAAAATTTTTAATCACTCGTATTTCCAATAATATTTAGTCAATTCAAATATTTCTTTTAAAAGCGCATTGCTTGTAGTGTGCAGATTGAAACCATACGATATTCGCAATAACAGAACGTTTCAATCCAAAGGTATGTTGCTTTATGTTTGGCTATGCAACATTTCTGATTACATCCGGTCAATTTAATGTGAAATTAAAGGTGTATAAAATTAGTAGGACATTTGCAATTTGTTTTCTTTTGGTCAAAAGGGACAGTAGAGATTTTATACCATTGTATACAGGATGTTTTTTTCTGTATACAGGCTGAAATTTTGAAACATTGTTTTTTGCTGTTTTTAGTCAAATAAGAAGTGGAATTGCGAATATGGTATGTTTTTAATCCTTACAACATAAGCAATTAGCTTTTCAAAGAAATGCTTGCTTGAATTTACTTAAAATCTTTGGAAATATGAGTAATTGAACATTTGTACCGCTTTTTTTGGCCCACAGTATATATACTGATCATCTATACTGATCTCACACGTTAGTAATTACTATCATATTTAATGATAATGAGAGCCTGCTGATTGTAAAGTTAATACAGCAACTTTAATTTCTACATCTCGTTGGTTGCAGCTATGTAGCTGTATTCTCTCAGTCTTGAAACTTCCCAGAACCTATTACTGGTATGTCGTCAATAGACAACAGTTTTATAGTACCTGTCATTGTTGCTAGTGTAACCCACCTTGCGTTCCCAAATTTTGATATGAAACTGTTGCAGCCTAGGATATATTTTAGTCAAAGCTAACAAAAACACCACAGTATCGCTACTGAGTGATCAACCTACAATTTAAAACAAATGGCATCAAAGTTATATGAGCAGTTTGTGAGAAAATAAGCTTTGAAATTGTGATCTATTCATACTATTCATTGTTGTATTAATTTGGAGCCCAGTGTATACAGTGTGCATAAGAAATGAGTGCAATAATTTCTAATTTTATCAATACTTTTTTCTCTATCTGGCACCAGTTTTGAGTAAAAAATTAGTGAACATTCAGAATCTGACACTTCACGTTTTTAGGAACACTAATAGTTGAAAACCAAAAATTAAGTTACGTTACCCACGATGAGAGGGACCAATAGATATCTGTATTATTTTGCTCATACGTTCCAGACAATTGCTGTGGATTAAAGCACGATTGAATATTGCTCTTGCGTTTGTTCTTACAATTTTAGACCACACAACACGAACTGTTATATTTTATACACTGTACGTTTAGTTCAAGGTTTTTGACTATGTCAACTAATACTGACATCATTTACTCTTTCTTTATACACACAAACCAATTTTTAAAAGGAAGACTCTGGTATAAATTATCCACCAAACTCGCCTTAATTTGATTAATGAGAAAACTCTCCGTCCTCTTGACTTCCCTCCTCCCTAGATATCCGAAGCGCACGGCTTAAGCTTTCGCTCGGTAAGAACCCACCAAACCCGATTCGATCTGCAAGAAGAAGAAGAAGTTACAAAGGCACCGAGATAAATTGTATTTTGCCGGTGACACGTACACCTTTGAAAGTTCCTCCTCCGGCAGCGGCGGCCGGCTTATCGTCCGGATCCCATTAATTGGGGAAAGATGATCGATACTCCCAATTCCGACATTGCTGCTGCCTCTAAGGGCGGTTGTGGGTAGGGTGGAAGGAATCGTTAGGGGTTAATGTCACATTAAATTTTAACAGCGCCCCTGCCTGCGATCGGACCGACGGAACGTGTCCGAACAAAGTTTTAGGCGTTTGTTATATTTGGAATCGGCCGATGTCGATTCAAAGGTTATTTACGACTGAGGGGTCGGTCATTAGGAGAAACTAAAAGAACGGCAAACTATGAGAAGAATAATGTGGACCATTCTAGATTTATTTCTTGCGACGGATGTTTACCCCATTCATGAATTATAATTTATTAATGATTTAACTTAGATTTATTTTTAGTTTGTTATTTCCGTCCTGATGGTGGTTTATTGGTGCAAGGCCGCTACTTACGGTATGTCCCTGAGATTCACATATTGCTTCATATGTGATATAATTGGACAGTTAAACATAGTTAAAAAGAAACAACTTTTACGCAAGACATTTCTCAAAACTGCTATTAGTATATTCTCAGGTAGGGTTATGCTTGCTTTCTTCCTAAGCTCTACACAAACAAAAATTTTAAAATACCTTTTGCTATTAAATTTGTTTCTTTTTTGACAGACCTAGGTTCTCATTAGATATTGTGAACTCGAATTTGGAATTACAATTTCAGTTCGGAAGTAGGGATCTTCCTGTATATTCCGAATTTTTTGTATATAGTAAGTAAGTAAGTAAGTTTATTTCATTATATACGTACAGTTGATCATAATACAATACTACAATACATGAATATCAATACAATGTGTGTAGCACTGCATCACCCATCGCTTACACGCGGTACCGTTCCTCTTGCTCGACTCTGGCCGCGACGTCGGCGTCGCAGCGTCTCGAATCGATGGTATTGAGGGCATCAATGGTTTCGTGTGTTATTGGCCTAACTTATGCGTTAGGTTGATTTGGTTAACAATAGGCTCTTTATCTTTCTCTTGAATGTTGTGTATGATAGTTTCTTGATATTGTTGTCTAGTTGGTTGTATGTGTGTATTGCCTCTGTAAGTAGTTCTTTGGTTGTCATTTTTGATCTGAATCTGTGGGTTCGTAGCAATGAATTATTTCTGGTTATATGGTTGTGTATATGTTGGCTTTTCGTTAGTGTTATATTGAGCTTTATCATTTTATTTTTTATTTTATATAAGAGTAAAATATTGTTCAGTTGTTTCCTTTCCCTTATACTCATTTCTTTACTTTGCTTTAGAAGGTATCTTATTGGTGTTCTTTTATCCCATTTGTAGATTATCTTCAATATCTTGTTGTTCTTCTTGCGTTGAAGTTTGTTGTGATTTCTCTCTGAGGTGTTGTCCCAAATGCTTATTAAATAGTTTATGTTTGGGATGAACAGAGCGTTATATATTTGACATTTTTTGTAGAAGATTTGTTTTCAAGACGGTATCAAAGGCCTTCCTCATGTCAATACACACTCCGGTGACGATTTTCTTCTTGTCTATACCTCGGTGGATGCAGTCGATGTGATCGTAGGTGGCCGATGTAGTACCTGACTTTGTCTGAAAGGCATATTGTTGCTTTTGTAATGTTTTATGGACGTTGATGTGTTCTTCAATCCTTCGTTTCAGTACTGTTTCCAATATTTTATCCAGAGCAGATAGTAGGGCTACTGGTCTGTAGTTTGCTGGATCTGTTTTGTCTCCTGTCTTGTGAAGGGGTTTCACAATACTTAGTTTTAAATATTCTGGGTATAACCCGCTATCCAGTACCTCGTTCGTTAGTCGGGTAATTATCGGTGCTAGTGTGTCGATGCTCGATTTGATTGTTTCGTTCGTTATATCGTCGAATCCTGGGGCTTTGTGATTTTTTAGTTTGTGAATAATGTTTTCTATTTCTTCAGTGTTAGTGTGTTGCCAATTAAATTCTTTACCCTGCTTGTCGTCTATGTCCGTTTTTCTTGCCGTCTGATTGGGTGGATGATGGGACCTTGCAAGTTTGTCACCTATGTTTGCAAAGTACGTGTTGATGATGTTTGCTATTTCCATTTCGCCTGTTGTTAATGTGGTGTCGCCTTTACGTATCTGCATTATTTGGTTATATTTTTTCATGTTATTATGTATCATTTTATTAAGAAACGTCCATGTCTTGTGTGGGTTTCCCGAGCATTGGTCAAGTGTTGATCTGTACTACTTCTCTTCGTTGTATCCATTAGTTGTCTTGTGGTATTTTTCTGTTCGTAATATAAAAATTCTGTTAGTATTATATTGTTGGGGTTATTCTTTAGTCTTTTGTATAATCTATTCCTTGTTCTAACCTGCTTTATAATGTTTCTGTTGATCCATGGACATTCTTCTCGCCTTTTACTTTTGGTTGTTGTTTGATTTGCTGTCACGATATTTTCTAGTGCATTTGATAGATCTTCGAAATCCTTGACTGGTGGTTCTCTCTCTGCTAGGCTTTTGATTTCTTCGCTGATTCTTGAATAGTTTGCTTTTTGTGTGTAAAGATATTCGTATTTTCTTTGTTTGGGAAGGGTTGTCGTAAGAGTAGTGGTGATTGGGACATGATCGGACACTGCCATATCATTAAATGGTTCGGGAATTCTTCTCATCCATAACATAAAACGTAACTAATCCGGGATGTTAGTTTCTGGAACCTAGTTCTAGGAATGTGTTGCGATGAACATCAAACATGAACTCGGCAATCAGTAACATCGATCATAAGCCTGCACATTAAAGAATCCACTATAAGCGATGAAACCATTCGGTATTGTAATCCGTTTTAGATTAGTATCAGTATGAGATGATAACAATATTAGTTCACAACTATGTAAAGAATATACTGAGTAAATTGTATACCTATTACAAGGCTTTTGATTCCTACACTACAACACTAGTGGACCTATAGCCGCCTATTGGGTAGATCAGTGAATTGGCACAGGAATCGATAGACCGCATATACAGGGTGATTCACAACGTACGGAGGAAATTGAAGGAGTAGCAAGAGAAGACCAAAATAAGCATCTTTTCTTAGTAAACATTTGACCTAAACACATAAACTAGGAAGTTATAGCAAGTTAAAGTTGAATTTATTAATGAACATTATTTACAAACTATGCTAGTAAGAGACGTTTTAAAATTAAAAGAAGATACCTGATTGTTACTTAATACACATGTTCGATTTAAAATGAAGAAACATTTATAAACATAAAAGTTACAGCTATTTGTTTATCTTTAAAATGATGAAATAATAGGAGTTAACTTGTTGAGAACCGCTGACTTTTTCATAAAATAATTTGGAAAATTTATGACAGTTTGAATGTGACACAAGGGTTTGCTAAGAGGGGTTTCCATGGAAACAAAGAGCATTATTTACGAACAACCCAGAGGTTCTCAACACGTGGACGTTAATTTCTATGAATTTTAAACGGATGTACCTGTCTTGTTATTGATCTTTGGTTAAAAAGGTTATTATGAAAATACTTTATATTTCCCGTCTCTAGCTCCCTCCTCAATCTCCTCCGTACGTTGTGAATCACCCTGTATAATGGCTGGCTTAAAAAATACTTTTTTTGCAAAATAAAACTTTTATGTTGATATAAAGTTGTTTCTATGGACTCATTTATACAACAACAAAAATAGCTTAGCTCTGTAGATACCTACTGCAAAGTGAATAGGTTATGATGAGCTTATGGTTGCGTTTTTGTCATTTATGGCCTGAAGCCAATAGCAAAACGAATCAATCACCTATGAAATGTTGAGGCGCGTTCACATAAATCGCTCGCGTTTTGGAAAATTTTGAAGCAAAAAAACGCCGAGAGGTCGCTTTACGTCTATTTCGAAAACTCACGCAACGTAAAATGGTTCATATAGGCTTCTCCAAATTATCCATAAGCTATTAAGAAGGCATTTTTTCGCATGTGTATGTTTAGAAAAAATAGATGAATTTACATTACTATAATATAGACAAGCGTCACAATGGTGGAGGCGCCGGTTCACAATATTATTGTAGGTTTCAGCCATCTTATTATATTTTTCTACTTTGCGTTCGTTATGAACTCATAACGAAACCGGTTTCGGTGTCGTTATGAAAACACTAGGTCACAAACATTTGGTAACTTTTAGTTTTCCACGACTGATGATATTGACGTTAAGTGTCAAATAAGGCTGACATCTGGCTGACATCTCAATCGCTATTGGCTCGCGTCAATCGTATTTGTGAATTTTAGTACAACTACCAACTGTTGAATATGAAACTACTCTAGATTGTAAGATGACAACCGCAATTTTCGAAATGTATGTGAATTTAACGTCGCAAAGTAGAAAAAATAGTATATAACACTCGTTTTATAAGACGTATTGGCGCACTCGTTCCATTTGGGCACTCCTCGCTACGCTCGTCGTGCCCAAAACTACTCGTGCGCCAATTTTTGTCTTATAAAACTTGTATTATAATATACTATTATTATATAGTAATTTCTACAGTTTCGAGTCTAGAATGTTATGCATAATATTAAGTATCTTGTATGGAAACACATGTATTGGTGCTTTATATGGGCTCAAAAAAACAATTTTATTTTTTCCCATCCGTTCAGTGAGTAATGGCGTATAATTTTAGCAAGTGTCATTATTCTGTTTTTTCTGCATACTTGAAAATAAGTTTACTTTCTGTTTGCAAGTTTGAACAACTTTCCTGGAATTACTTTTAGATTTTTCATATAAAATATGCTATTTAAACTTCCATTCGATTAGTGCTAGAAATCATCAATTTGCCAAATAATTTTTTTCCTCAACTTTAACTTCTTTTAATCAAGCAACACCCTGTACAATTACGTCCTGTATGTAATCCGCACATCGAATAAATTTGTTGTTATATAGGTGCAAAGTATAGCGTGACATGTTTGTAGGTAATAATCATTGATTGCCACAACAATTTTTTGCACCATCTCACACAATCAACATCCTAAAACTCTTTATTTTTTTTATTTTGTATAGTTTTGAATTGAAGAGATAATACAACAAAGCTATCCGCACAACTACACCCTACTCTACTACACCAACATCAAACAGCAATAAAGAAGTAGAAAGACGCTTAATACTCGAAAGTTACGAAATTGTTAGTAGGGTAGTTGCGACCATAATGCCCTCACAGAATCTAATTTCTCTCACACAAACGGCCCAAACTCGACGATAATATCCAACGGACCCAGAATGGCTGCCCCAGAGGCCTTATCGCGCACTCGCCCTGCCGTATTTCAGGAGTCGGCGGTCCCCTGGAGTCGGCTCGAACCTCATTTTTTCCACACAGAGGTACGGTTGGACCGGATCTTGCCTTTCACTTTGAGTTTCGAACATGCCCGAGCATAAATTACCTATTGCCCTGAATATACATTTGATTAATGTTGCGGAGTATGTATTTACATGGGTATAAGTTTGGAAATGATTAGGTTAAAATGATAAATATGCTTTATATTATACAAGTAAGGAACATAAATTAAATTATTTAAATTGATGTAACACATCGATAAACTAAATGCATGAACACTAAACAATGATTGGTATTAGTTTAAATTTCCCGCCAAAAGATAAAATGCACCTGGTAGACCTGACCCTCACTACATGTCATACTTGAAAAGAAGAGAGCTTTCTTGAAAAGAACTCCGTGGCTCATCTTGAAGTAAATATGCAAATAGCCATAATGTCTCATTTGGACAAAACTGTTTCTTTTTTGTTACTTTCGTGCGATTTTGCAGTACCTAAAATGAACACACTAACCCGTCTTGTCTGTACGTAGGTGGCTTCTGATAAACACAAATTTAAAGAACATTTACTCTTGATAAACTTCGAACTAACTAAATCTCCAGATTTTTCTGCGGGAAAATTGCCCGGTTCATTAACCGACCTCAAACATTTTTGATCACCCTGTACTAATGATTTAAAACAGACAGGATGTCTTAGAAACAAATGTCGCTCATTTAGGCTTTGCCACCTGACCATCAAATTTAAAATTGCATTCAAACATGAGCCTGCTTTGAATCCATACAATCTAATAATCAATAATATAACAATCAATAAATAATGAAATAAAACGAAATACAAACTTTTGTAGAAAGTTGAGGATGTAATTGACTGTGACATGCAACTATAGAAGACATGTATTTCATTCTCAAAAAAATCCGGAACAATACCGATAAACAGATTTTTAGTTAAATTTAATTAAAGCGGCATCCGGATGATCATTAAATTTGATAAAAAAAAATATAAAAGTGTAGGTTTTTACGGCCAGCATCATTTAGAAAATAAATTGCTTCCGGATTTGGCCGTGTGGCAAATTTCGTAAAAGCAGACGTTTCGCGAACCCTGTTGCTCGCTTCTTCAGAGCTACTTGTGTACTGAAGACCTACCAAAGAAAACTCCACGCACATCTAGAGCTACTGCTCCTATGTTTTTTTTCCACCTGACTGCTATAATTGTCCGGGAAAAATGTTGACGAATGTGCTCTGCTTGTGCACCTGGAATTTTGTACAATACGACTTTTCACTTCCAAAATAATTTCTTCTTTATGTATTCTTAAGGGCAATTGCATAGTTCAATACTTTAGCTAGGACCGACAATCTCTGGTGGAGAGATGGTAATTAGACATATTAAAACTACTTTGTTCACAGTAGTTGGAGATTTAGTCATCTTAACTTTTAACTTAACAAACTCTTTTTGTGCGATTCGGTTGCTTTGTCAAACTCGAATTCTGCCGTTCTCCAGGAGGTGGAATGAAGCTTACTCCAATCTTCGGCCGACAATTAATTTGCTAATTTCCGATGGAATTTTAGTAATTTACGTGTACTGTCATGTAATTACCGTTACGTGAAAGGTACCCTTTCACGCAATAAGGCATTCTCTGTTCTCCTCAAAATCTTCATTGCGGCAGCGGTGTTGATATGGTGCTTGGTACGCAGGATTTTTGGTTCCACACCTTCGTCCCTACACCATCTCGAAAAAGCAAGACTGCATAACACCTTGCCCCGTTTTGTCCGTGACGTGTCATAATCCTTGGAAAGTTTGCAAACATCCTCCCCATAAAGTGAGATTAAACAAGTACCTACGCTTTCACGGCCAGAATCGTTTAGAAAATAAATTGCGTCTGGGTTATTCCTTCACCGGTAATCTTCAATTTGTTCAATTGTGGTTTGGCCACACGGCAAAGTAAAAGTTGGTGAGTTCGTAAACCACCTGAACCATTTAGCCCTTCCAACAAATTCACGATGGAAATAGAAGTGGATGATCAGCTGCCATTCTTGGATGTGCTGTTATACAGAACGATAAGGAAAGCTGGTTAATCGACGGTGAGATATAGGAGAAAGGTATTTATCGGGCAATTCCGTCATCGAAGAAAGCAACCGTATACACGTGTTTCGGACTATTTGTCCTCATCAGTACGGTATAGCCAAGGAGCAAGATGGCCAACTTGGCGACGTTGGTCACCCCCCTTATGGTCCCCATTTGAGTGTTTTTTTCCATTGAGTGTCCATCTTGCTCCTTGGCTATACCGAACTGATGAGGACAAATAGTCCGAAACACGTGTATATGGTAGCTTTCTTCGATGACGGAATTGCCCGATAAATACCTTTCTCCTTCTATATCTCACCGCATATTAACCAGCTTTCCTTATCATTTCCATGGGCTATGATGTGCCTGGGGTGTCCCAGTCACCTCCGGCGCGAAGTCACATCTCGAATCCTGAAGATGTTGTGACTGAAGCACCAAATTGGCGACTTTGGTCACCCCCCTTATGGTCTCCATTTGAGTGTTTTTTTCCAGTGAGTGTCCATCTTGCTCCTTGGCTATACCGTACTGATGAGGACAAATAATCCGAAACACGTGTATACAGTTGCTTTCTTCGATGAGGGAATTGCCCGATAAATACCTTTCTCCTGGTATACAGAACGTGAATGGGTAGGCTTGGACATAGAGTTTACCGTAAGAAGACACATACCGATTGGTAGTAGCACACTAAATCATACCACGATCCCAAACAGAAGACTGTTATTAACACTCTGTTCAACAGAACCAAGAAGGTATGCGACTCCAGCACCTTGGACGACTAATGTAAACACTTGGAGTGGGCCCTACTTCAGAATAGATACACCAGTCTGACGTACTGGGTGTCACACAAACAAAACCGCAAGTCCCACATGAACCGCAAGAGTCAAAGCGGTTTTCTTGTTTACCAGACGTAACTGGGTATCAGAAAAATCGGTTGATTACTGAAGAAATCTGATATCATGGTAAGGTACAGCGCACCAGCTACGGTAAAGGATATTTTGCGTAACCTAAGGGATATCGCACCACTTCTGAAGAACGAAGAGGTATACAAGATAACATGCGAGTGTGGAACATGCTATGTAGGACAGACATAGGTACAATTCGACTAGAAACCGAACAATTCGACCAGAACCCGTACAATTCGACAAGAAACCATTCAATTCCTCAATAAACCGGTCAATAGTTCTTTCTCCTTTTAATGCTGAATATATATTCATTACTGTTTATCATAAACATTTCAATTGCAACTTACAATAAGCTTATATTTTATCTTTTCTTTTCAGGAACCCTTCCCAAGCCAGCACATAAGATGCACAACACAAACGGCAAAATTGTCCGCGCGTTAACCGCCTCAACATTAAACACCAGTTCGGCCACCGGTGAACTAAACGGTAACAATATAATCCTCTTACGTGGGCCGAAGTCCGAAAACAGTCATCTGCTGGTGAGAACAGACAGCTTGGGTGCTTCCGGTACCAAAGCAAACTTAGTGCTGGAAGATAGCGATGGCAAGCTGAGCCATGTTTTCATACAGCAGGGCGACCTAGCCGACGGTGTCATCTTGCAGTCGGTTAAAAGATTGGGCACCGGAACTCCTATTTTCTTGTTGAGTGGCAACGATAATGGAAACGGTCACATCCTTATTCAAACAACAGCACACGAGGAACAGACCACTGTCGAGTATGCCGAAGAGAATGCTGGGGATAATATCCTTGTTCAAGCGTTGGAAGGATTGCAAGAAAGTGAACCGGCGCCCAGGAATGTTGCTACACCTCTAGGCTCAGGTGAGATTTACAACGCTGATACCTTTAATACGGTTCATGCACTTAAGGGTTTAGGGAATCCATTTACATGCCTAAGTTGATATATTACACGGTGGGCAAAAAAACCATAATAATTTTCCTTTTACGCGTATTTCCAATAATATTAAGCCAATTCAATATAAACGACTTGTTTATATTGGGAAGATAGTATATACGCAATAAGAGAACGTTTCAATCCAATGTTATGTTACTTTGTGTATGGGTATCTAGCATTTGTGACATGATAATATCTGGTCAATTTAATGTGAATTGAAAGTGTATTAAAATGAGTAGACATTAGTTTGGTTTTATTCAGTAAGTATAGTTTAGATTGTATAGCATCTTCATCTTATCCAGGGTGATTTTTTTTTCGTATACAGGGAGAGTTTTTAAACGTTGTTGTTTGATTGTTTTTACTCAAAACGCAGGGGCGATTGCTAAAACGAAACAAAACATTGCACAGGCATGAGAAATCTAATTGCGTATTTGATTGCGTTATCTTTAAAGAATTTGGATAAACCATTGCTAACTTTTGGGTTTCACTTGGGCGCCGTGTCTGACTTTTACATTTTAGGTGGTATATTGGATATTATTGGAATATTTTATGTTTGTTTTTGCAAAGATTGATCCAGGGGCTGTAATTAACGTTTTTTGAGTATGACACATCAGCTCAAAGCAACCGTTTTCATTATTCACGTTCATGTAATTATGGCATTTTTAAATAATGAGCATTACAAACAACAACAAGAACTGACCGTCAGATAATTGAAAATAAACTGTCATCAAAATGTTGTTCAATACAAAAGAACTACACTACAAAAAAGCAAATGCCTACAGTTTAAAAATTAAATAAATAATAAAATTTGTGAATTGGCTCGCAAGGCATTCGCCGCGCTGCAATCTACAACTCCAATTCAGGTCCGACCACTGCGAATACTATGCACCGTATTTGTGGTTAGTTGAATACACATAGTTACATATAGCGTCTCTTTACCCCTCTTTACCAATGTTAATACTCAATCCATTGATGTACTACAATAACATAAAAGTTAATTGGGGAAATTTTAGTGGCGAACTGAAAGTTGATTACAATTTAAAGAAATTATAATTTACAACCCCTCAACCCAGATTCGAAGCAAGGATTAGAGTTTAATTGGTTCTATGTTTGTCCTTTGCAGTAGTGTTCATTGCGTAATCGCATAAATTTGGCACATCTTCAAATTTAAACGTACTGTTGTTTAAAAGACGTCGTTAAATTTCTGTAGAGAATCTAAAATTGCAAAAAAAACTATGGCGCTTAGTCAATTACAATAATATATAATAGTATTTATATTATCTCGTTTTTACCACAAAATCAACATATATTTTATTTGTTTGTTTCTTATTGAAAGTGCGTTAAAAAGCATGTTTTCAGGTGGGTGCTGTACACTTGCAATCTAATCTTACATACAAAGCTTCTGATTGCACATTTTTAGCTTTCAACTTCAACACTACTTACATCAACGAAATACAATATTTGCTTTGATGTTAAGGAAGGGCCATGAACTGATGCTCCAATTCCCAGCTGTTCAATCAATCAATCAATTAATCAATCAAACACGTGCTGCGCGGTGTCCCAAAATTATATCGCACATTTATATCGCGGTATAAAATTAATGAATGACTCAAATGTGCCTCTAGTTCAATTGTTGCATTAAACAAAAATTTGCGATTGTTTTTGCGTTGTCGTGGTAATACTCGTTACCGAGATATTTGCTTCGATGAAAATCTTGTATTGCAGAGACAAATTTAGAAAAACACAAAAGGCAATCTGTATGTATACGATATTTTGATTTTATCGATCTATTTTTTTGGTTAAGCGGTGTTGGAGGGAAAAATGGAAAGACGAGCTTTCATTAAGCTCATGCTAAAATCTAGGGGCAGAAAGTTTCCCAATACTGGAGTTACGAGCCTTCAGACATAGGGCTCAATACTTTTCAGCCGATAGTAGTTCTTTGGCATATATTTCTTTTCAGTACAGCATACCCCCATTTCTACATCTGATCGGTTTACTGAAAAATATTTTTCTATTGTTTCATCATCAGAACTACATACAAGGATGTTTCGGCTGGAAACGGTTGTTGAAATTTACCCGAGCATTACAAATGATATCGTAAAATTCAATTCTTGTTGATTAGACTCGAAAGCTAAGATCCGTAATCCATTGCAATCGTGGTCCTATTATGATTTTAATGGTAACCTTTGCAAAAAGCATTCGCACGGGATAGACTTCAAAGACGGTCGAATGTTCAGCGGAAATCAATCAGTGTGCATCCGTGGTGGAATCCTTTTCTGGTAAAGGTCCGTTTAGCTTAGAGAGCTCGTTTGTAGAGGCATCGTACTTCACTAGCGGCCGCTACTGTAGCAGATAGGGTTGGCTCAAAAAGGGTGAAACTCGGCACCATCGTTTGCAAATTGCGGAGCGAGCTGGTGGCGCATTATTAAGTTTCAACTGGCAATTAAGTTACGCGGTTACATCAGAACTGTAATGGACGAGTGGGCGCAATTCCGGCGGCCGATATTTAGTTGTGGAGCGCGCGGGACTAGCCGCCGAGGACTCAATTAAACCGACAAATTCTCGCTGGAACTGTTAAATCTCGTTATGCCGCTTTAAAATTTATGTTAGATTTACTGGTAATACCGAGCGGCGTTTTGATGTTACACCTCGCTCGTATTTACTCTACCAAATTATTCGTGTGTTTAGTTTAGGATATTAATTAAGTTTGTATCGTAAACAAACCTGTCAAAACCTAGCATCCTTGGTATGGCGTTATAGAGTATGATATCTTATTCAATAGCTCAGCCTTGGAAACAACCTTCTTGACTCAATATGAATATAAAGATTGGTTCGTATACGCGGTAACGAGGCAATTCAGGCTGCAAAAAAAACTATACATGTTAAAAAATATGCAGTTTTATTTCTTTTACTTTGTTCCAGCTTAACCTTTTAAGGCTCACTCGTACCACCTCTCTGTTATCATCCTGTTTATATGCTACGGGAGTAAGACTTGCCAAGGGGATGGTAGGGTTTTGATTACAACCATGGAATTAAACAAGGGTTAGCTTGGTTTAAGATGACATACCTCGGAAGTTTATTTGCTCTAAAATTTAAAAAAATGCGACCGATTTCTGGACATTAATGATATGTGCCTTGTTAATTTGTTTTTGACACGGTGTGGAATAGCGGATGTGCGCAGACGAGCAATAAAATTTAAAATGAAGATGATTGATTGGCGCAAAAAATAAATGTTTAAAACAAGAAATGCGACTGTATTATCTTATTAATATTGAACTTCGATTTTCAAAACGAGTCAACAACCTACATTTATTCCGATCGGTTTGATCATGAGTAGGTCCGTGGCATCAGATAACAATATCCAAAATTCTCAAATTTGAATCGAAACTGTTTGAACATTAAGGCCGGCTCGTGCATTGGTTTGCAGGTTGGCACAACCCACAAAAATGACAAGGAAACAAAAAGAGTTTCATTGTATGTAAATATAGTGGAACAGCTAATATGCAACGATCTATAACATAATTTAATAAAATATCGAGCATTTTCTCGGGAATTCCAAGCGCAAGTCGGCTATACAGCCTAGAGCCGTAGCAAGCCCGCAACCGTCTGCTACCGCTACACTGCGTATCGACGCCCGATTCTAGCCCGCGAGCGAGCGAATTTCGCCGCGTCGATTGGTTGGGTTACTCTGAAATGGTTGCAAGTATCCAGTACGCCAGAACTATTGGACCACGCCCCCAGTGGTGTCGAGAAGCGAAGCGACGTCATGCTTACGCGATTGGCGACGTGCATTATTGCATTGCTGGTTGTAGACAGTTGACACTCGTACGCTGTGGAGTTTGGATGCCCGTGAAGTTACACGTCCATATGAAACTTTTTACTCAGCATGAACATTTACTATCTGAAAAGATGTTCTGTGTCTTATGATTCAATGTCCACCAGATACTACACCACTTTCTCCAAAAGATCTTCGCCATCTTAAGAAAAGTTTTAATAGATCTAATCACCATCTCTAGACAAGTTTTGTATTACCTGAAGACTGAATCCTAATGAAGGTACTCTTGCAAGAGAGCCATTGCACTAAGGAGTCACATTAAACTATTCAACCAAGCTTACCTCTGACTCTGATGTTTTATAACTTGCTCAATTTCAGCTAGAAAATAGTTCAAGCATTGGGTTGATAAACGAGACCTAACAAATTCAAAATAAGGATGCCTATCAACATGATTAATACTAGATCTATGATCCACGACCTCCTGATATCTCCGTGATAATTATAACGTGCTGTTATCTCAAAATTGGCTCCTAGCAAAGTGGTTATCCACGCCGCCGTTTCAACACAGTTAAGATGGGCTTTGAAAGGAGTAGGCAACCAAATATACGTCATAATTTTGTTGTCAGTATTTCACCGAAATGATTAGGTATTTCCATTCAAATTATACGTTAAACTGAACTTGAAACCTTTGCCGATAATACAAAAGATATCCGGCTCAATTCTGTCAAGGGTAGGTGACGAATTCTGGGAATATCGGTGTTTTTTTGTTGATCGCAAGAACACTACGACATAGTCATCAATAAGCTTAAAATCCGTCACCTTGACTCGACAGAATCGAGCCGGATATTATTTATATTATCGGCAAAGATTTCAAGTTCAGTTTAACGTATAATTTGAATGGTAACACCTAATCATTTCGGTGAAATACTGACAACAAAATTATGAGGTATATTTAGTTGCCTACTCATTTCGAAGCCCAGCTTAATTAAGTATGCATAACGAAGAGTACAAAATAGATGAAGCAATGGTATGGAAGAAATACAAATTCTTTTTTCCGTACGTGGTGAAAGGATTTTAAACTGGGGTGGCTACACATTCGTATACAAATTCAGACAGAGGAAAGAATAATATTTTTTAAGAGTTCAACTCTTATCTCCAAAGGTGGTTTATTAATGCCAAAATCGCTACGCTCTGCTGCTAGGGTAATAATTAAGGATTATTGATGTTCGTAATGCCGACACTCGTGACCGAATTTAGACAAAATGCGTAAAATTAATGGTAATATGGCAAACGATGTAAAATATGTTATTTTCTTGTGTAAAGACAGCAATAGAGCAATTTGTATTTCTTCTAACCATGTGCACATGTCTGATTTAAGGACGCGCTATAATATAATCTTTATTCTTTACCATACGCAGTATGATGAAGTATTGTAATCGTGCCGAAAAAAAAAAAATTGAGATTTTAGCGGAAATAGGTCTTTTTGGGTCCCCTGATCATTTTTGACCAAGGTACAAAAAATATCCGTGTGTGTGTATGTATGTGTGTGTGTATGTGTGTATGTGTGTACTCGATTTTTGTGGAGACGATTCCGGACAAACTATTGAAGGTATCGGGACCAAACTTCATATTTAGAAGTTTCATGACTAAACTTAGAGCTGAAAAGCTTTTGGTTCCAAAGGGTCCAAAGGAACTGGACGTTTCCTCTAAGCGTTTTTCAAGGATTTTGCAAATGAGCCGCCATTTCTGTAATTTCTTCAAAATAATTAAATAATAAATTAAAGTAGAGGAAATTCTGAATAATTTATGTCTGCAACATTTTTTGGTAAAATTAATACTTTTGCTGCAAGAGCAAATTCTAGTTCGAGATCGGTCGCATCAGCATTGATATATAATACTATATAGTGAGCCAGGATTTTCCAAATATTTTCAGTCTAATGACAGTACCGGTAGTGTCAAATGCTGATGTTTTGACAATATCTCACTATATCTACTGTCAATAGTAAAAAGATCTCATATTGTGATATAGTGTACGGTCCTTGTCTGACGGCGTTGGATAGGCAGCGTGTTCAGAGTGTCCAAAATGCACGTGTTCTGTTTGTTTTTGGTTTGAGGAAGTATGATCATGTATCGAATGCGCCGGGCGACTCGGGGTTGTTGAACATGGATAACACTAGGGTGTTGCATGCAGCAATATTATATCATAAGTTGCTATCCAAGAGGATCCCACAATACCTCATGCGGAAGATACGCTGTAGAACGGATGCCCATAACCTTAATTTAAGATCAGGGGTTTGTGTGCTCCATCTGCCCATCGCGCTGAGCTGTATAAACGGTCATTCTCTTACCAGGTCAGTCACATATACAACGGTCTCAGGACATGATATGAAAAAATTATCGTTAAGCAGTTTTGGGGGAAAAGTGAAGTGTTATCTGTTTGCTCAACAGGGTGGACTTTAGGCATTGAGCGCACATAGGAGGCTGTTTTAATGTTTATTTTTATGGGCATGTGCGATATTTTGTTGAGTTGGATTTGCGCAATTACGTGTAATTAGACTCTAGAGTAATTTGTTTGTTTGTTTTTGCTTTGATAAGTTCTCGGAATTATTGTTATATTATTGGTACAATCATGTTTTAGTTCTAGTTTGCGTAAGGGGTTGAGTGGAAGAGCAAGGCAATTTGGAAACAAGAGGCCTGATCTCCGCCCTAAATATAAATATTATTTTGTTGCATTTAATATTGTTTTATGATAATAAAGGAATTTTTTATTTATTTAATTATTTATTTATCTGTGAAATCCTGGGTAACTAGTTTTATTTTAATGCAGACACGACTGACCTTAATCAAATAGATTATCATGCAACTAAACTATTAATTTTATATATTGTATGATAAAGTCATACACATCAGATTTTTGCCTGGCCACATCCAGCAAAAACCTTTACTGGATTTTCTCAACTAATAGCTGAAGCCTGTTATACGTACCAAATAAAGAAAGATTCTGATGGTATCAGTAAGATGTATATGATGGGTAAGTTTAATCACGCTGGGAAAGCCGATGTCAATAGACACTCAAAAAAGTGTAAGAAAGCTGTTGTATTAGATCGGGAGAAAATACCTAGGCGCTAGCGTTCGGTCTGTGGCCTATTAATACGGATTGCTCTCTTCTATAAAAAGGCGCATATAATGAACATCTCCCATATCTAATGGCTGAAATGCTGTAAGTATGTGCACTATGAATTTGTATATGTTATTTTGCAAATATTAGTTGTATATCATAATATCTTCATAAAGAGTTTTTACAAATCTGTGTCATGTGTTCATGTGTCATGAAAACGCTATTAACTGAATATTTTGAATTACAAAATATAGATTGAAATTCAGCAAGATCTTATTAAGAAGGAAGTTATCTCAACCAGTAGCAGAGATGATGATACTTTGTCCAAATGCTAGGAGATAAGAGAGGCTTAATAGAATTAAATTAGGCGTCGGTCGTCAAGTCTGAAATTGAGATATTACACCGGCAAAGATTAGGCTTCGCCGAAACGTCGGATAAGATTCAGCGAACAAATCGGCTAACAAAGTTGGAAGAAACTTTGTGCGCCCACGCTCGGGTATATATATATCGTTTACAAACTGGCAAAGTAAACTCGAACTCGGCGAACAAATCAAGGATTCAACTTTTTCCAAGATACCGACAATTCTCGGTCGTTGTCCGACTTCCTGACGTTGGTTTCACATAATTTGACATGATGGATAAATAAGGGGCTTATTTCCGCAAAGGAATTTCTACAAGTTTTGTTGTTATTCTCTGACATGTAAACGACCCACACACAACTTACAATTAAATTTAATATAAGAATGGTAGAGGAGGTAGCTTGAAACACATAAAATGGCGTACGAGTACGAATGCGGAATTATATTAATTGCCTATATTATGCGATTATCACCGTTTTCTAAGTAGGGGTGAACCTGATATGCAAAAACTCTCAGGCTGGGGTCTTCAATGCTAGTTCAAACCGCGACCTGAGTTCAGGTCTTAAGGATTCTGTGTATATAAACTCGGTTTGTGGTTTAAACTGGCATTGAAAAACACAGAAAACATTAGGTAAATATTAGATTAACCATAGACACAACAAACGCATAGTCTATTTCAAAGTTTCAAGTGCTAACAAAATTCTATTAAAGAACTCGTCAAAGGCCTGCCCTGTCATTCGTGGCATATAACTGCCATCTCCGGTACTATACAAATCATTACATAAACACACCCACGTTCAGATTCCACCATCCAAAAGATTCTTATTGTAGATAAACCAACGAACAGCTGACTACGATAATATGAACACTAAAGTAGGTCACCGTAAGCGAGAAACGCTAAAGTGGAGGGAAACCATGGATGGAAACCGATATATGGCCAGCGGTGTTGTTTTGTCCTCAGTTGCAGTTCAACTGTGGCTCAACTGGTGTTGATGAGCTTGCGCTGACCAGAGCCGGACTTCGCTTTTGCTAATACATTTTCTCGAGAATGCATTAAGTTAGTTCTTGGGCATATGCTCCTTCAAGGTTAACCGTTGTATCTGCAACACCTGTATAGCTGCATCAATGTCTTTTCATTCACTTCCTGTTCAAACCATGGATGGAAATTAAACATCTTTAAATGTGGTAGGTATTTGTATTGTCTTTTTAGTTGCGTCAGAGATACAAGGTAAAAGTTGGTGATGTTGGAAGCAACTTTGAATGACGGTGGGACTGTCTGTTTTGGCGATTATGAAAAATAAAAAACCTAAAAAATTGTTATTGCATTTGACTTTGCATTTTTCTCGGAAATTTTGAGGTCATAGTGAATAGTGACCCTTACGAAACTTGAAGATTTTTTTATGATCTATAACTAACAGTACGTCAAGTTTCATCCCCTTTCTACTTCCCCAAATTGACCCTATAACACCACCGGCCTAGCATTTGTTTTTCTACGTCCATTATAGGCCCCTTTATCATTCCTAATGATAAAAGTCCTATCTACAATTAGTAAGCATCCTAAATTTAATTTGCCTGCACTTATTAAACTAAACTAAAATAACTCTATCCTCAAAATAATCGGCAAATTGTTTGATTTCTTCTAACCGTTTGATTTGGGAAACCTCAAGAAATTGTTGTAGTTTTTGTGTCTTTTCCCCTTCAGGTAAAATTTAACTCACGTCTGCACGGTACGCATCCTGTGTAGCATGATACACCCTGTATCGTATGACAAATGGTGTGTAAACGAAAGACTGTGGACAACTAAAGAGAGAAGATGTATTGTTACTGCCGTCCATAAAACAAATTAGGGAAACAATGTTTGCATAATTCACTAAAAATTCTGTAAAAACATTACAATTTCCTAAAAAACGGATCATTTTTAAAACTTCGCCAGAAAATAAATGTGAAAAGTTAGGCCAAATTTCTGAACTTGTTGGTCACCTTAGGATATAATGCATTGTTATTAGGACAACACTTTCTTACTGGTTTAATAAACAGTGTTTTAAGTCGAGTAAAGTACCACACACTAGCACATAAATCATACGCCATTCAACTAAACAAAAAAGAAACTCGTGTCAAGATCAAGAAAAGTACGCATTCGCTAAATACTAACCAGTTACCTACTTAGTCGTTCTGCAGCTAATAATTACCTGGAATATATACTTAAGCAAAACGCATAAAACAAGACGTCATTAACAGGTGCTAGGTTTTCTTCTATAATAATAGGAGTGAGTCGACATCTATCAGGCGGAAAACCCGTACGGGGCGAGTATAGCGTCTCGCGCCGCACAATAAGAGAAAACCGAGACGGGCCGCCTCGGCCTGCAATTCCAGACGGCCGGTGCTGCGCTGGTCAGTGCGCCTACTTCTGCGTGACATCCGTTATTACGTTTAGCGTTGAGAGCGTCGGTCCGGATGATATATTCGCGGCTACGAAACGTCGGCGAGTCATAAATAAAACCGACACACATAGAAGGCGAGGTATTATCGGCCATTATTCCAACCTGTTTCCGGTGCGCGGAAGCGGTAATTGAATTTCGCGTAGCCGCCGCGGTGGGAAAAATCGGCGACAAGATAATAACGGGCCGCGGCCGCCCGCCATCAATCAGGCGCGGATCCGCGAAATCCGACGCTAAATGTCATTAAAATACAATTTCGAGTGCGGCTCTCGACCCTTACGAGCTTGTAATTTCGACTTGTACAAACGTTGCATTCGTCGGATGCATAATTCAGCAGTAGCAGTGGCTGCTGCTGCTACGTGCGTTCTTTTTTATTTCGTTGTTGCTCTTTCTGGACGTGTGCTGAAAATGGGGCGTCCGCGTGCCCTGCGGCAATTGTACCGACCGTAATTGAGATTGACTGATTTCACTGTTCTTGGAGTTAATGTCGGGCTATTATTGCCGGAGGAATTCTTCTATTTGCGTCTCGTTTTGCGGAATGATTAGCATATCGGGGCGATTAGGTTTTCTTTTCGAAAACGATGTTGTGGCAGTGACTTTCGTCTCGCTTTAAATTTTCCTTCCCTGCTTTAAAGAACTGGCCGTAAATTGCTGTAAATAAAAACTGGTGGTGTGTGCTAGATAAACGCTAGAGTAACCAAGGCATACAAAATAAGAGAAATCCCAATACATTACTAATGTAAATTAAAAATGCTGGTTAGTAATAGAAGATATGAGATCTACGACTCATATATAACAAGTTCAATGTATTCGTATGTATGAATTTTTAAGTGATTTTCGCGGTTACGTTTAATATTGAATATCTCGGTTATTATTGAAACTAGAAGTTTTATGATTGGTGGTCTAAAAATAAAAACGTAACCAAATACGCCGATGTTTAGTTCATCATGATATCTTATACAGGGTGTTCAAAATTTACAACAACATAATTGAATTTTCAAACGTAAAAACTCATTTATTTCAAACGAAACACCCTGTATACCGATACGCCATTCGATAGGAAATCTTATTCCATATCAATCAGTATTCATGGTTCCCTATATCTCTCTTTAATAATTTTTGAGATATTGTCACTTTTTCTTTAAATCCATTTTGACTACTCCCATTTCATAATCGGCGACTAAATTAGATACGAAATATACAACAAAATTTAAATAGTGACAGATTTTAGAAAATTTGCGTGGATGTGTGAACAATTGCGAAACTCTTTCCCTCAATATTTTACGCGACTGCTTTTATCAAATGGACTGTGCACCGGCACATTCTTCGCATGTGGTACCCATTCAACTTAATCAGATGTTCACCGATAGGTGGTTCGGAAATAGGGGACCCTGGCGGTGGCCACCCAGCTCAACAGATTTAACACCATTTGTCTTCTATTTCTGGGGTTATGTGAAGAGTCCACACAAATTAAAACTCGAGAAGAATGGACTAACAGCATAGTAGCCGCCATTAATGGACTTCAGCGACAAGAAATCCGAAGAACGACGATGACTGAAGTACAGCGAAGAGTTTAAAATGTTTGGAGCAGAACGGGAAGCATTTCGAACAACATAATTAAGTTTTAATTGAACTTAGATATCCCAAATATTATATTTTAGTTGTAATAAACCTTTTCAATATTTTTCTGTTTCCTGCTGTTGTAAAGTTGTTACATTCCTATAAATGAAGAATAAATCGTTTTGTATTTAGTTTGCATGCCTTTATACTGACAATATCTCAAAAATTATTAAGATTGATATAGGGAACTCTAATATTGATTGATAAGGAATAACATTTTCTATCGAATGGCGTATCGGTATACAGGGTGTTGCATTTAATAAAATTATAAACCCCTAACCACAACAAGTATTTTAGAACCTAAATACGTATTTCAGCAACTATGTTGCCATCTTCAGTAGAACCTAAAAAGAGGAAAAGAGAGATTAGCACTTCATAGTATCTTTACTGGATATTATCCAAGCAAATCACTAGCGGAAGTGATTGGAATTTAGTGGAATTTGCTTGGACAATATCCAGTAAAGATACTATGAAGTGCTAATCTCTCTTTTCCCCTTTTTAGGCTCTACTGAAGATGGCAACATAGTTGCTGAAATACGTATTTAGGTTCTAAAATACTTGTTGTGGTTAGGGGTTTATAATTTTATTATTAAGTTCGCCACAGTCTCCAAAATATTGTCATCGGTGTTGCATTTGACAAAAATTAGTTTTTTACGTTTGAAAAATTCACTTATTGTGTTGTAAATTTTGAACACCCTGTATAAGATATCATGATGAACTCAACATCTTCTTATGTTATGTTTCTAGTTTTGGACCATCGATCATGAAACTTCTAGTTTCAATAATAACCGAGGTATTCAATTTTAAACGTAACCGAAAAATCACCAAAAAATTAGTAAAATCAAAAAAACTCAAAAATGGTGATATTTAGGTTGAGGGACACATTATCAAAAATTATGTATTTTGATACGTAGAATCCAAAAATAAAATAAAAATTATATCATTCCATTTAAAATAACAATGTTGATACCGACTTCCGTTGACCGGACGTGGCAGTTAACTTCAGAATATTTTAGCCGAAGAACTCAGATCGAGTAAACTCTAGTTCCAAAATTTCAACTTTCCTGAAATAGTAGAACATGAGAAACTTCTAATGTACCAGTTCCGTGAGACACTCTGTATAATCCCAAACATGATACACGCCGATCATTATGATGTCAGTAGCTTTGAATAACAATGCCAGTTCTTTTGATAATTACTTCTTTATTCGAAGGAAATGTCAGTATCATTCAAAGCTACTGTCAAAACCTACGTGATTGACAGTTTACATCGCCACCACATTTACAGTATACGATATAAAATCAGACATAGATAAAACGTCTTATTTGACTCGTACATTAATCGCTTAATTCTGTGCTCATTAAATAATATAGTATTAATAAACAACTCTATAAATCCACATATTATATTATGTTATATTAACGCACGTTTTATTCTACCCAATCGTGCGACTTCATTATAGCCAATCGAACATACGTACAATCAAACAATCCAATCTAAACATTTTGTAGTCCAGATCTGTCGGTGTTCATAAATTGTCATAAGTGTCAGATGACATGGAGGAAGGAAATGTATGTTAACCTCGGCACCTACACGACTGCGACCAACGAAAAAAGTTATAACTGGTTGTAACTAACATTAGGAATTTGACTTTTCGTATAAAAAAGGTCACCCTTAGAATTGTACATCCCCAGTGGCGTAAATAGCAGGTGTGCGAGGTGTGCGGCGCACACGGGCCCACGAGCCAGGGGGGCCCATTGGAGCTGGCCGGGTGTTTGGAAGGTCTCGCGAAAACATGAGAAACATGAGATCGGCTTAAGGGTGCCGAAACGGAGAAACGCGTGCGGAACGCACCCGCGAATTTTACACGTAAATTGTAAAAACGTACTTCGTACCGATCTTTTAATTTTGCTTTTAAATTTGAGATTTTTTGCACTCAAAGGGTATTAATTGAATGTAGCTACAGCATACGAATAGGACAACGATAACTAAAAAGGGAATACATACCGAAAATTGGTCAGAATTGAACAATAGACAATAACTTACAATTTTGTTTTTGGATTTATAAATCCTTGTTTCATCCACTGCATAGTAAAATCATCTATCAATACATGCAGTAAAATATCCAAGAAATGGCTTTAATTAGAAAATCGGTTACGAAGCAGCAAAAACGACGATTTTTGTTCGTTTGAACGGAGAGGTATATATTCTCTTTTTAGTCATCGTTGTCCTGTTCGTATGCTGTAGCAACATTCAATCCTTTGACTGCAAAATATATCAAATTTAAAAGCAAAATTAAAAGATCTGTACGATTTACGAAGTTCGTTGCTGAACTTTTTTGGTGCGGAACGCACCCGTTTCGGCACCCTTAAAGGTAAAGTCACTAACTAAAATCTAATACATACGAAAACCTGACTTTAAGAAGGAATACCAGTAAATATACTGTAATATTCTAGAGATTTAATGGATTTTAGACAACTTAGAACACTAAGGGCCGATATATTCACCTATCGTGAAACTGTTCGTCATCTAAACGACAGGATAAATGGCAAATATGTGTCTATTCACCTATCGTTAACGTTACCGACTGGATAAATACGCTTAACGAACGAATTTTACATTTTGTCATTGTCATTTACGGCGCTGCATCTAGCGGCAGTTAGTCCAAGTTATGGTCCAAGTATTGATTTAGTACACCTTTTTTACCGACTTTTGATACTATGCTGCCAAAAATCATTCGTTAGCGATGTTTACGTCCTCGTTACCTGACGACAAGTTACATATCGGTGAAAAGACAGAATCATTTTTAACGCGAACGTTAGCGTAATCTGTTCGTTGGCTAACGACAACTTTGACGATAGGTGAATATATCGGCCCTTAGTCATCGCCTCCTATTTAAGCATATGGCTACTATTAATTCCTGTTTCAATAAATTGTAAAAATTATAGTTAGTGACTTTTAAGTTTGACGATATGTTGGCATTTCTCATAATTGTTCTAAAAATTAACTGATAGCCCCTCTGAGCGCGGGATACGATTTCGGGCCCCTGGGCTTCAATAAGATGCTAGCATAACGTAAATAAATGAAGTCGAGCATTTCAAAAAGTAGGTACGCAGGCCTCCACGGATACCAATCTAAACTCGATACCATATATTTATTGCTACATAAAGAACAAAAAATATTAGTAAGAACACAATTTTATTAAGATCTACAAACACAAACAATAAACTTTTAATTCTAACAATAGAGAAAACTGTAATAACTTTCAAGACTGCTTTCCAAGCTATTTTGGAAAAAGCTTCCCAAGCTATTTTGAAAAAATCAAAAAATGTAACTTTTTAATTATGGTCATAACTTCTTTATTTCCGATCCCTTCAAAAAAACGTCTTGACATTATAAAGGTACTTTTTTCCTACAATTTGAATATGTTAGTAAATTTTTCGCCAATGAATTCGTCAGAAACAAACGAAACTTTTGTTTTTCTTATGGACGCCATATTGGTTTTATACATGTTTGGATTCATCATTTCTTTCTGAGTAAAAAAAAAACAAAAGTTTCGACTGTTGCTGACGAATTCATTGACGAACAAAATTTGACATAATCAAGTTGTAGGGAAAACAGTGCCTTTATAATGTCAAAACGCTCTTTTGATGGGATCACAAATAAAGAAGTTAGACCATAACTCAAAAATGAAATTTTTTGGTTTTTGAGAATAGTTTGGAAACCATTAGGTTTTTCAGAATAGTTTGGAAACCATTAGGAATTCAACTGTTTTCTGAACAGATTATGAAAGAGCACATAAATATGCACTACTTTGTCCATTTAACCGACTTTCTATCTCCAACAATAACAAAAGTACTCATACAATCCAACGTTCCGTGAGACACACTGTATAAAGTATAAAAAACGTATAAACAGTATAAAAAGTCTTAGTAACCAGCCAAATAAGGGTTTAAGGGTTTCAAAGTATTAAATAAAGTGGGGGCCCATTGTTTCTGTTCGCACACGAGCCCACTGACTCCTAGTTACGCCACTGTACATCCCGTTATGGTAACATCAATTTGATATTAGCTTGACAAGCACTTTAATGCTCCCCATGGTGCACTGTGCCATGATAAACATAAAAAACATTTAATAAACATTTGTTAATAAGTAAGTAATTTTCATGTTTTTTGAATCCCATGCAGTTGTGTCACAAGACTATCACTCTGTTCATAGCATTGAAGGCCAGGGTTCAACCTATCATTTTAGCCAACTAGCAGATCCTAATTTTTTTTTTGATCAAATCTTATAAGGTGTGGGTGACAACATGACATATTTATCATTAATAAGAAACTGTAAAGAAAGACAACTCAACTGGACAATATGTTACTTTTTGTCTAAAGATGTGACTTAAAAGTGATTGTTTAGGTAAGCATACCAACAACCCTCAACACAAAATTAATCCAACGCACATTAACAAGACTAATACAATTATAAAAACAATTATTATCACCACCCACTAGCACTATCAGCATGTCGCAAACGATAAATATCAAACTTAAACAAAAGGGCCGTGTACCTTCCGCGACCCCTATATTTCACACACCTTCAGAACTCTAGAGTCCAAAGTAAAAGGGTCAGCGTCAAATTTTCACCGGTAAATATTTCCATTAATTCTGTGAGCCTTTTGGGACTGCGCGTTAAACTCGACCCGGTCAACTGTCAAAGGGTAATTGAAAACCGGGTAGCAGGGTAAGGTTTATATACATGTATATGCAGGGAATCGTAAACGCCACCGCGTCTAATTAAATGTAACGGGCAATTTCACTTCAGTCGCCTTCCCGACTACGACTTGGACGCTCTCCTATTGTGTGGCAGAAAGAACTTACTTAACTTAAAGGAGAATACGTCAAGGGAAGCCCAGCGGACCTCGGGGAGATACCGTGAGATACCGGGGGATGGCGCGTTAATCCCGTACAGAACGACCATCTAGTTAAATTACCGCGATCGTAACGTCGGCGCCCGAGTTACTGTCCGAAATTGTAAATCACCATTACGCGCGCATTAGGCGATGTGGCAAAGTTTGGTGATTAAAGAACCGAAATCACTAACGGTGCCGTCCTTTTGCTGCAAATGGATTGGAACTATCATAGCATTTGATTTCTCTAAAATCGTTAGCTATAATCGGTAGTAAAATGTAATATACCGAATAATAAAAAAGATGGCAATGACAATGAAAAGTGAAGTTTTGATTAGTGTATATAAGGTATGTTCTACTGGTGCAAGATTTTCTCTTTTGTGTGAAAACCGTTGGGGCAAATATCACACGTCACACGTGAGAGAGAAACCGAAATTCGACAATTAAACCACGACTGACCAATATAAACGAAAATTTTACAGGGTGGTTATTTGTGTAGACTGCAATGTGCATTTTAGTCGTGTGTCTCGCGCTAGTGGTGATGTCATGGCTATGTTTATGTCTTTTAATTTGTCCAGTTGTTTCAGTGAGCCCACAAGAATGTAATTGACTGAGTAAAGTCTTTGCGCACTTTGGGACAGACGATGTGCTGTATTTGGTAGTATAGAAAGGAGAATTGAACTCCACCACCGCACTCTGCTCCATCTATATCTACGCATGCGCGAACCGAACTCACCCGAACATGGTCGAACTAAAAAAATCCCAATTTTCCAGCCAACCCCAAAAAGTCTAATTTAATTGAATAAATAATTAAAATTTTCGAATTTCCACAAATTTTTGCCTGCTATCGGTATGCCGACCATTTTTAGGACGCAATCTTTCAAGTATTGTACGCCATCTTCTTATTTTAAACGGGTCGGACACCGTCTTCTTATTTTAAATGGGGTTTTAACGTCGACAATTTTGAACCGGAAGTCGGCCATTTTGTCACTTCCGGTCGCCATTTTGCATTTCCGATCGGCACTTCCGGTCACCATTTTTCATTTCCGGTCGGCACTTCCGGTCGCCATTTTTAATTATCGGTCCAGATTTCCGGTCGGCACTTCCGGTCGCCATTTTTTGTTTCCGGTATAGATTTCTGGTTGTTATTTTTCATATCTGGTCCAGATTTTTGGTTGGCACTTCCGGTCGCCATTTTATATTTCAATAACGTGAACAAAGAGTGTAATTGTATATAATCTATATCGTCATTAGAGACCAGTAGTCTAAGTACAACAGTTGGTTGAGAGCGTACTCCATGGAACTCCTACAGCAAATATCAACATCGATTATCGTTTATCGTTTATCGTGTATCGTTTATCGATTATCGTTTATCTTTTATCGTTTATCGTTTACCGTTTACTGTTTATCGTTTACCGTTTATCGTTTACCGTTTATCGTTTACCGTTTCTCGGTTATCGTTTATCGTTTATGTTTAAGGCATAACAAAAGATTTATGATCATTTCTTCTTAAGTGGTTGATATTCCTCCAGTTTCCCCTATATATGTTGTTATTGGTCAAATGTTGTTAAAACCAGGCATGTTTTAGTCAAAGCGGTTCCTTAAGACTTTATGCTGCATTAAATAAAGAAACATATATTTCTGTGTCGGATAGAAACAAAACAACCCGTCAAGTTGAAAATTGGTGCACCTTTTGAAGTATCTTTGATAGCGTAAGCAGCAAGTGAATAGGCCTGTGATTTCTGTGGCCGTACTTCTGTTTCCCAGGTCCTCTGTGCGCAAACCCTGGTAAATATTTACCTGGCTATCAAATTGTTATTTGTTTGGATAGTATTTTGGGAAGATGTTATAAACACTAAAGGCAAAAACAAATTTAAATGGTTGTAGCTTATATTGATCATACTACGGAGTTTTTAATTTATAATATAGAAGAAAGGTAAAGGTACCTACTTCAGCCATGATATCTGTTACAGACATGAAAATGGAACACATTTTCTTGTTCGTACGATCACAAATGGCATCACGATCACGAAGGGCAGGGGACAAACAGTGGCATTAAAATTAAAACGCAACCGCGTCTGTATCGAATTAAAGTTGTAAATTGGTTCTACGATCGCATTTGCGGCCGTCCTTTTGCTGGGTTCACCTGCAATTACTATGGAAAGTTTGTGCGCGGCAACGGAACCGCTCCTGAATATATTTAATGGAGTTCGGCGGTTTGTAGTCTGCCCGATCGCGGACTCGACATAAAGCCGAAAGTGGTCCAGATCCGGACTGCGTAAATAAAGGTGTTTTCCCATTACGCGGTGGAGGAGGAACAATAAAGCCACCCAGGTCTGTATTTTCTATTACGGAATTGGAAACTCCACCGCCGCCGCGGTGGCGGCGGTTCGTACTACCGCCTTTTGCAATGCATTCGCTCGAATGCATTACTCCTACCAACATCCGGTTAATATTGTGCATACTGGATAGAAACAAACGCCTGTTTTCACTCCAAATAATATGGAAGCGAGCTAACCAATTTCCTTTCGAAGGACTGGACTGTGACGATTTCCCTAAAACGCCGGTACCCAATGGTGATGTGTCGGGAGAATTGTTTTCCACGTGAACAAAGATAGCAAAAGTTTCAAAATTTAGAAAACATTTTTGAGAAGGCAATTGTAATCTTTTGCCATGCTGATTTGTCTCCAATCGAACATCTATGATAGTGTGACCAGATCCGTGGGGGTGGTACAATAAGTATAATAAATATTTTCAATAAACTGAACGAACTTCTTACAAGAAGTAAGTAGTCATCATTTGAATTCCATTTTTACATTGCAAACTAATTTAAATACTTTGGGATTACTGTTATAAGAAAATAAAGAGCCAAATTATACTTTGCTCAATCCTCTTTAATGTTCTTTTCGGTGAGGGATGGAATAAGATTGATACAGTTTCTTTGGTCTTCTGAACGATTGTTTAACACGTTTTAAGAAGCTTGACGTTGTAGTGTAAAATCTTGCAAACCTTGCAGTGCTGAAGCATTGTTTCTGCTCGGACTTTAATTTATTCCGAAATTATCTTAACTAATCGAAGATATCACTGATCGATTCCTATGTATTCTTCGTCACAGGCCTCGGTATCGGTATCGGGTAATCTATCGGCCTTAGCGATAGAGCAATGCCCTGGTAAGGCAGAACAAACCCCTGTTTGTTTCTGGACTGAATCCTGAGCATTATGGCAATGTTAACCTCATCGAGATATTTTCAATTCATTTGTAATAATATGCACCAAAAGTAAAATACTTTTGAAGGTACATGTATTAATATTGTAGGTAAATCGTTTATACATTACAACTGATTTTTATATCAAGTTTAAAAAATATAACGGTTAATTAAAAAAATATCTGTTTTCCTTTTGAGGGTAGACTGCTGTATAGACCGGCACTTCGAAGTGGCAATAATAGAATTAACTAAAGTAAATACAATGACAATAGGTAAGTACAAGTCCTCAAACGACAATAACGATGTATTTTTTGAACAACTTGAATATCTCTTATCCAAGGTGAAGATGGATGATCCAAACAAACATATTCAGTTTGGTGGAGATTTTAGTGGAGATATATGTTATAATATGCGAGCCAGCAGATCACTGATTAACATTATGACAGAGTTTGATCTTGCACCATGTTTCACAGAACCATCGAGGATACAACGAGATTCCGTAACATGTATAGTTAACATATTTTCGACGCAGCGGCAGTGCGACAACAAAGCCTTTGATCCACACATCTCTGATCATAAAGCCCAATGTCTCACGGTAGGAAACGTAGCGTGTCGCTTCAAATTGTCACCTTAAAAGAAAGAAATAAGAGTTATTAATAACACCAACTTAAATATCCTATGTACTAATCTGAACCAGATAGATTGGTCAAAAGTAATGTCCTTTGGTTCTTCAGAGTTGGCTTTGAATCGTTTTTTTGACGTCCTGAATACTGAATTCGTCACGTCATGCCCTATACAACAATTAACATCAATCCGAGAAATAAACAGAAACTAAAATGGTATACTGAAAGGGACGTACAAAATAGTGATGACAAGCAGAAGGCTATCTGAAAGATCATTAGAAGCGAGACTGCGGTTACCACGCCAAATCACGAGTAGTATGAGGTGGATCCCGAGAGATTCAACAAGTTCTTCTCCGAGGTGTGACAGAAAGTCCAGGAGAGTATCTGCAAATCAAACATTGCTGAGGGAGAGTAAGAACCGAGCAATGTTACGTCAATTTTTTTCCATGAAGCGACTGAAGAGGAAATCTTAAAAATTGTTCAACAAATGAACGGAAAGAAGGCAAAACATATGTATGGACAGACAACGCTGATGCTCAGAAAGATTATGAGGACGATTTTCACGCCATTTACAGTGCTTATTAATAAATGTTTTCTTGGTGGAATATTTCCAGGCAAGATGAAGATCGCAAAAGTCGTACCTATACATAAAAAGGGCGATAAAGCCGATCCACAGAACTACAGGCCGATATGTATTTTGCCTGCACTGTCAAAGGTTCTGGAAACCTCATGGTCATACAATGGTCCTGGTCATATAAAACAGACTGATTAGCATATTTAGAGAAAAATACTCTGCTTAGCAAGGATCAACACGGATATAGAAGTAGAATATCAACAACTACTGCAATGGTAAACTTGATGGAAAAACTTTTATAGGCATTCAACAACAAGAGTCTCAGCCAAGTTGCCTTCTATGATTTGAGTAAGGCCTTTGATAGTGGGGATCACTGTATTTTAATGCAAAAGTTGAAATTTTATGGAATTCGTGGAGTTGTACTGGATCTTCTATAGTCCTACCTCGGTGATAGAAGCCAATTTGTGGTTGCTCCCAACAGAACATCAGAACGAAGGATTGTCACATGTGGTGTGCCGCAGGGCTCGGTGTTGGGTCCCCTCATATTTCTGATAAATATCAACGATCTTGTCCCATCTATGTCAGGCGATGGTATTTGTCTATTTGCGGACGATAGCAGCATTGTGAATCATGGTCAAGGTAGTGACGAGGTGACGGAAAAAGCAAGGACAGCAATGAGAGATGCAAATAAATGGTTCTGTAGCAATAAATTGCAGTTGAATGAAGGAAAGCGAACATTCACACCTAGTACAACTGCAGAAAAACAAAGCGTCAAATTCCTGGGGTCTATTTGCAACAAAATCTAAAATGGCAGCTGCATATTAATATGTTAAATAAGGAACTGTCAAGTGCAATCTTCTCCGTACGCCGAATGATGTAAATTGGTACCAGGGACGCCGCTCTTGCTGCATATTTTGCCACCTTTCACTGCCGCATATCATATGGTATAATTAAGTGGGACAGCAGTCCTCATGCAGAATCAGTCCTGAAACAAACAAAAAGTGTGTTATAATAACAAGTGAAGCCGGTTACCGACATAGCTGTAAAGAATTATTCAAGCATCTAAAAATACTTACTGTTTCATCGGTTTACATACTTGCCTGTGTGTTGTATGTTCACGAAAATAGAGACAAATTTCATTCGAAATAAATACAATGTAGTAATTCCCCATCATCGTTTGAAATCCTGTTAGCAAGGTGTAAATTATGAATGCATTAAACTATTTAGCAGCCAAGTGCGGTAAAGCAGTCCAATGTGAAGGTTTTTAAAAAGTGTCGGATATGTTGAAAAAAAAACACATTTTACACTTTTGACGAATTTTTAAAGAGCAATCAGCTGATGTGATTACTAATTATAGTCCTAATATTTTTTCTTGTTCGTAACTGTCTGTAAAAAGTTTATTTTTATTGTGTTATAGATTCTATGACAAATGACCGTTATAATGTTTTTATTCTTTTGCGCATATGAAAAGACAACAGCTTTGTTTTTGTTGTTATTTTATTGTATAAAAATGTTTTCTTTTGACTTGTGTACACTTTTTGTAGCTAACACCAATAAATATGACTTATGACTTATAAATTTAGTCAAATGAATCAATAGTAGAATGAATGGATTTGCTAGTCAAAGCAATGCACAATTTTTAAATGTTGCTAAAAGTAATAATTGAGTTTTTAGGTAAAGAAAACTGATTGTGACTGAATGGATATGATGCTATTTTTTAGCGGAAGGTTACGCAAATGTCGAAATAATAGTTGAATTTTATCCAGCCACCAAGAATAATATTTATCCGCGGCAGTTGATAAACACTCGAAATTTATTGACGCCCAGTCAGTATAAAATAAGTGAAAACTGTATTAGGTTCATCGATAAAATGCAATGTTTATCAAATATTTCGCGCCGTTGCGGAACGATTGCGTAAATATTGGACGTAATAGAGAATTGTTTTCGCAACACAAAAGATGAACTAACGCACGACAATCGCGATGCAATTTAATTTATAATTGAAATATTAACGTCAACTCGATATACTAGATACAATCATACATACATAGTTGACCACAAAACATGGCCTTTGTTTTAGAACGGTTGAAGTTTGTTGCGGCTAATGTGATTGGGTGATTACATCCATTACTCTGTTGGCTACATGGCTGAATACCAAACGGTTTGCGGCTCATAAGCTAGCCTAATTATGCGGTAAATCACCCAAGGTTGCATCAATTACCATAACCGAAACAATCCGTTAACTGTCATAGGTACCTATTACCTGTATTATCTTTTACTTTCAGTATTAATTAAGGGTAGCCCCTGTTCAGTCGCACACCAGTTGATAATCATTGTTTTTATTATTTATTTGGTATCCTCCATGTCCGGTTCTACATACTCGAGTTATATGCCATAGAAATATTACAATATGATTACTGCATAGTGGTAATTCCGTTCAGCCAATGGTAATGACTCCGTGGCTTTGGTTTTACCTTCCAATGTGATTGTTACTTTCGGTCAAGTAAGGGTAGGTACACGAAGTGATTTTGAAAGCACAGATATTATTTGATCTGAGAGACATAAAAATAAATAAATAAAGACATAATGCCTTTATCACCATAAATCAATATAACATGCAAACAAATAATATTTATATTAAGAGCGGAGGTCAGCGCACTTGTTTCCAAGTTGCCTTGCTGTTCCACTCAACCCCTTACGCAACACTAGAGATAAAAATGTAATAATAATTTCGAATACTTATCAAAACAAAAACATAAAAAATCACTCTCGAGTCCAATTACGAGTAATTTCCACAAATCCAAATTCAATAGAGTACCAAAAGTTCCATTTATAAAAAAGTGTCAGCGAGACAAAACAAATAATACCGTGGTATTTGATGAGAGTACTGTGATGTTGGTTACATCTTGACCCATTCATTCATTTAAAACAGCTGACTACCATTCTAGCATTTTTGTTTTTTCATCAGATTAATGATTAATTGATTGATTAATTAATCAGATTCGATACCAGATGTTTCAAAAACTAAAGAAACTATCACAGGTTAGGCGGAATACTATATTATGCTCTTTACCTTTCATTTCATGTGTCATTTATATGATTCTGTACAGAAATAGCTGAAAAATTTTACCTGCTTCGTGATTTATTAGAAAAAGTAACCCAGGTCCAGGCAATAAGTATTTTATATCAAATAATAATCTAAATAAGTCTAAATTATGAATAGTATGTATTCGACCTAGCGCATAAGGCGCGCTTCACCACAGTAGCACCCTAATTCAGTTGAGTCACTTAGTGAAATTGTAGAGGATGACCAAATTAATTATCTATAAGTGTACTGTATGACATTTTGCAAATAGAAGGTAGTAGTTTTAGAGATTGTGTATGGAGTATGGTTCAAACACAAATAAATGCTCAAATATGCTCTGAATTAGTAGGTACATGTCGACTAGTTCTAATTTTCACACTGTAGTCAATAAAGATTTTAATTTCTGAATTCAAAAGAGCTGACTCTTTTTGGTGATTTTTTGTTGTTGTATTGCATTATTTGAAATCAAATATATTCCGTCGAGAGGAATAGTTAGATTTTATTTAATCATAACTGGATAAACTAATACAAGAAATATAAATTGCTAGAAAATATTGAATAAATTAATTCTCAATTAAACGTTACACCAATTATTATTTTTAAGTAATGTGCAATTATAGGTAATGTGTCTACAAAATAACGTTGACATTTGAACGCATAAATATAATTTCAAATATATCTAGGTACTTGTATGTATAAATGTTTAGTGAACAAATCTCGTGTATACAAACACACAACAGAAATCGACTTGTTATGCAGGTTTAGTAAGTCTATTTCTGAGAAAATAGCCAAACGACAGCCACAACTGTTTATGATGTTTTTTTTTAAGTTTTAAGTTCCGTCTTAAACAGTGATGAAGGATAATTAAACGATCCGGTAACTATACTACTACTGAAAGGTTTTTACCTTAAATTTGAGTTAATTACGAGACTGTCACCTAATAAGACTACGTGTACGTGAAAATATTTGCATATAACTATAATAAATACATAAAAATAATTAAATATAACTATAAATAACTACAATAACTATAATGTCCATAAATGTACCCATCATGTGATGGTATTGTGTCTACCCCTAAAATAACCAACCATATACGTTTCTAAAACTTTTAGTTTTCTTCATATCTCAAATTGTACACAACAATATTTAGGTGATTGCCTATAGATTTTAAAATACCTTATATTTCACATTAAATTGAGCCGATATTACTAGATTATCATAACCCTACATAATATAACAACAGTGGACTGAAACGTTTTGTTTTTGCAAATTTGATATGGTTTCAATTTTCACAATACACTCCAATCATTGGCGTTTTAGAGAAATATTTGATTTTACTAAATATTATTGGAAATGCGAGTAATTTTAATTTTGTGTCGCTTTTTTTGGCCCACAGTGTAATAATGTAGAAACTGTAGTGAAGCTTACGTGTTTACAATGCAAAGTCATATCATCGAGTAATGTGCTTATGTCTTTTGGCTACTGCAGCGCATTTCTACCCAGGGCGCCACAGCTTTTCTGGCCACAATCCTAAATCCGGCGGTGTTCCCGAACCACATCTTTCAATATTTATACCCCACCCCCCACATTTAATGTGGTGAGAGTAGGTATATTGAGTTTGATACAACATTTGTAACACCCTTAAGGAGGCTTGGCAGATATATGAACATATATATTACATATATGAATTTGATCAGAATTGAAAACTGAATCGATTTAGCTATTAGCTATGTCCATCTGTCTGTCCGTCTGTTCGTCTGTCCATCTGTCCGTCTGTCCGTCTTTCCGTCTGTCCGTCTGTGTACACGATAACTGTCGGAATTTTTAAGTAACTGAAACGAAAATTGGTATACAAGCTTATCTCTTAAAAAGTAAGGACAAGTACATGAATGGGCAAAATCGGTTCACTTGTTTTTTTAAGATCTTACGGTGGGGGATATTTTAGCGGAGTATTTTTCTTTGTGTATTATCTACCTACATCCTTCGTCTTTAATATGGTGCATAATTAGTTTTGATTAGCGTAATATTTTCGGAGATATTCATGACAACATTTTCTGACAATTTTTCGGTATATTTTGTACGGATACTTTGGGAAAGTCGTTACACGTCAACAATAGCATGAATGGAACTGGTAAAACATTGATCGAAAGTTAAAATGCTCAAATCAATAAATAACAAAATGAGAGAAAATTAAAACCAAACGCATCGTTGACTTCATAATTTAGGATTCTCTACACGAATATCTCAGAGAAACACTAGGAACATTTGCGTGTTTTGAGAATAAAAAGGGGATCCGGATTTCTCGTAGAGCAAAATGAAACAATAACTAATAAATTTAATTTAATAACTGGATTTTTGAGGAGAATTCTGGGAGATGTGTGTATAGTTTTAGTACTTTGAAATTGTCTTGGGTGAACTATAACTTATATAATACGCTAGCAACCATGAAATTCCCATTCCTGTGAGGACACTTACCGTCAAGTGATTATATGGTAGCTAATGACCAATTCTGAACACCGACCACTATTCTACCTGATCAACCCCATTGCCTACGATCGGATATCACATCATTCTCCAGTCTATAGCATTAACATTGCCATTGCCATAAACTTGGAGCTGTTGGATGTGCACTCGGTCCATCGTTCCGTCGTCGGTTTATGTGCATTCCCATCCTCCGGCGACCGACGGTACTGCCCTCTACGAACGCCAATAAACTTTTATTGGCCCTCTCAGCGTTATAAAACAATACAATGGGGAACTTATTCGAGAGCAGATAAGGATGGCGATCCCCATACCGGCGGTGCAAGGATTGAGAGACGGTAGATTATTAAAATCGAGGCAGTTACCGGTGGCTTTACGGCCCGCGGACACTTACACTAAATTTCGGGGACAAAGCCTTTGGTCCTTCGGATAGGATGAAGGTGCACCGAGACTAGCACCGAAGTAACTAGCTCGAGACTGGATCGGTCCGAGGTCCTTTTATTAAATCTTCCCCATCGATCTGGTGCCGCCGAATATCTAAGGAAGTGTGCACTTGGCACGATGCAAATGCACTATTGGATGGGAGATTGTCAAAATGTGGGGTGTTTATTTAGACGGTAACAGGAGGGAGCTTCTTATTTTGCCAATATATTTTTTCAGGATGTTATATGACATGACAAACAAACAAAATAATTGATAATTGAAATAACACGGCTAACAGCGAAAAAAGTCGAACAAGTTGTAACCGATTCTGGTATGCTCCGCAGAATCAGAATGTGCACTCACAATTTTTGCATTTTTGTTTTGTTTTGCGTAAAAAACTAAGTTTGCACGTTTTGCGTATTTTGGCAGTGATTTTCTCAGCAAACTAGATCTAATTCACAATTTCTCGTTTCATATCCAGATTCTACAACAAAAATCACACTAAATTATAGGTAGGTGCATGCGAACATAAGCAATCGATTGGTGTATTAAATGTTCGGAATCGGATGCCAAGAAAGGACTTATAGCCCCGTTTTTATAGATAGATGTTGCAGATAGATTGTTTCGTGTGGTCTGCAACGTCCTATCTTTGGTAATTTTTGTATACATTTTCAAGTTCAAATTCGCACTAATCAAAATCATATTGGCTCTAATCAAAATCAAATTGGCACTAATCAAAATCAAGTTGACAAATAACAAATTCACGTTGACATTAAATAATTTAATTGGTAATTTAAATTAATATCTTAAAAGAACCCATCCACGTTCTGATGATGCCTTAGATAAAAAAATTGACACCGTGAACTGAAAAATACAAATTTGTGCTGTTAAAATTTTAACGGGGATTGGCGCAATCTTGCAAATAATCTCGGAAACAATGGCGTATAGATGGGTGAAAAATCAAGACGTTCCAGAGAAACAGCATGTAGGTAAGCGCAGAGTTAAAAGCGCAGACGAACATCCTCGTTTTTTTTTTTATTAAATGAAATCCAAAGATCACTCTCCAGCAATTAAAAGATAAGATTTTACAATCATATGAAATTAATGCCACTAAATAATGTATTCGTCAACACCTCGGCAGTCTTATGTATACAATAAAACAAGTACGTCGAAAGCTAGAAAAAGCCAACAGTATAGACAATAAAACAAAAAGGTTAGAATATCTAAGAACATTACTTAATCTTCAAGAAGAGAATTTGCCAATATATCTTGACGAAACGAATTGTTATATGTTTAGTTCGCGGTAGCAAGGACGTGCTAAGAAAGGAAGATATACATTTGTACCAGCCGGTAGCCGAGGTGCAACTATACATACATCTTATGGGATGCATAGGTATTCCTGGTCTAATACATTATGAGCTAAGATCATTTAAAAACCAGAAGCAACGAACTTGTGAAACAAATTTTGAGAAACGCCCAAAATATATACCAAGAACCAGTAGTTACCAGTAGAACCAGTAGCTAATGCACCTTGTCATTCTTCTATTGAAGCAGTTTTTGCAGAAGAGGATTTTTTTTTACCATAGAATAATAAGACTCAGTCCATACAGTCCCATGTTAAATCCGATTGAGCAAGCATGGTCTGTATTAAAGACTAGTGCAAAATCAGATTTGGTAGATAACCTAAGAAAATAGGCATAATATCTCCCAAACTGAATACAGAATAATCCAGTTAGAAAATAATGTACAGAATAATATTAACACAGTCAATGTGGCCAACTATGCAAGAGTCATAGCCCATATTCAAAGATATATTCCAGCAGCATGAAATATGGAGAATATTATTTTCTCATTAATTACTTTAGCAAATGTTGTTTATTTAATGTGTTTAATATGTTATTGTTTTAACATATAGTATAAAAATATTATTTACTTAGTAAATCAAATAGGCAGTAATCAATATCAAAATGACAATTAACAAAATCTAAATGACAATTAACAAATTCAAGTTGACAATTAACAAATTCAAGTTGTTATTAAGTAATTTTAAAAGAGTAGTATCACGATTAAATAGAATTGTCATTTTGATATTGATTACTGCCTATTTGATTTTGATTAACGCCAATTTGATTTTGATTAGTGCCAATTTGAACTTGAAAACGTATAGAACACAAATTGTTAAAGTCTCGACCAGGCAGTGTATAAACCCTCAAAGCTGTGTCTGCTTTTGTGATATAAACGATTTATTCCTTGGCCAAGAATTACTACTTCATAAGCTCCTAACTGATATGTGTGTAGGTACTGAAAAAAATCTATGTAAACTGTCAGCTTCAAGGTTGACAGTTTACATAAACGATTTTCTAGTATATCCTAGTAAATTCTACTATTCTACTATACCCTTCTAAAACATCCAAGCTATCTTTAAAAAAACACCATACTTTTGACAATAGTTTGACAATAGGGTGACAAGAAAGGACATATGGCCCTGTTTGGATAGATAGATGTTCCAGGTATGGTCCAGTATGGTCGTTTCCAGTGGTCCGCAGCGCTCAAGTTTTGTTATTTTTTCTAGATTACACAAACTACGATAAGTGCAAACAACTATAAGCTATCGATTGGTGAATAAATTGTCAAAATCGGATCGCAAAAAAAGTCTTATGCCTGGGTTTTTGTTGACTGAGGTTCTTGATGTTGAGTTTTTCAAAATCCTAAATATCATTAATCATCCGCTATTTTTTAAACATACTAATTGTTATAATTTAGCTGAGGAAAAACATGAAGTACAAGAACTTTCACTTTTCGTTTTCATTTTATGGCAGTCATTATGATTCGATCGACTGGGCAAAACTTCTGTAGAATCAGAACGCTTTAAGAGCCTTTAAAGTGATCGGTTGAAAATAAAAATATGGGTAACCTTTATGGCTAACTTTTCCCGAGTGATCACATGGTCAGCTAGTGAGGTGTAAATTTTGGTGGACAATTGCAATAAAATTGTTGAAAAATTTTGTTTGACAATCTGATCTTATATCGACCGGAGTAATGCGAGATATATCAGCGTAATGTTTAGCTGTCGACTTGCATCATAGGATGGATCAGGTAGAAATCGCTCTAGTAAATGGATACAATTCCAGGAGTACATTGTCGTCCCAGGCAGCCCATAGATATCTGCGTAGGTGATCGCTGCCAAATCTCCACTAGCCTGCACTGCTCCCACTCTCGCTCATCTCTTTATTTATGCGATGCTTTATATGCACGTGTAATGGAAATCGGCTCCACTAGATGGGCGACCGGATCACTTGATGGCCTCAGTTACCGATCTGAACGCGCGGTTCTTCTATTCCCGTGAAACCGTCGAATAGTCCGAAATGGTCTAACGCTAACGTCTAAAGAACAGTGCACTCAAAACTGTTTAGGTGTTAGGTCTAAAATTGGGTCTCCTTATATGAGATTGCTAATAAAGGTCTAACGCAATAGTTATTTTAACTCTTAAATACTTCTCAGGGTGTCGGAAAACAATAATAATAAATATAACTTAATCATTTTTAAAATGTTTTTTACATTTATGATATTTTAACCTACAGCCTCAAATTTCAAGCGATATTTTTTTACATCATGCAATTTTTTTATAATTGTCACACTGGGAGAAAAGATTTATTAGTTGTTTTCTTTATTCCTTATAAAGTTTAAGGGAAACTAATTATGTTTGTTCCTTCATTTACTTATTGTATATATTTTTAATATTTTGAATTTTTCTTAGATTTATGTACTTGTATTGTTCTTATGGATATTAATATTATATGGGGTATTGATGACATGTATATTATTGTTTATTTTTCTTTGTTTTGTGAATATTTCAAGCGGCAACTTTTTAAGGTATTGAAAAATAATTAGGTCCATATGAAAAGGATGACAATATTACTCTCTAAAAACAGTTGATTATATTACAAACTCGCATGGGAGTAGAACCGGTTCTAGTACAGATGTCTCACGGAACATATCTACGATATCAGTTAAACGGGATGAAAGTTACGTAAATGTGGACCCATTTTCAGAACAGTTTTTACGTTGCAAATATTTTGCATGGATTACTGGATAGTGCGGAAAAAGTAAAAACCGTGAATATTTTTTCTTGAATAACCTTGCTATTACGATGAATAGGAAGTCGAAAATTTGTATTCTGTCATAAGAGCATACGCTGAAGCCATTTTTGTTATCAAAAGTTATGGCTGCGCGTTATTCAGTTTTTTTATTTCTTATGGACGCCATATTCAATATTTACTGATCTAAACAGTATATTCAAAATGCTTTATAACCATGTATAACACATTTATGAATCTATCACAAAAAAATGCCATTAGGTGGCCCTCCATATCACCCGACTAAAGCCCATGATTTTTTTTTTAAATGGGGCTTCGTTATAGCCTGTATGTATCTAAGAAATTGTGATACACATTTTTAGGAAAACCCTCAACGTACTGAATCTACAGTAGTTATTCCAGAGAACGCAATATATAATAAAAAAAATACTACCTAAAAAATTAGAACGAAAGTAATTATTAGCTTAGTTGGCACATTTACACCACCTCACATCTCCGTCAATCCTTACATCTCTTACAGCAATGGAAAGTACTATCGTGGCCATATATTATGTCCCTTCTTTTGACGTCCATTTTCTCGGAAACCTAAGGGCGAAAAAATTTGAAAAAATTCTGGTGCTGTCCTTGATTAATATGCTACAATTCATAAAAATTAGAAAGCTGTATGTGTTGGCGTTTTCTCGATTTTTCCAAATTAAGAAGAACTGGGGCTGTTTTTGCCACGTAATTTTTGTTCCTTTAACTTTAGCAATTAATTACTCCGGAAATAATACATAGATTTGAACGAATTAAAAAGTAAAATCAATTACTAATTACTATTAGTTACTAGTGTTTACGGACACAATACATAAAACGACACGGCGATTATGCCTCGACAAAGAAATTTGGATATCCGGCGGCAATTACCGAATTAAAAAATGATGGCAAAATAAGTTAATAAGATAACAGAACCACGAACAGGCGGAAGTCCCATCGGAATTCTTAGCAATTTAAATCGGGTTTCGGGTTTAGCATTTAAAATTAATGAGCGATCTGCAAAATATTCTATGTGTCTACAAATTTACGATGCTAAATTTGTAAAAGTTTTTTGATATTTTTAAGTTTTATACGCTCAGAGCTGACGTTTGTAATATATGTAATATATCAAGAGTTGTATTTATTTTATATTGTTTCTGCATGTATTTAAATATTATTAATATATAAGCTGTTGAAACTGTTATAATAGTTTGAATATTTATATAGCAAAATCGGACATTTTTAAATATTTTTAGGTTTATCAAGCATGCTTAATTTAGTATTCACCACTAATCGGAAAATCTGCTAACTCCATATTATTAGATTTATCCGCTTCCATCAAAATCTTGTTTATAACCTTATTGTATAAAAACTGAAGAAAACATAAACGCCAATCGATAGAAGAGATTTCTCTCCTACCGGGTCACATATTATAGTCAAAATTATGCAAATATTAAGAATTTAATTGTTAGTTAAAATTGCTACCTTGTCAAGTTATGGTTCTTTTTGTGTATTGATAATAAGCTGCCCCGGTTCGCCCAGCTGTGTCGGTTCTCTCCGACATGACTGCACCGCTAACGCCTCTCTTCCCCGCAGCCCCTCAAAGACCGTAGAGCGTCGGAATTCACGCGGAGTTTCAGCACGATCTTTTGTATGAAAAATGCAAGATAAACAATGATTATGTAATAAACTTTAAACCTATGAATTATTGGGTAGCCTATAGTCTATATTTCATTATTCTAGGTCTTCTAATAACGAAATGGCTGGCATTGCATAATATAGCTTTTTCTGGGTCAACCACTAATCCAATAATTTTACAAAAATACACATTAAAAGCTAGCATTCCGCAAGTGTTTTTACTTTTTAATTCGTTCAAATCTATGTATTATTTCCGGAGTAATTCATTGCTAAAGTTAAACGAATAAAATTTATGTGGCAAAAACAGCGCCAATTCTTCTCAATTTGGAAAAATCGGGAAAACGCCAACACGTACAGCTTTCTAATTTTTATGAGTTGTAGCATATTAATCAAGGACAGCACGAGAATTTTTTAAAAAAGTTTCGCCCCTAGGTTTCCGAGAAAATGGACGTCAAAAGAAGGGACATAATATATGGCCACGATAGTACAAATATAGCCCATACTTCTATTGTTATTACAAATTCCTGAACTTTGAGTATAGTAAATATAGAAAAGTATAGTAAATATAAATATAGAAAAATATATTTTTTAGAAAAGCACTTTGCATAACTGCTTTTTATCATCCGATTATAACAACGATTACATCAAATGAAAGAGGAAGCTATTATGTTACTTATACCGGGCAAATCCATCCACTCATTCTGACGGCCGCCATCAAAATTTTACGGTCTCTCCGCTGTTACCCAATTAGCGAATTTTGATAACAGCGCGTTGTTCGGGCCGTGCCCAATTTCGCCGCCAGCCCGCCTACCCCCGAAGTGCGCTGCTCCCGCCCTCTACCGTGTCGTTTAATAACGATAATGTGATGTGGTAGTTAGGCATCTGCTAATGTACCGGCGAGCCCCGCGATGTATACGATAATGCTATTGTGTGTGTAATGCTGATTCGCTGCCAGGGTCGGCAACGTTCGAGAGCGAGAACCTCTATTTATAGTCCCCCTTTATGTACGCCCCTGGTATAGTTTAATTAAAACATTATGACGCCACAGCAAACTCCTTGTTTGAGACGAATCCCACTGAAAAAGAAAATCGGATACGAGAGGTTGTTCTGATACTAATTTTCTGTTTAATGTAAACGTTGTAAGCCTGCAAATAGCGCAGTTGGGTGTAGTCGTGGAAGGTCTTGAAAGAGACAGAAATATCCGACAAGAAGGCTATAAGGGAGGTTTATAACTGTTTAGGAACGTTGTGTTGATGTGTATATGTCATAGGCAAATGGTTATTTTAGGCAAAAGGCTTTTGCCTAGGCAAAAGCTATTTGCCTGGTTAAATAGATATGGAGTCTTTACTCATATTTTTAAAGCTATTTGCCTAAGAAAATGTATTAGCCAAAACGGTTGTTAGGCAAATACCATTTTGTTTTTTAGTTTATGCGCAATCCACGTGTTTGTTTTCAAATACATCTTAATTAAAATTTAGTTGTTGATTACTTCTGAGTAATGTCGTAGTCTAATCATTATGGTTCTAATGAAGTTACGCCTGATGTGATGTGACGTCAATACTCATGAGTGCACAGATATGATTAACCTAAAAGAAACCTTTTAGTTACGTTTAGTTTCCCTTTTACAAGGAAATAATAATATTCTGGACCAGATTTTATAAACAGGTTTGATTAATTGGAAAACCCTATGAAAGAAATAAGTTCCACTCATTCTCTCCGGTTCTTCCAATGTTACAGTAATCCCACAAGTAATGGATCATCTACAAAAATAAAACATTGATTGTTATGTTAGAATCTTCTTATGTAAGGAATGTTTAGAATCAACTTTACTTTATCTTGTAAATATTTTATTGATAACCTGATAGAGAGATATTCTGACAGTTATTAACTTTATTTCCCTTTCTTAATACAAAAGATATGTGGTCTATCTAATCGGCTACTGTATTTGGAACATCACAGTGTCATCCGTTGCAACATCGGTGAACCATTTGAGTTGTACATTGGTTATGCATGGTTTTAAGTATGCAAAATAGGAGTTTATTTTATATTTATTTTTTTCCAATCACGACTTTGGTTCCTTGTAGGGAAAGTAAAGTCTTCTTTAAGTGGCATAAAATCCATATAAAATCGTATATGTGCACTCGGTTGTCACATGAAGTCAGGCGTAACTTTATTAGAACCATGATAACTAGAATACAACTAAACAGACATGCACGGATTGCAGTTAACCTCACATGATTTTAGTACAAGCACGGTTCAAAACAATTTGCTATTTGCCTAGCAACGGTTTTGGTAAATACATTTGCCTAAGCAAATAGCTTTAAAAATATAATAGACCAGGCAATAGAGCAGAAAATGACTGAGTTCGTGACAAAAATAGTATCAGGAAGCCGACGGTCCCAGATCACGTGGAACAGTCCGTACTTGTATTGTGATGTGTTTTCGACTCGCAAGTATCATTACTTAATTTGTTATAAATGGTTTTCGCTTGTAAAAGCTGAACCGATGGAGCAACTTTAATGCTTTCAACACATGAATTGTAGAGAATGAAAACTCGGAAAAAATGAACCCTACACGGACCCGATCGGATTAATATTAACGGAGGAAATTCAGAAAAACTTGAAAAATCTGCGTTTTAAAAAAAATCATATGCAGCGCAGTCTTTTCGCGAGAAAGTAGCGATTGCTGGGTACTTTAAGGGTGCGCAACCCAGGCGTTGTCCGATGATTAGTTTTTGCACAATTGCGATTTGAATCTTTTATGCAATAAAAATTTTTTCACGTATTTCGAATGTAGAAGTATTGTGCTATAAAACGTCTATTCTGATTTTGCGTTAAAATGTTGCGAAATAGGCGAAAACTGCTTGCAAAGATGACCGAAAACTGCTGCACGCTCCAAAGCGGTCGAGTAGTGGTGGTAGGCGGCAGACGCTGGGAAGCGCGAATCTATAGCAACCCCAACGCGCTGCGCACTTCCCCAAGTATCAAGATTGCTCCATCGGTTCAGCTTTTACAAGTGAAAAACGAAAAAAAGCACGATTTTTTGAGGTTTTTTTTGTTTATAACAAATTAAGTAATGATATTTGCGAATCGAAAACACATCACAATACATCTACGGACTGTTCCACGTGATCTGGGACCGTCGGCTCCCTGATACTATTTTTGTCACGAACTCAGGCAAATAGCTTTTGTCAAGGCACAAACGTTTTGCCAGAAATAACCAGCTGCCTATGGCATATTGTGACATGGAAGACCAATTTAATAGGCCGAAATTTGTGAATGAAAAATCCATGACGACAATCACATTATTATTATTTTTATGTTATTATTACAAAATCGCTTGTCAAGAACATTACGTTTATTCATCATAATTATTTAAAGCCTAGAATTGTAACTTCAGAGCTCTTGAATAAATGTTGCATACTTTACACATGTAGGGTCATTAAAAATGATTTAGTGGAAATAAGCCATGCCCATGTTAATATATTTTTACCGCTTAGCAGAAACAAATATAGAACTTACAGTAGGTTAAGCAATTTTACAAATTCTGTACAGAACATTGGTATTAATTTTTATATAGCGGCAAACAAAAATTTTACATATGATTTCCCCGCCTACTTCGAGTACAATCATTTCTAATGACCCGTTATAATGAGTAATGATGTCATTATGATAATGATGGCAGGTTATCGTATTGACATTGAAGATTTCTTAAACTATTTTCTTATTTTTTTCAGGTCAGTACCAAATGCACGAATCACAAGGAATGGGTAAGAAATTATAACTTGGATTGGATTGGCAACACTGGATTATAAGTTTCTCTAATAAATTTGCTATACCTTACAGTCCATTTTTTCCAGGGTTGGGCACCTAAGTGGAATATGCTCTTCACAGTGTAAATTATTAGTATTATCAAAAAATGTTAAACATAAAAGTTGTTTAACTATTTTCCCAAATTTTTACAGAATCTATTTATATATAAATAGCTTTATTTGTGACCTTTACAACTGTATAACACATTACCCCATCCTCATAATATGTCAAATGTAAATTAATAAAAAAAGGAAAATGGTTAATAAAGATTTTTAATTTATTATTAGCAAAGAGCAACATAAAGAGGTAATACAAGTTACTAACTTAAATTAAGCAAAGTAAACTTAACACAACATTCACTTCTTGACAATAATAAAGTCAGTCAACAAAAATCTGTAGTGAAATAGATAATGCTTTCTAATAATAAATGAAACGCACCGCATTGAACATTTCAAAAAAGTGACGTTATGATTGCAATGCTTTCATTTTACTATTTAGATATAAATAGATTTTAGGAAATTTTGGGGAAAAAGTAATCAAATAAGTTTTATGTTTGCCATTTTTTTAAATACTAAAATACTTTACGCTGTATAGAGTATATTCCATTTACTTGTCCAAAATGTCAACCCTGGAGGACAGTTGTAAAAAACGGGTACCGACTACCTACATCGTTAAAAGCGATGGGTCTCTTAATTTAATAATATGAGAAAGAGTTACGATAACCCAAAATAATTAAAACTCAGTTGCTAAGCATGTTAGGATCAAACCAAACATACGGCGTCTAGTTGCATAATACTAAAGTTTTTGGCACTATCCTTTTCTAATTCATCATTACCGTGTAATCGTCTACATCTATCCATTCATAAAGTCCAAAACCGATATGCGCTCATTATCTCATAATTTTAATCATTTATAGACTGTACAAACGCCTGTTTAGTATGCAGATTTCACTCAATATTTGAATTACCGATTACACAAGTAATTAAATTACAGTCCAAATTGCCGAAGAATCCGGACTATCGAATTTATTTTCCGGATTAACGGATTATTTTTTACTGTAAAATATGTCTAATATATTTTTGCTTTTGGTCTCACATATTTCAAAAATTAAAATTTGGCTACCCTATGCTGAAGTCGGTAAATCGCGAAAAACACGAAAACCAACGATATAACAAAATCATCAAAATGTGTATCGTTGGTACCCGATTTCAGAGATTTACTGGCGATAGACAGATATATTTGACCTACCAACCATCCTATTAAATAACTATATGGCAACCAACGAGATTGTAGAATCATCAAAATATGTATCATTGGTTGCATATACGACAGTCATTGAATGCAAATATTTGTCAATGTAAACATTGCAGATACCATACGTCCTCTTGAACGTGGATCATGGAAATTAAACGATAAACGATTTTAACATTGCGTGACAGTTTGGTTTGGTTTTGAAAGAGACGATGAAGTGAGCTACATATACAATTTATTTAAAATATTTGAAATTTTAATTAAAATATTATTCGGCAATAAAAATCAAGTAATGTATTAGGTGAAGAAACAAAAGCAACTGAACACACACTACTTTATCTATTCAAATACGCCAAACTTCCGGCACCCAGGAAAATAAACATACCAAATATTCGAGTTTGGAAATTGAAGCGATCCTGGGGGAGGCTCGCCGCGAAAGTCCTTTCAAAGTTTTCGAATTCGAATGTAGTTTACGACTTTGAGCGGTCGACAATCGGGTTCGTTCTTTTTTCTGGGAAATGGTATCGATTCGCCCTCCACGAGCCACTACGAAACTTATGGTTTAATATTCTGTCTGGTCAATTTCCATTTTGCCGATGAAGCCTGGCCAGCAGCAGCGGTCGTTACGTTAACGTTAAGCGGGACGCTTTCTTTATGCCTCGCTATAGCTAAATGTTAACAGCACCGGTGTCGGCGATTCTCGACAAACGTTACACGCGAAATTACCGATACGCAGGCTTACTATAACCATTTATCGCCCTTTCCGAAAAATTCGTCACTGGAGAATATTGATAATAATCGGCGTTATATATCACGGGATATGTACCGAGCGGGTATAACTTCCGCTATAGTTTGATCTGTCAGTTCTTTAAAGCACCTGTATGGTACAGCTAAAATACTCCGATACACCACTTCATAATAATTGCTGAAATTGTAAAATTTTAGCAACTATTCGATTGAATGGTTGAAGAGGAACGAGACACGATTTGAGTTACCGTCAAATCGTTGCCTTAAGGATATTTTACCACGGCTATATGATCTATATGTAAACCAGCAGCTAATGCCATATTGTGCATAACACGCCCAGGGACCAGGGTAAACTATACGAGTTCCTGTTTTTGGATGGTAACGAAAAGTTTTATGCTTCAATTCAAAATCTATCGTTTAATATAATCTACGGAGCTCAGTTATATTCTAAATAAAACTAAGATAATTGTACGTGACTCTCAATAAACATATGTCATCGACCGGAGCGAGACCCTCAAGTCTTAATAAATCTCTCACAGAAAATCTGCGAACAACAACAGCAAACATAACTATTATTATTAGAAATTATATACCGTCAGAAATTAGGAGTTGGGAGGCTTCTTGACACAAATGAAAATCACATAATCGCATAATTTCAGATTTGGTAGTACTGGCGTCATCTATATCTGGTAAAGCTTCGTGTACCTGTGGTCCCGAAATCAAAACTTTCGTCCTGGGACCAAAATCCCGGGACTGGAAACCCTACTATAACCTCGTGTTAGTGGGTGCATTTTGAATTGCATAAATGCACTAAATATAAGTTATTTAACATTAAAACATATAAAAGTAATATTTGGCGAAGGCGCCGGAAACCGAAATTTTCCTTTGAATGAAATATTTGGTGTACGTATTCTAGAGAAGAAAATAAATCAAAAAGTTAAATCATCATGCATCCTAAAATGACCAATTTCTGAGATATGGCAGGAATTGTGAAAACGGGAAATCGAAAATTATGTTGATTGATGTGAATACACATTTATAGGGCATTAACCAGCTACCTGTAAATTATATACGCAACAAAATGCTAAACAGGGTATGAAATTACTCTCTTACTTTTTTTATTCTCATTTAATAAAAACTTTAAAAATCGATAAGTAATCCGACGTAGCGCAATTTTTTACAGTGATGGTGTAGACTAGTCACTATTAGTGGACCGCTAATATCATGGTAAATCTCTCTCAGATATTAGGAAATACACGATCTGGTCTATCTCGCTCAGCGCTCTACTGATAGACATTCTACCATATAAACTTCCGATAACTTAATGCTTGGAAAAGCTGTTATTGCTATAGCTGTGTATCCATGAACAAATGGAAAGCGCACGATTACTTGCTGTGCGTTGTTTTGTTGTTTTGCAAGAGCAACTTCAGTAAGTTTCTAACAAACGGTGACATATCGGGCTCATTTCAAGCCCATGATTCCTGACGCCTTTTTTTTGTCAGGGGAAAATCTTCAAAAGACACTGGCCAGGATCTGATAGGCCGTTAGTGTGGTACTTGACCCGCTAAAAACCTCTCCATCTAGATCATTCATGATCTACCGGAGATACCTTCATGGGTTTTGACCATCGCTGTTGTACTATTTGATTCAAAATGGCTTCTCTTTCTCGTCTTTCTCTCTCTCCTTCTCCTTCAGGATGCTGGTGATGTATTCCTCTATTTTCCTCCACTCTTCTTCGCCTGTCAGCATTAGCTCTATTACGTTGTTGTGTGTTACTTCCTGCGATAGTTCCTGTTCCAGAGCTATCTTTCTTTCCATAATCTCTTGACAAGCAAAGAAGGCGTGGCTGGGGCTGTCCTCTGTCCGGCATCTTTGGCAATTGGCGCTTTCCCATTTCTTGATCATCTTCAGATACGCTCGATAAGATCTATGACCCGTCAGGAATTGTGTTATCCAGTAGTTGGTTGTTCCGTGCCTGCGACTGTAGCACTCCTCTATACTTCCTATTAGTGACTTTATCGACTGCGCTTTTTGGGTCTCTCTGTTCCATTGACTCTGCCATCTCGTCATCGTCATCGTACGCTTCTTCCCCTTTGTCTGCTCTCGTCTGTCTTATCCTTTGCCTCTCTTCAATTAGTAGATCTATGGGGATCACACCGACAATCACTGAAAGTGCCTCCTTCGATTTTATCCTGTAGGAAATTGTAATCATGATGTTGATGTTCCTTTGTAGTCCCAGCAGGTTTTCTCTATATTTTTATGTCTTAGAGCTTCGCACCATGTTGTGCATACGTAGGTCATCACGCCTTCCGCCGTTGTTGCAATGACTCTCCGTTTGCTACTCAGTGGTCCTTGGAGTCTGGGCATTATTCTCTTGAGCGCGTTTATTGTTCTGTGTTTTGCTTTCTATATGTTCTACGTGTGCCGTATATCTAAGATTTCTGTCCATGATGACCCACAGGTATTTCAGGGATTGTTGTGACTGCACTGTCCTATTTCCAAACTTGTAGCTAAGGTTGTACGTATCGTGTTGCGCCCTTGGATGACTACTGCCTCAGTTTTGTGGTATGCTATTTCCAGGCCTTTTTACGTAAACCATTGCTCTATTTCATTCAGAATGTCTTCCATATCCGCTATCAGTTCCTGTTCTGTCCATCCCTGAATAACTACTACGAGGTCGCCAGTGTATGCCAGCAAGTGTACGCTTCATTTCTGAGATAGTTCCAGGATGTGGTCGTAAGCGACGTTCCATAGCATTGCCCCCATGATTGAACCCTGCGGCACTCCTTGTTTCATTTTATACGTCACCACCTAAAGAGTTATTGATGTTTCTTTGCGTTAAGCTTCTGTACATCTTATGATATATTCTGGGATGTTCTTCTTGTTCATTGCCCCGACTACTTTCTCCCGTCTTATCGTATTGATTGCATTCTTGACATCAATTATTACCAGAATACAGAACTTTCCTTTCACACGGTTGTAGCTGTTGCATTCCTTGTTCAGCTCATTTACCCTCTCAATTGCCTCTATTGTGGATCTGCCCTTCCCAAATCCATATTGGTGTTATGACATGCTTTTATTCGTCTCCAGGTCTTTGACTAGTCGGTTTTCTGATGAGTGCTTCAAATGCCTTCGCCCATGAATTTATCAAGCAAATGGGTCGTAAGTTACCTCTGTGTTCGGGTCGTTATCTGCCCTTCTTTTTTTAGAAGTGCCGGCTTTGCGGTATTCTATTGGCTGTCTATTGGCTTCTATCCTCTGTGGTCATTGGTTGATGCTTTCCGTTCTTACCATGTAACTTTTCCTGTCCTATTCGATAGTTGGTTGAGTATGTCAACACTATCCTAAAGGTACCCTCAAGACCGCATCACAACTCAATTAATAAAATAATTTGTTTTTGTTGGTTCATAGTTTTATGAAGAAAAGAATTAAGATGTTTTTGCCACGTTTCACATACGTAATATGCGCAAGTGTTTCTGATTATCTTTACATGCTAGTTGGCCGGTAATGGTTTCATATAAAAAGATAAACAACATAATCGTCGTACGAAAACAAAATGTAATTTTCCTTCCGGAAAAAAATAACAATACAACAACAAGGTCTATTCATAAAATTAAGTGTTATGGTGGCCGTTATTTCGTATAGGTTTCGCTTTCGGCCTGTTATAGTAGCGCTGGCGGAAAGTTTTGCGCTTTTGTTTTTGTACCCGCCGCCGACGAGACCTGGGGTCGATCGGGCAACCGTGAAATTAGCAGCGGGATCAGTTTGTTCTAGTGGCAGTTCGAAAACAGACTGTTAATTAAGCTAAAACACCCCTCCTCCCTACAGTTACCAACACAAAAACTAACGGCAAACATCCAACTTGAACGGCTGAGCACGAAAAAATCGCATATTACTTATACAGTATGTCTCACGGAACAAATGTACATGGTCACCTCAGAAACTGTTGATGGTGCAATGTCGGTTAAACGGGGCAACAGTTGGTTAAATATAAATAAACCGTTTGGTGCATGGATCACTAAATATTACCGAAAACGAACACACTGACGGTCTCTGTTCTCTTAAATAACTGCTATTACGATAAATATAAAGACGAAATGTTGTATTTTTACATAAGAGAATACTTTGACGCCATTCTTTTGTCTGAAAATGTTTCTTTCGGCAAGTTTTCTGGGCGTTATTAATTTTTTTTCTTATAGACTACTTATTGATAATTTCATAAACTAAATAACTATCACAAAAGATGCATTTAAGGTGGGTCACCCGATCACCCGGTTCAACCCCAATAGATTTGTATTCCATGGGTCTTCAAAAAACCTTCAGTAGAACCTTCAGATAGTAGTAAACAGGGCTTTTAAGGATACCTAATGGCACTAATAATGGTAAAGTTTAGACCTAATAACGATCAAATTTAATGTGTACTAAATATTTTCTGTTAATGAGGTTTTCTTAAGTAATTAGTTTGTCTTAGTAGTTAATTTGTAAAAAATAAGTCATTGCTGATACCAGGGCTAAATATTTTTTGTACAATTAGGTTAGTATGTGAACAGAAATAAAAAAGTTGAATATCACCCAGCAAAGGCTTGCGGACAAAATTATTTCCTGCCACCAAAAATAGCTTCAGACTATGTAAGAATACAATATTGCGACTTTCTATTTATCGTAATAGTGAAGCTATTAATAAAAAAGAAATTTACAGTTTTAACTTTTTCCGTCATATACACAAAGAAAACAAAATCCATCGTATTCTTTCAGTTTCCGGGTGCGCATGTATATAATGTTCCGGGAGATACTCTGTATAACGGCTACAGTAAATCTATTTGTCGTCCAGATGCCCCTCTCTGCTTTCTATACTATAGATACGTTGCGTTCCTGTAACGTCCACGGCTCGGTACTGCGATTAATAATTTTAATTAAAAAAATCAACTATCTAATTTTTGCCTATTTTTGTCATACTTAGTTAAATGTGTGAAATCTAGGTGGAATCGATTTCGACAGTTTTCATATATTGAATTGATTAAAATTCCCTGGTGTTTCTTATATTTTTAAGGTCTGACAATAATCGTTGTAAGTTAATATTAAAATTAGGTGCCCACACCTGGCGCTCTTAGATGTTATTTTCTTTAAAGGGTCGACATGTTTAGCTACTGATTTGTACCTTACAATAAATAGCTAACGTTGAGTGACAATAAAATAGAATATATAGGATTGAAAAAAAAAATTAGGCAGAAAGTTCAAAAAGTGAGTTCTGAGAAAATTAACTGTATAACCTTCCCTAGCTATTTAGTCTAACAGCCAAAATTTACATAACATTTGGCACATAATTAGTATGGTATTCTAATCTCATCCTTACAATTCGTATTTTTTGAACTGATTTTTATATTATGTTTCATTTTAAAAAAAATAAAGGAATTAAATTGTTTAGAAGCTAAAATTGCATTGTTGCAAATTGGACTTAGTATGGCACATAACTAGGAAACTATTGGCTTTAGATAAACGTAGCAAATTTTATTAAATTTAACAACTGATTAATCAAATCGGATCTGCATTCTGATTGGTTAATAATGAGCCATTTAGAGGTAATCAACGATTAAGACTTGATGGGCCTTTCTGCAACTGATCATTAATGTATTATTTATGACGTTTACAATTACTAACATACGAATAGCTATTAAATTAGAAAGCGAAGGATAATTAATCTCGGTGAATATAATTTGTGGAAAAAAATACCTTGGCCTGGATTTGTAACAGAAACTTCCGAATTTTTTTTCGGGTGGTCTCCCACTTGAGCTACCGATGCAGAAGAAATTATAGGAAAATTTGTCACTTTAAGAAAACAATATTCAAGATAATTTACCAGGATTCAAACCTAAACACACCTTTCGTGACCATTAGTGGTGTTAGTTGGAACTTTGGTGAATACGAATTGCTAAATGTTTGTTTAGTCACTACGTAGATTAAATTCAAAGGAAATAATATGCTTCCAAATTTAGTGTTCTATATTCTGACGAGATTTCACGTATGAGCAATTTCCTTAAAATACGAATGTTCGATCTGGTTTTTGTAGACCTTAACCACTTCTTACAGTTCTATTGCCTGACATAATTAATTTTTACGGGTTTTGTAGTGTATTTTCCTTGCCACAACAATTACCGATTAATTATTACCAAGTGAACCACAATCCCAATCCTGTCAACCATCAATCCCATTTAAAGTCTGTCCAATCCTAACAAATGTTGCTTGTAGTTGACAAGGAATTAGTTATACATATACATAATGAATCCATATAAATACCCTATATCTACTGCTGCTTGTTTGTTGCATTACTGCTTTATGATTTTACGTCGGCCTATTCTCGCAAATGTGTATATTTTCTAATTGTGTCGTTCTGAGAAGGTACCCTCTATCCTCTTGTGAATAAGCCGACTTTTGAGTGTGTATGCGGCACATGTGGTTGTGACACAGACAATAGTCTGCTCATAGTTAATGAGGCGAACTTTAAGCTAAAAGAAGGTGGTTACTATTTTTATTGTTGACTGATAAGAAGATGGATTACCTATCTTAAATATGCTGTATTGTAAATACCGGAATAGGACTTTCGGAAAGCTGATACTTTCACCTTGAGAAGTTATCTAATAGTGGTATGCCAACATAACATATACATGCCTCTTAAATATACATCTTATCTTATCTGCAAGTTGCTCGTAAAATACGTGAGGTATCTTTGCGTATGGAATTAATGCATTCCAGGTTTCGTTATTTGACAAACATCGGGTACAAACACTCCCGACAAGAGTCGAGGTGAGTGCAGTTTGAGTGGTTCAATAGAATGTAGGCACTGAAACGCTGCTAGGTACTAGAAACGTTAAGTGACGACTTGCATGCATATGTTTGTGCTGAGTAATGCAAGTGGCAACCACTTTGATTTCGAGCAACAAAAAAAACAGTGTCATAATGCAACTTCAGTCGTATTTTATTTATTTTTTTTTTATTTTTTTTTTTTGGGGATGTTGCCATGTGCACAAAGCCTGTGGCTTGTCTGTGCGACAATCGGGGAGACGGAGTATTTGAAAAATCCCCTGCCTAACCTGGGCTTGAACCCTGGACTTCTGAGTGGAAGGCATTCGCCTTATCCACTCGGCCACCTCCGCTCCAATTTAAAGTAAATATTTGCACATTCTATAGATAATTTTATAAATACAGCTTTCTAAGAAGTCGTGATTTTTTAATTGCGAATTGATTCACGTTGACAAAAAAAAAACTTGTTAAGAATTAAATTCGTTGTTATCTCAGTCCAAGTTCTTTAACATTCTGTGGTCCTTCGGCCGGCGCGTCGGGTAACAATCGAGGTCGTCTTTTGTTTAACGCGGTCGTCGGAAACAATGGCGTCTGCAATTTGCTGGACCCTCTCAGACTTTTAATTTTGGGACGCGGACGGTTTCCCTCCTACTACAACCACCACCACCTCCGCCACCCCAGTCTAGCACTAATAGACCGCATAATTCACTGACGAAGTTTAACTATTCATGCGCGAACTGCCGAATAAATTCTGTTTATTGTCCGCGTAGCGTGCGGCGCATTTTTTAGGGCGGACCGCAGAGTTAAATTCCGCTGGATACGGCCCCCAGTCGGACCGGTAAATGAATTAGCAGACTTTAAAACAACCGACCCGCGCGTTAATTATGCGCATATTTGTGCAATTCCGTTTTGAGATATCGCTGAAAATTAATAGTGGATCCCGCATTTGTGTTGTTTATGGTAGCGGCCGGCCGCTGGGTCGCTTGTTACTGCTTCGTGAAATGAAGCAATTTTACGTTTGCTTTTCTTGTTCCTATTATTATTATAGCCCATCGTTACTCCCAACAATTTAGTGTTCACATTAGAATAGTTTGCTTTGCTCAACCTATCTTGTTGTGTGACCTCGTTTGTCCCTCAGTTTCTTAATAGATAAATTGAAGATGCCGCCAAGTTCCACTTTGTTTGGTTCTCGTGGATTTTGGAATTTTAGACAAAAATGTTTTAAAAGATATAATAGCTGTCCTGAAAACCATTTCTCCGTCGATATGTTTAATTTTATAAATGTTGGTATGTTCATAAAATAAAACTCTGGTTTTGTTTGCAAATTTCAACTAAAAAATCAAACAATCGATTTGGGCTTTTACGTTATCATCAGGCTATCTCAATAGGATATCGTGTTAATTACATGCATGTTCATTTCAAAAGTATCCATCCTTAATAACTCTTGACCTGATGCGATTACTGCTTTGAGTGGAAACACGTCGATTCAGATATCGAGGGGAAGTTCAAAAATCGTACCTAGAGAATTCTAGGTTTCATCCCTTCGCCCCTCAGTTATCCCACTTCGAAATTTAAAACGGCACCCCCTATCTTATTTGAAAGGGCATAAAATTATCCACTCAACCATGATAAAAATAAATAAATCGATGGATTGGTTGTTAAGATAGACTACACAGAAGATGGAAGGCATGAAATCAAATATTATTAGCGAAACATTGCGGATTGGATACACTGTTGAATTAAATTACAGTCATAAGAAATAAAAAATAAATAATAAAATAAGAAATAAGAAATTATTTTTTGACATGTTCGAAATGGCCACCATTATTTGCTAGATAATAATTCATTCTGTTTTCGAACTCTTCGCGAACGCAAATAAAGGGATGAAAACTAAAATTCGCTAGGTACCATATTTGAACTTCCCCCTCGATATCTAAATCAACGTATTTCCACTCAAAGCAATATTCGCGTGAGGTCAAGAGTTATTAAGTGTGGATACTTTTGAAATGAACACACTGTATATTAAAAACATATACGCCAGGTACGCACCTGCAAAGGATTTAAAAAACGAAAAAACAAGGCTTATTTATAGTCCGGCAGCCAGGGGCATTTTTGACCATTTCATTACGATCGATTTTATTTTGAAAGGCATCTGCCTACCTAGCCAATGACGAAAACAAGCGTCAGCTGGTCTAGTAGCGGTGGATGAGCAGGTGAGAGGCTACTAAATATTTCTTTTTTACAAAAACATTTTATAAAGTGCGAACTTTTTTTCTTGTATTATTGGCATTCATTTGGATAAAAAGAAAACTGTGCGATAGACCGGGGGAAAACCGTCAGCGAGCGGGTGAACTTGAAACAAAAATTAAAAAGTTTTTGGTTTTGGTTGATTTAGGTGGCTAAATATCTCAAAAACTACAAGAGCTATAAGAAAAAACTAAAAAAATCTCGAAATTTCAACATCTTGTAGATCGGCAACGAAGCGTTTGCGGGCCTATGTTTATATGCATTTTTAGTCATTAAATAAAGCAAAGAATTATCCCTTTTCATATTTACAGGATATTTAGGAACACCCAAACGCAATGATACACATTCTTGCTCTGGCTGACGGTCTTTCCACCGCTATAAATGTAGCTGATTATCATCATTATATTTCCACACGTGTACAAAATCATGAAAAAAATATTAAATCAGCATAAAATAATTTAACTTTATATTTTTTTTACAAGTTCACCCGCACAGCTGACTGTTTTCTTTTTATCCTAATGAATGCCAATAATACAAGAAAAAAATGACATTGTGTAAAATGTTTTTGTAAAAAGAAAATTTTGACAAGTTTAGTAGCCTCTCACCTGCGCGTCCACCGCAGGTGCGCTAGCTGACCTCCACTTTCGTTGTCAATGAAAGCTTATTCACCAATATAGTCGACAATCTAGCTGTATAAACACGCTAGTCAAAATATACCCCTGGCTCCCGGACTATTAGGTTATAACGTATGCAAGATGTTGTGCATCCGTTAATATTGTCACATGAATAACTGTGTCGAATAAATAATATGCTACGTGAAATGTTATGGAAAGAGGAGGTGCATTTGGACGCTGGAGGATAACAAAAAAAGTTATGCTCCAGCGTCCAAATATTATCTTCCAGCCTCCAAATGGTATCCTCCAGCGTCCAAATGTACCTGTTCTTTCCATAACATTACCGAACTTCACCGTTCCACATGTGATTGAGAGGTTATAAACGTTTTCTTGCCACCAGTCTCCTACTATTTGTCTTTCGCTGATAATTTGACCATCCAACTTCAGAGATTCTTATACAGATAATACTGGTTGCCTTTAATTTCTTTCATTAATTTGCTGATGAGCCCTGTTTGTGAATAATGCTACTAGCTTTGTACGACAATTGTTCTTGCCACTCTGACTTGTGTGTCGACCGAATAATCGTTTGAATGTTTCTGCACTGATTATGTTGGTTGTGCTCGAATAAATCGACTATTTCACTGATAATGCCAGAAATGGCGAAACTAGTCGGAAATATGCAATAAATTCATTTTGCAACAAAGAAGCCGTCGTTGTTTTATTTATTATGTTATGTTAACAGCTGAAATGTAAAAAGAAATAGGTTTCGACTCTAGCGCATTTGTAGTAGAAGGAAAACGTATTACCACTGAACCACTGCGGTCACTTAATCTCCAAGAAAGTATGCCTCTTCATTATCGCCTCATTAGGTAACCTTTTGCCTAATTTGTGGATATCTATACTCTTAAATCAAGTGCCAACGTGGTCTGTCTGCCTGACTCTCTATCCGTCTGTCAAGGTCATAACCTGTTTCGAAGTTCTATTGTTTTAAATAAACCGCTTGCGCTGACGTGTCCCTCTACCTAACAGGTCATAACCTGTTCATAACCCGAAGAACGGTGACAAAAAATCACAATTAATTTTGTCCAGGAGTAAGTCGTGGCCGTTTAGCGGTAAAATACGCAAAAAAAACGCAAAGGTGCACGTAAGGGGTGGCTTCTAGGGGGTTTATGACCGGCGTAACCCTACCAGGTGGTTGGCATGTATTTTGCACAAATACAAGGTGGAGTTATAAAAAATTTTAAGTGGTATAAAATCGGGTGGATAAATCGTTCAGTAGCCCATAGTCTTGTAGGTTTGAAGATCATAGTTGCCAATTTATATTTTGTGATGACGCATGTTCGGTTGTTTTTACAATTTTTACTCTTTACGCAGGGTTTTTGCTATCGCGAAAACATCTATAGGCAACTCGGTCTACAGTACAGAACGGTTTGTTCGTAGGGGTCGCAGTTTGAAATCATCTTAATGTATAACAAAAACGTTAAAAAGCGATTTTTTCACAAGTTTGCATTTCTAAGTCAAATGCTTAAATTTCCAATAATATTGTAATGTTCTTGGGTACGAGAGGTATATAAGACACGTAACTTCGAGTATTTTATTGGCACGAACGACTTCAATGTCGAACGACAAACCTGTCAATAGCAACTCTAACCAAAACAGCAGTAATAACTATGGTAATCAAAAGAAGCAATATGGATGAGATCAGTAGTTTCTGTCACCAGGTCCAGTAGTTTATCCGGAATTTTCCGCATTCCTAACGATGGAGGAGACAGGTGTGCAGTCACCCAACATATTTCCCATTCTCAGAATCAATGAGTAATCATTTGTGTTCATTACTCTAACAGGTATCGTACAGCCGGTTTGCACCAGAGATTTTGCTACTGCTATGCCTCTTCCGATGTCACTATCATGAGGGCTGGGGTCAAACATCATGACGCTTTCATCGCCAGCTGTCGCATCTAAGCAGTCATCCAATATAACTTCACCTCGCTTTGGCAATGGGATATGTACAGCGAGAAGTACACGAAGAGTTTCGTCTTTTCTTTTGTGCAAGATAACTTCTTCTCCATTAATTTTCAATATTCCGCGTTTGAAGTTCAGTTCGAATCCCTTGGAATTCATGATGTCCATTCCAAGTATTACTTCATCTTCGATGTCGGCAATCAACGCAAGATGTTGGATCAATGTATTACCGATGAAGATTTCAATTTTTACTTTCCCGGAAATCGTTGCACGTTTTTCGGTCGCCGTGCGCAGCGTCCATTCGAAGGGTTGATCTTAGTCGACTTCTGTACGATGTTGGGCTGAATAATCGTTTTTGTCGCACCTGTATCCAATAGCAAGGCCCGAGGTTTTCCATCAACCAATCCTATAATAAACACGCTGTTAGATTGATGTTGTAAAGAAGGGATTTGAGCGGTTTCTTCTGGGGCATCTTGGTTGCAGGTAGACTTGTGCCCCACTTTTCTACCAGCTTTAGTTTTCCGACGTCAACGATTTCGATATCTCGCCAGTATTTTGTCTACACCGGCTGCGCACGTGACCTAACTTCCCACAATTCCAACATTGGATCTCTTTCTTCTTGGACTCCAAAACCTCTTCCATGCCGCGCCGAATACTATCTTCTTCGTCCTCCTCTTCTAATTTTCTAATACTGCTTTGACTTTTTCTTCCGTACTTAACTACTAGTAAGTAAGTAAGACTCTCTCCTTTGTGCCTCTGTCAAGGAGTCCATCCAGGAAATGATCTATGGTGATTTGTTCAAGCATTTCCCCATTCTTGTCAACATAGGCCAATCGGGCCAATCGAAATATATCAGCTTCAAATTCCTGCAGCGATTCGTTTGGCTTCTGGCGGCAAATCTTCAACTGGGAGCGGTAGACGTGCTGCAGATGTATGATCATATCTCATTTCCAAATGTTTTACTAAAGCGTCGTAAATCACTTCAGGAGACAATCTTCAGGAGACAATCTCCAAGAACTTCTTTTCGAGATTACTAGAATTTTGTACCATCACCTTTTCTAGATTTTCGAACTTGCTAGAATTTTCAAACAACCGCATTGATATCGCACTCTCCATCGAACAGGAATGTATCTGGATCTTCTCCTTCCGCTTTCAACGCTTCCAGAAGCTTTTCTTGCAATGCTGATTTCCGTCCAGAATAATCGCATTCTGTCTCCTCCAATTCGTTCTTTAATTCCATTTAGCAACTTCCTGAAAGCCATTCTTATTATTCAATTATTCACACCCCACACCTGACACCAGTTGTAATGTTCTTGGTTTCGGGAGGTGTGAATAAGACACGTAACTTCGAGTATTTTAATGGTATTTTATTGGCACGAACGTCTTAAATGTCAAACAAAAAATGTCAATAGCAACTCTAACCAAAACAACAGCAATAACTATGGCAATCAAAAGAAGCATTAGCGATAAGATCAACTTCGCTACACTATATTGATCGTGCGATTGACAACTGGTCCCAATGGAAGCATAACAAAATTTTCTAAAAACTTCTTCACAGCCAAGCCACCGAGACAAATACAACTTGGTTATGAAAAAAAAAAAACTTTCATAACGCAAACTAGCATGAGAAATTGTCGAAAAGCCGCAACGCGATTTCCCAGAAACTGTCTACTGGCAACACTACTGTACAGTAACCAAACTGACCGTGTATATTAACAGTCCTGATACAGAGTTGGGCCCAATGTTTCAATATGCACACAATGGTTATGTCGTGCTGTCTACAACATGATGTAAAAGCATAATGTCCCCGGCCTATTATTAAATTGCAAGGTCAGAGCGGTCGTATACACCATTCATCCAAAGCCAACATATTTCAGCTTGCAAAAATCGCCGCTTTTGACGGTCCGATATGCTAATTACATCGCGGCATTGTCCCTTATCTCATTCCGGTTGGCGGGCTCTCCCGGACGGGACATAATACGGCAGGACGCGACCCGCAACGGGAAATTATCGCAAACCCTTTGATAAATTTAACGAACACACTTCGCACCTTTCACTCAACTAAAACCCTAGATAAATCTCCGTGAATGGCGGCACCAGCGCCGTCTTATTTTTCCGGATAGGAGATCCGGTTAATTAATTATTTTCGACGAAGAACCTCCAAGCGCTTTTGGCGGAGGAGCCGCGTGTTTACATCGTGCCGTCGGTCGACGGTGTAAATCAAGTGGGCTCCGCTCACAGAGAGTGATAAATATATATCGACAAGTTGTCAGCGTACTTGAGGTGATCCATCGAGCTCGTGGCTACAAATCCTCAACTGGGATAACCGGAGGAATCCCCGCAGGAGATTTACTGGTATTTTTGTTTTGACTTTTTGGGAACTTCGAACGGAGGAAGGTTATATTTGTTTGGTCAACGCTGATGATAAGCCAGTGGCCATAATTAACAAAGGAAATTATTGGCGGATTAAGGTATTAACGCGCCACTAAAACTAGTAAATGTTTCAAAGTTGGCTTTCTCTCAACTAATCCCACGTTATGTTTTGTTTATTTTTCGAATGTTTGGGAACGGTCTGTTTGTTGAGTTTTTGCGCCGAAGAGTTATGTGACACGTTCTTTGAAAACTGCTTACAATTGAACAGACCCCTACCATTCGTTTAGATGTATAATAAATAAACATCTATGCAAGATAAAATATGGGTATACATAGGTTTACCATAATTATGAAACCGGGACAGGTAAGACTTTCGAAAATAAAAATAGGAAAAATATGTAAATAGTTTTATAAAACAAAAAATAATAATTTAAAATAAAATGTTATTCCAAAAACAAAACAAAAATACTTTGTAATAAGTAACATGTATGTAACATGAAGTACATGTAAAATGTAACATCAAACGTCGAACATAGAAAGAAGAATTTATTATTTAATTATGAAACTTAAACTTTTTTTAATGTATTATTTTATTTTTTGATCCAGTCGTGAAATTCGGAACATGTCATTCCGAAATTTATTTTGCAGAACAATAGAGCTCTTGCGGTCGATTGCTGCATGCATCAGCGATCATCAGACCAAATATTTTTCATTATTGAAAAAACTCTTTCGACAGGTGCAGAAGTTCCTGGTAGACATAAAATATACTGAACGATTTTCACCGGATTCGGAACTTCTACGTGTTGTTCGTTGAAGTTTACAAACAACTGCACCCATTTACTAATAAAATCGTCTGGACCCATCGGTAAGTAATTCCATCATTCGTTTTTGACGCAAAAAAAAGATTTTGCTAGTGATGTTTCATCAAAAAGACTGTCAATGTCAATTTGCTTTCGCCATGTTTGACATTAATGGCTTAAGCAGCCCATTGCAATTCTTGACGAAGATTGATCCAGCTGAACGTGTCGGCGCATCCAAAGCTGTTCTCCCACAGCTCCATGTCCAAATAACACAGTTTATAAAATGCCGTTACCTCAGTGTTAAATTGGGTAAATTCTAGGGAGCTAAGTTCTTTTAATAAAAGTTTTGCTCCCAGTGGGATGAATTCTAAAGCAACTTCGATGGCACTTGCTTTGTCTGTTTCCATTAAGAGAATAGCTTTATTGAATATATTTTGTTGTCCGTGTACAAACGCGAAATATATTTTTCCTACGGGGCTCTCAAAAAAAGTTGTAAGGCACGAGGGCAATTTTCTTGGCTAAGAAAATAAGCCTTGAGGCCTTCGTATATATCTAAAATTCTACCAACTGCTGGCATCAAAGACTACTTCCGTACTTCCGTGCTGAATTAATTTCTTGTAGTCTACATCAACTGATTCACAGAATTATTTTAATTTTCTTACCCTAACTGTGTAAATATAAAAATATTTATATATTTTTACAATCAGAGCTTCAATATTAATTGGGAACCCATCAACTGCAGACTAAACTGTGTTGTGAACAATAAGTGCAGCGCAATCTCTGACGTTTCCCCGTGAACAGACTCAAAAGCTAACAGTTTCACAAACACACCTTTCAGGGGTAAAAAGATTCTAACTACAATAGGAGGTAATTTCAAGTCTTTCCTATCTGAGGGGTCACTAGAAACACTCACAAACTGCGTTTGTTGTAAGTCTGTTTTTAATTCTTCCAGAGACAATGGCGCAAGAACATTTAAAATTATAGCTTCTCATTTTGTACGTGCAGCTCCAAATTTAGGTTCGAAAAATATTGCAACTAAGTTTGAACTGCAGTCAGCAGTTTTGAACCTTATATCGTGCATTGCCGTGTGATATGCATATGTGGCTTCTTTAGCAGCAATTTCTAAATCAACCTGAATAGGATCCTTGTTTTTCAAAAATGTCTTAATCGATGAACTACTTGCAACAGCCATCACACTCTATATGTTCTTTTATGTCTGATCTGCCACCATGTGCAGATTGTATTAAACGGGTAGTCTGTTTGGAGTTCGATTGTAAATTTGCAATTTTTCTTGGGCATTGTAGACGGATACATAAATGCTGCGACTCTGAAACAAAATCGTGAATCTAGACTGGGAACATTGTTTTACGCAATACACAAATGTAATGGGTGAATCATAACGCTGTGTTACAGTAAATATGTATATCCTACAAGAGTAGAAATGTTGAAATTGTAGGGCTAGTGGACCTAGATATATTGACATAGATAAAAAAATACTTGACGTCAAATTACAAAGTCTAATTGTTCGCCAAAGTCTATGTGTATGTACGTCCTAACGACGTTATTAAAAGAAAGATACTTTATATTCACTTTCAGAATCTCAGTTTTTAGATAAATGGTTGCAACCGTATTAGTTTGTTTTATTATGACAAAAAATAAGGATGTGACAGACAAAAGCATTCATAAAAAAATTATATTGAAAAATCTATTGTTTATGAAATAACCAAACACACAAATATACAGGCTGTCCCACTTTTTCTCGCAAAACTTTTTTTAAATAGAAAATGTCATCCTGAGTAAAAAAGTTCAGATGGACTTATTTCTTTTGTCAACTCCTTAAAAAGTTGCAGCAGTTTGAAATATTAACAAAACCGTATTATAAATGGCTCTAACTACTTTAGGAATCGATGAAACCAGTAAGTCCATATGAAAGTTTATGCTCAAAATGACATTTACTTTCGATAAAAAAATCAATAAAAAAAGCAGCACTGTTTAGGGTTGCGAACTAAAAATTAGAATCTTGGAATATGCAATTTTGAGCTGTGGCACTCGAAAAACTGATCTAAGGTGACGATTTTGGCAATATGCATAAAAGTTAAAAATCTTGCCAACTAAAGAATTTTTACTAAGGTCATATTTAGATATTCTGGTCAGTCATGACTTGGTCTATCAGCCCTTCACGGCTTGACTCTGAATGTTCGGACACCCTGTATACATATTTTTTTATAAATAAATAAAAAAAATATTGATTTTAATTAAGTTTGACAGAGCGTAGCAAGTTTCAAGTACTTTTTTAAAATAATCAAAAACTAAATATCAAGATGCCGCTTGAAAACAACAAAAGTTTGAATACGAGGACGGGTAGTTTATATAAACGATATTGTATTACTAGCCAGGCGCCTTATTGCGTGATTTTATTAGCTTTTGGCCAGGCCATTTTTACGTGAATGGTGACGATGCGAACTGTCAATCAAATGTCAACCACGTACACGTTTACCGGAGCTAAAGAATAATTGTGACAATACAATTGCATAAACTAGAGTTTATTACAAAATATGTAATTATTATACATCGGTAATACTTATTACACATGTTACCATAATCATAAACGTGTATAGTGTATAATGAAAGGGATTATATACTCATAAATACATATGCAATGAACTTATAATATGTAAGGGCGTAAATAAGTTTATAACTATTTATTACCTTAACCAATGAGCAGTCACAACAACTGTCCAAAGTGACGTTAACTCTGTTGGATATAGCTGTTAATTCACCAAGTAAATTCTTGCCGCACATCACCAAAATGGGGGATGTAATAAGGCCTATGGAGTTTCTTATAAATAGCTCCAGTTCCTGTCGTCTATTCGGCGGTCTTTTCTTTTATGAAAGGACAAAGAAAATCTTTCGGTGTTAAATCCGGCGGCCTGACGTCCAGATATTGTGGGACAACACTTGCCTTGTGTGATGGTGCACCGCGTGGTAGAAATATAGTGTTGTATTTAAGAGAGGCTTTAATTAAATTAAATTACTGATAACATAGCCAACAATTAATTTCGAACTTGAATTATGTTGATAGGTGGGAAATTCAGATGTTAGTATTCATACATAGTTCACTACGCTGATCATTAACTCAATATTTTCTATTTCTCTACGACGGTATTTCCACGTCTTACAAAAATATCAAGTATTTGGTGTCATTGTACCCGAAAATTTTCTGTCGAATAATTAGGGTGTGCCCATGAAGTTCACGGTAATAATGACTCGTTGGTTAAAAACCAATTAAATCACGCCGGCTAGCGCCAGTAATACAATATCGACCAAAAACGATTAAGTTGGTATTTAATTGATAATTTTCGACTATTTTCACAAATTCATAGCTACCTAGATCAATAAGCAAAAAGTAATTTTTTCGTTCACTTGGTGGTAAAAATTGACGATGCACATGTTTTCGTTTTGTTCAGAACGTCATCTTGATTGAAAATATCACCCCAACAATATTGCCATTTAAAATTTCAATAATGGCGCATAGCAGGAAAAACCGGAAGTCATACTTATCGCAAGAATTTTCCAAAAATTGCCCTTTTTTGCCTTTTAGCCCCTCTCAAAGTTTCATTCGCTCTATCATAAATTAAAAAAAATACTACCTGGGCCTACCTACCTATGGCGTGGGTCACCCTGGATAATAATATATTACAGCTACGTGAAGAAGCTACTAACTTTAATCGCAGTCCTATAAGTTTCTATTAAAAGAACCTCGATTTAAATTCTAAACCAGAGTCAAAGTGTAAGATGCATTACACAATGATTCTTCTTTATAACAATAAAGTATATTTAAATAAACGACTATAAGAACCCTGCACAACCAATGAACAAAATGTGAATTCCCTTACATCCACAAAAATGCTAACTACGTAAAAATTATCTTTCCTGAAAGAGCTCCTTTAAATATTAAAACAGTTTTGAAACTTATCGTAGCGTGATTAATAAATTTACTTAGCGTTCAGTATGCGTCTCCGACTTCTGCTGCTAAAGACAATCGGGGGACCTTCTATTCCGTTGAAATTAAAATATTTAATTTTTAATTCTGGTGAGAGCAGCGCAGGTCGCCCGGTGCGGTGGTAGGCAATGGGTCCCGTCGAGCGTAAAGGAAAAAATCTGCCCTGGAATGATAATACCCTGAATCTCAATTAGGGATGGTATCGTGAATAAAGAGAGATCAGGGATTTTCGGCCTAGATTTTTCCTTTGTCCGTTCAAACCTCATATTAACAGTGGGGCGCTGATTAAGTTAACCGGCTAAAGACTTAATTGGACAATTGTTTGATCCCCAATTTTATTAACTTTGGGACTTCTTCCAGTTTCTTTCATTCCGCTTCGGCCGTTTTTGCGCCGTTTCTACTCCAGAGCGAGCACCAATTTCCATGAGAATTTCTTCTTGACTCTTAATAACCACCCAGAAGTCAGATGAGAACTAATTAAAGTACTCAACATGCAATGGGCATGGTCCGTTATTATTGCTCATTGTCATTCATTCAATTATTAGTCTCAGCATATTGGTGCAAGGAGGTGGGTTAAATTGTCATCGACTTAATATGAAAGAAAGAAAAATAGAAAAAGATTATTATGCTACACAGTACACATACAGACGGAAAATATAATATATATTTTATAACTTTTATACGTTATGTAGAATATGTATTAAGTTACGTTAGTGTTATGTTACTATGAAAACTGTTAAAAATCAGCTACTGGTGACAATCGCCGCGCCGATATGGATGACCGTGGATTAAATTATTAATTCATGTTATTGTAGTTTATATCGGTATAATAAACGAAAATATCATTCTTGCATCTATGGTGGTAATGAAGTAACGCATAATTGAAATAACATGTTTGTTTGTAGCTACATGGTTTGTTTATATAATAGCTATGTATAAAACTAGATCTTTATTTTGCGAGGCATGAGGTTTACAGGGAACTTCTTGCGAAATGGTAAATCACGTTATACAACCTAAAGAAATATTTTAAAATTATATTCGCATATACATGCTGTTCCACAAGATTGTAATAACTCGAACTTTGATACCATACTAAAATTTAGGACAATAATCAGATCTCAATGCCAATTGTCTTTCAAGTATTACCTCTTATCTTGCAAATGAAAATATACTTTTGTGGTAGATCTGATAGCTGGACATAATGGTCTGAAAAGGAAATATCCCAGACCCCCAAAACTCCCAAACTCTCGATTGTTCTTAAAACACCGTTTAGGGTACTTGCATGTGTATAAACATTTATTACTCCACCATTTTGCATTCGATTTCCAAAATAAAATATTCAATTAAAAGAGGTGGTACATGCCATTATAGCGGTGTATAGTTCGGTTTCATAAAAAAAGTCACTCCTTCTAAATTTTTTTTTGTTGAGTGCCCATTTAAATTTTCGTACCAGTCATGACAATCAATGTCGGTTCAAAGTTAACTGCGACTCAAATTTTAATCACCGTCTAGACACAAAAATCCTTACTTTTTCTACACATTAATTAGACATAACTATTACTTATATGTTCAATATATACTGTTATTCTATAGGCTGGTATTTTCATCTACCTACAAACTCATCAGTAGCTTTGTGAATGTGACAAGCAACATAGGTTACAATTGGTAAACAATAAAACAGTGGTTGCGTAATACAACATTTCTTTTTTTACGTTTTATTGTTTTATTTCCCATTAATCACGATTATGGCTCAGTACTTTTAAACCTTACATAAGAAGAAAAACTCCAGCAAAGCAGCCTTGACGTTTATTTAAGGCTTTAACTAAATGTATTAATTATCAAATTATAAAAACAATACAAAAAACAACTTATCTACAATGATTTAAAAACAAACGCTGCCTTATCCAGTTGTTTACATATAAGACCAATAACAAATGTCAATTGGTTTGACATTGACATTTGCCAAATATTATGCGCCACGAGTACATTGGATGACGAGTGCCAATTTGCATCGTTTTGATCACCGAATTCTTTCCTGTGATCAAACTCAGTGTCTGTTAACTGGTTATTTTTAAATATTTAATAGTTTCTTAGATTGTACTTACTACACAATGTTTCGTTAATATTATCTTGAATTTCCAATGAAATAACAAGAATTAATTGTTTAATTGCGTCTTAGAGCGACCAGTTATTGGGATATTCTTCACAGTACTGTCTTTTCGAAGCATTGTATAATCGGTTGACTGGCCGTTGACGTGTTTTTGATCGAGATACTTCTAATCGAAAAAGCGACATAATACTTGATGAGGTACAGAGGTACAATACTATAATACTATATTAAATTAGTTACTTGTATAAAAAAAACGTAGGTTTAAAAAAATGTAACCATGTAAAGAGATTTCATTAAATATATACATCGATTTGTGGCGAAACTGTACACATTGATGTTCTATGCTGTGATACTTATAGAACCTTCTATGGTAAACTGAATTCATTGAATATCAGGACGAATAACTTTACATTCGTTTAGAAATGATATTTTATTCGCCAGCTAGTTTTAAACGAAAGAAAAAATACCTCAAAGGGAATTGGTGTTAGAGAACTTTGTAGTTTGTCTACTTATTCTCTAAAATTTACTAAGCTATTCAAATAGCACGTATAATTATTGTTTTTAAATTTTTAATTTAACTGTGGTGCGGTTCCGTTACAAAAAATCTGATGTGGCCAGGCACATGACGTTATCATACAATATATAGAATTAATCCTTTAGCTGCATGAGATTCTATTTGATCGTGATCGATCGTGTCTGCATTAAAATAAAACGAGTTAGCCAGGACTTGACAGATATTTTTATAATATTGACAATAGGTATTCTAAAAACCGAGTTTGACACCTACTGCCAGAATGAAAATAATTGTCAAAACCTGGCTAACTAAGTTTTAATGCAGACACCATCTCGATCAAAAAGAATTTGCTCATACAGTTAAACTATTAATTTTTCCAAAAAAACCTTTTTCCTCTACTTTAACTTTTTATTTAACTATTTTGACGGAATTGCAGCAATGGCAGGTCATTTGCAAAATCCTTGAAAAATGCTTAGAGGAAACATCAAGTTCCGTTGGACCCTTTTGAACCAAAAGCTTCTCAGTTCTAGGTTTGGTCATAAAACTTCTAAATATGATCTTTCGTCCCGACACCTTTAATAGTTCCTCCGGAATCGTCGCCACAAAAATTGGGTAGACACATACACACAGACATACACAGACACAGACATTTTTTTTATACCTTGGTCAAAATGATCAGGTAGCCCAATAGACCTATTTCTGCTAAAATCTCAATTTTATTTTTCGGCTCGATTACAATAATTTATCATACTGCGTATGATAAAGTAACCATTGGGTTGTTACAATTCGGTTACTTAATGCCCGTTTTTTGCACTTTGCTGTTTTCACAACTCGCCAACACATTGTTGCTCCTTTGTGTCTCCCTCTGGATTTGTAGGTACGTAGGAAGCTATGCATGGATTGAGCATATTTTTGCATTAATTTCCCAAAATTTCACCATGGCATAGGTTATGTTTTATTTTCGCCATTTTTAACAATTTTCAGCTTGAGATACTATTATCTCCTATTTGAACAGGCCCATTTTTCTTGAAGACGAACTTATGGTGCTCTTGTTATACTGTTTCTTATGTGAAGAGCTGGCAGGATCGCCATGTAATGTACTTGGGTTTAGTACACGCCAGGTTCTTCCAATAGAATAGTTCTAATTATTTTACATGTGTATATTGAACTGGAAACATCTTAACATCTTACAAAGCATCTTACAAAGCATCTTGCTATATATGACTTATTAGATAATTCCGCAATCAAGGTGCGTATTCAAACACGTACCTACAATAATTAGTTTACAGTATAATAGTTCATAAATAAGTTAATTCAATATACACAATTACACATGTCTTAAAAAAAACAATGAAACACAACTGGAACTCCGTCTAGCGATCATAGAAATACAGCACTAACGGAAATTAATACTAATATGTGCTTTCAACTATTTTCCTGCTAATTTAGCGACTATTGTGGCACTTCAACCACACCGCAAGGAACATATAACCGACGGTTACAGGGCCGGAAGCGCATTTTTCCGCTCGGAAATCAAACTTGTAATTGCACATTCTAAAAGTCGCCTCGCCACGTCTACGATCGCAGTTTATGGCTTATGCACGTGTGCGTTTTGTTGGCGCTTGTTGGACGCGGTTGTTACGGAAAATTGCAGTACGCGACGACTTTAAAGGGGACCGGATATTCAGCTTGCTGGTTGCCGGTGTACCGCCGGCGGACTCGAAAATGAAGCGGGGCCGTTGCCGGCGATCCGTTTAGCGCAAAAGCCTCGCTCCAGATTAATAAATCCAGATCCGCAGGTGGGTAATGGGATTTGGGCGGCCACCGTAAGATTACACGTCGCACAGGATCGTGATATAATGGCTGTGTAATCGAGTCACGCGTGCGCCGCCACCGCAAATACACTTCCGCGAAGGTGGCGGCCACCCCAAAGTGCGCTCCTCACCGGGCAAACTTAACGACCTCCGGGGATAAGTAAACTCGAACTATGATTGGAATTCACCGAAATCGAATATATGTATGGTGTAGCTATTCTGAATAGTACACTGAAGGAAATCGCATGAATATTTTTTGCGTTAGTATTATTTGTTTTAATATGCATTTTTTCGTCTAACCATATTAATGTGTGACACTGTTCTATATTCCGAAATGCTAATCAAGAAAGAACAACCAATACCATGGTCAAACACATAACAAAGAGAATAGGCACCACACAGTCTAAAGGCTGAGTGGCAAATGAGAATAAAATGTCGAGGCAAATTCCTTTATATTTATTATTATTATATTACCATAAAATAACAGAAGACAAATGAAAATAATCCCAACACAATATAACTAATATACACTAGAATTCAGTACGTACGTCAAAGATCAATATAATGCAACAACAATTGTGTGGATAAATATATTTGAAATAAAATGCATAAAAGCGCACCTAGTTGTAATTTAGATCTAGATACTGGCATGTATCGTTTATAATTAATCAGCTCTTCGTAATATTATAATATTTATTTGCGTCTTGATAATACAGTATATTCTGTATGACTGACTATCACTCTAAACAGGAATCTTGTGACCACCTATAGACAGCCAAATATACATAACTCTAGATAAAACATCTTTTTTAACAAAACTTAATTCTTTACATACCAATAAACTTATATCAGATATAATTAAAATTCTACATAAGAAAGCCCTGTAGTAATTAGAATACCAAGCATAACCAAATACAACAAATAATAATAAAACAAATACAATTTTTCAAATCCAATAACAATCTGTACGATAAATTAGTAGCATGTTTTCAAATTAAATTCATATACCAACAACTACAAATTCTTATAATTAACTTTAACTGCTAAAAAGTGATTTTGTTTCTGAAAACCAGACACAATTTAGAATGTCTGCGTTCAGATTTAGATTCTACGAACAAAGCATTCTAGAATCACTGGTTTTCACTGGTTCACTGGTTGACTATTCTTGACAGGGATAGTCAGTTAGCTTTATTATATTTGGTATAGATTATATATTATACCAGCAGCGATAATGGCACCACGCTCCCAAACCCCAAGGTGCCTTTTTGTCAAAGTTAAGATTATTTGTCACAGTTCTTCAAAACAGGTTGAGAGTTTTTGTCACGTTCCTCGGAACACGTTGTGATTTTTTGCCGCTGTTCTTCGGAACAGCCTGTGTATTGGGGGTCCTGGGGCTGCGGCCAACCCTCTTTGCTAGGGAACAGACATACAGACACACCACGTTAGCGCTTTATTGGTTTTTGACAAATTAACTAGGTACTTGGACATTTGTGTAATTTAATAGCAGTGGCAAGTGAATTATTGTAGTGTACTAAAATAAAAATTTATTTAGGTTTATTTTTTTTAAATATAATTTATCTAAACTTAGTTTCTACTTTAAGCCCTGTGGGAATGGGTTTACAATGTATGAAATATCTCTGTACCGGTAAACTTGGGTGGCTTTGGCCATAGTTAGAAATTATCATCAAACCTAGATTAAGTACATTTGTATAAGATATGGTATCTAAAATATTAATAAGAACTCAATGTTTGAAATATCATGGCCAAAGCCATGATGTTGGTTAATAAAACGGTTAGTACTGTTAAATAAATCCATCCTATCGATTTTACCACCTAAAAGGCCACCCATTACACATTGTAGAAAAATAAAATTTGACATTTAGCTTAGCAAAAATCATAAGAACCTTTAAATGAGCAAATGGAACGCTCTGAGATAGCACCAACAGCAGCACATGTACATAAACCCACCAAAGAGAGAACATTTCAAATCCAGGAAAACCAAAGACAGAAGTCCCTGGGAATCTGCAATCTACAGCGTTGATCTTCGCTTGTATCTATCTAAGAAAAGCAGCCCTAATCGCGGAGTCGACACAATATTTGCGAACTTTCTGTTTTCACGATGCCGCCGGGGGATAAGCCATTTATTTGCTCCTAAATGTATTGGATGGTCGCAATACGTCACACACTATAGACTTCTTGGCACTGAGATCACAGCGGTTCGGGTCGTGTTCGTCCTTTTAAACCGTAGAAATAGATATAGAATAGGTACTACCAATAGGGACTACCAACATAGGTGCGAGTAACCAAGAAGTCAAACTGAATTTGAAATAAATGATTTGTATATCCAAGATAACAAAATCAATATCAAACGCAATATTTAACTACAGTGGCTGTGAAAATGACAACCAAATTCATAAACTAGGACGTACATACCATGTGTTGTATGTATGTAGGGGGAAGGAGGCTGGGTTAAAGACCCACAGCAACTAGGCCTCAGTAGACCCTTTGTGCAGACCTGCCCTGCTCACTCTGGTCTCGTAAGCCAGCCCAGGCTCTCGGCAAAGGCGACGAGGCATGGTAGAGGAGCGTTTCTAATTCTGTCCATGGTTGGCCAGGAGTCTCCCCAAGAGCACTTACCCTCTTGTCTTCTAGGGCGGGGCATTCGCACAGGATGTGCCTTACAGTCTCATCGTCCTGCTCGCAAGCTCGGCAGGTGGGAGATACTGACAGATGCAGGTTGAACATATGCTTCCGTAGTCTGCAGTGTCCAGTAAGGAGCCCCGTGATGAGACGAAGCTTGCTTCTGGTTAACTGCGTGTATTTCCTGGTTTCTTTAATGGAGGGATACTTGATCGTCTCCTTCGCCACCAAACAGCCCGGTGTGTTGTCCCACCAGTGAAGGAATTCGGTATGGGTGATGTCTCTCACCATGTTCCTTAGGCCGGTGTTGGAAGGGAGGATGAAAGGTTCAGGTGCGATGACCGCGTGGCCTGCTGCTCTGCGTGCAAGCCTATCGGCATGTTGATTACCTTTGTTCTTGGAGTACCCTTTGATCCAGGTGAGGGTGATTGTGTTATTCCTAGCTGCCTTTACTAGAGATTTGTGATATTCCTATGCTAGCCCTGAGGTGAAACGACACCTAGGAGCTGGGATAGATTGCCTGCTGTCAGTGATAATCACTAGTTTCTGGCTCACTTATTGGATTCGATGATTATGTCAGTGGCAGTTTTGATGGCGAAAAGTTCCGCCTGAACTACAGAAGGAAGTTTGCCAAGAGGGATTGATCTACGCAGTTGGAAGTCGTGCGAGAAGATGCCTGCTCCAGTTCCATTCTGTTTCTTAGAGCCGTCCGTGTAGATTTTGAGGATCTTGCTGAGGTCGACCTCGGTGGTCGTGTTGTTGTTAATAGGGTTTAATAGGGTTTACTGAAAACACATTGAGGGGGGGATGTAACATGTAGGGCACTCTAAGAGTGCTTTACCTTTTACAGCCCTCCTCCTGTGGTCGAACCGTTTGCCACCGCCGTACCTGTCCCAGGAGTATCCCACTGTGCGGAGCCTGATCAGTGATGCCAGAGCCACCTCTTCAATGAAGATGCCAAGTGGTGGTAGGTACAGCATGTTCCCCATCGCAGCAGTGGGTGTAGTGCCCATTGCGCCTGTGACGGTCAAACAAGCCATTCTTTGGATTTGATTCAGTTTGGTGACAGTGGAGGCTAGCTTGACTCTGTGTCACCATACCCCGTAGGTGAGCATTCGGCGAATTACTGCAGTGTACATCTACAGGATCGCCCTATGGCCCTCCTGCACTGACCGAACGCTATGCATGCCTTTTGTACTCTGTTGGACAGGTGATTGTTCCACGATAGCTTCCTATCAAAGGTGATACCCAGGTATTTGACCTGTTCGGAAAGTTTTAGTGGTATTTTGCAGAATTTTGGAGAAATGCACGAATCCAACTTCCGCTTCCTTGTGAAGAGGCCCATCTCGGTTTTGGAGGGTTTGACCTAAAGTGAGTGGTCTTTGCACCAGTTCTCTATGAGTTTTGGGGCTTCCTGTATCCTGTCGGAAAGATACCATGTGTTATAACGTATAACGTGAAATGATCTCCGAAACTCGATCACAAGTGCCACAAGTGTCGTAAGTTACCACTCGTAACAGATATTTGGTGAACATACTACGGACAAAGCCACACAGAAAGATTATTTATTTTACCATTACTACATCTATGTCGTGTTTACGAAATTTCAAATACATTGGAGGGGCAACGTAACACAAAATGAGAAACAAATATCTTAATGAAATTTTTAAACATTTTGCACTTTGAATGGACTTTGATTTAAGTCAGGTTAATACATACATAAGTTTTAGTAGCCCCGAGGTGATTTTTAAGGGGGTTTGAAGGGGAGGGGAAAGTGAGGTATCAATTCGCACATGATGGGGAGTAATGCGGAAAATGGACCCAGGGCTGGAGTTAATGCTCTTCGGTAGGGAACGTGAACAGACAGACAGACAGAACAACAGACAATTCACGTTAACGCTTTCTTTCATTTAAGAGCGCATATACTTAAAGGTATTAAATCAATAGAGGAGTGAAACGGACTTTTCCTATTTGTATTTATACACTTTTCCTATTGGAATCTACACCACAGATAAGATAATAAAGACAAATTTAAACACCAATGCCGTTTACTATCCAAAATTTGCTATTTAGACATTTTTTTACGAAGTGTTCTGTGAGCAAGTAAAAATCATTGTTAGTGAAACCTTAAAGGTCATTACAGATGTAAAAGCATAGATATTATGTTTTCAAAAATTTATAACCTTGACCAAGATTTTTAACATGAGAAGAGAACACTAAAATAAGAAAGAAAATGATTTTCAATGCGCTGAAGTTAAATCGCCGTAAAAAAGTAAAAATAGTGAACCGTTTTTGCTTAGTCACAAAGTTGTCCTTACCTTTTAAGAGATAAGCTTGTATACCAAATTTTCGTACAACTACTTCCAAATTACGGCAGTTATCGTTTCCACAGATGGACAGACAGACGACCAAGCGAGTGCAAAGTAAATTTTGGCGTGTTCCGGCGAAACTTGACGTTTTATCCAAAAATGTATACTATACTAAACTATACTACTATACTAAGTTGCAGATCGTAAAAAGGGCTACAACATTTATACGGGTAACTTTTTACTATGACCTCAACATTTCCGAGAAAAATGAGAAAGCAAAAATAATTCAATTTTAATCAAATTTTGCGAAAGTCTGCATTTTTATACCCTAAATACGCATACATTTTTTACTATACAAAAAACAAGAAGTTTTTAGTTATCTAGATTTTTCAATCAAAATCAGTTCTTTTTTGATAAGAAATTCAGTGGTGAAAAATTATCGTACAAGTGTTTTTTTGTGCTTATTTTTGTTGTTTTTACGTGTAGGTACTTATTGATGCAATAATAAATATAATACTCCCTATTTAACAACTTGCTCAAAAATTGAGAAAACTCAAAAACGACTTTCCCAACAATAAATTTTTCAGTAATTGTTTATTATTTGTTTACATTTTTGCGAAAATTGTAAGACTGGTTACACTGTTTTATTGTACGGAAAAAATACCAAAGAAACTGTCTCTCATTTCTACACTAATGCTATAACAATTAAATTAGAATAATAAAGCTTCAGATAAGCAAAATAATTAGTTTTTGTCTTAGAATCAAAAAGTATCCAATACAAAAGCTGTAGGCGTTCCATTTACTGTTTACTGATCAAAGTTTCCTACATCACATTAAAATCAAAAAAAATCGCCCTAATGCCTCCAATCATACTTATGTTACTCTAAACTACCGATAAATAATGACAGAATCACTGTCTCCAATTCCATCCTGTGCCGAACGATTCCATTATGAATCGACTAATTGCAAAATAGCCGCTGTCATTAATATAATTGCGTCTGTGTTCGGCGGCAGACATTAAGTGAAACAATCGGCGTCGAGACGGTTAATTAAAGTTAGATCTGTTATCGTTCGCGCGCTCGCACCCCCTGCCGACAGTGGCGCCGTACGCCGGCCGTCGAATAAACGAACTTCACGTTTCGCGCTTCAATTTCGTTAATTCCGGGCAAGATCGGGCTACGGGCTGGCGTCGCGGCGTGTCCGACGCGATGCACACGCCTGGCACGAGTTGTCACCCGTGCTCCCATTCCGGCGGCGCGTCCGCATCTCCTGCCAATTTGCGGCACGCTACCCCGCTAAGACCACGGGACGGCCATCCACTGAGAAAAATATAAAATGGACGGAAATATGTTACATTAATTAAAAAGCATACGTAATAATTTTGACACTATGGCTCATAGTTTCACACATGGATTATTGGGTCGATTCTGTATTTTCACATTTTAAGATTCTATAACGTTATAGATCTATAGCGTATAGGTTTCGATAAGAAACCCTTATAGAACTCTATAACTTGCCAATAACTGCCTTATAGAAAATGCTGTTCTGAGTACATCTCTTACCGGGGACAAGACGGTGTCGCCGGATCAGCTGATTGTATTTATATAAAGCGTCGCCCTGTTTGAGTTCAGCGGTTGAGAGGTTAAGGATGTGTTATTAGTGCGATAAAATAGATGACCCGGGTACGCTGCAATACCTTTTATCAATAATATAATTTTTAAAACAAAAGAATTCTAGACTGGCAATATTATGCACGCTACACTCCAAATCGAAGTTACGTTGGCAATAATGTTGGATGTCTTATTCATATACCAGTTTTTAGGTTAGAACTGCAATGAGCAGGATATACACAAGCATTCAATCGTTAAAAATAATCCATATTTGATCCACATATAAGAACTACCAAAGTACAAGGTACGGTTTCAGTTGGTTTCAGTGGGCAGTTTGCGATACAAAACGCAATCAAAGCATTTGTTTGAAGAAGGTATGATATTTTTACATGGCATTGTAAATCAATGTTTCTCATTGTGAATTGATTGTAGGTAGGGGGATGAATCAATCACAAAAATTGAACCTGACGACTCATCTTTATGATGTGATCTAGGATTGAAACTGATGCAAATTTCGTACAGACCAACGTTAATAATATCAAGGGGCCTTGCAAGTTTCTGAACACTTGATCATCTATTGAATCGAGATTTAACATGAAGAAGATGTTCTACCCAAATTATTGTGATTCTGTGCTTCGGAACTAGCACCATTCACAAGCTTCTCGAGGTTTTATTTACGATACTACCATTTTGCTCAGTAACTTCAAGCATAGTACAGTTGCAAGCCCCTATGTGCCCTTTGATATGAATGAGTTTCTTCTGTTCTACACGCATGACTATGAGAGGGGTATGGACCGATTAGAAGTACCCGTACAAATTTTTGGAGGAGCTCCAATCAACAGTAGACTACATACTTAATAAAACGTCTTTTGCAGGGTTGGTAAAAGGTTATTTGATGGACTTTCTTTTGGCAGACTATAAAAAAGGAAAAACAAGATTGATGTGCATTCACACCAGAGCTGACGATTTCAAATTAATTTGAACTGAATCTGTAAAAGTTTACATTTATTTTTATTATCGACTTTATGTACACACACACTCGCTTTTAATGATACGAAATCATAGAGTAGCCAAATTGAGTTCTATCTACTGTCAGTTTGTGTTAGTCAAATTGTATTTAATGTCAACTTCAGCTATTCATCGTTCAAATCTTAGAATAGTTTGAATATTAGTAATGAATTCCTCCATCTTACACCAGTTAAAATCACAGTAAAATAAATAAAAAGATCCAATCTCCTTTCTGATGTAATTTTATTTTTAGCACTTATGGCGACCGGTTTCGAACTCGCGTTCGTCTTCAAGGGCCATGCTACAACAGGAACAACGTATAAAAATGCAATAATACAAAGAATACTAATACACACATAAATAAGCCAAAAAATTTTGTGAAAATGTCATAAATTTCAAAAATCAAAAATCCTTAATAAATTTTCAATAAATTAAGAACAGAACATGCACAAATTGTCACAATCATTACACTTATATCAACAATTAACAAAAATAACAATCAAATTACCGTCGGGCTACATCAAATCGAGGTCACGTGTCATAATGCTTGGGGTTATGTATATTCATGACGCCTTAGATCTATTCTCTTTCAATTTCGGTTACAATTCGGTTTTATAATTGGCAAAACAGCTTCACGTCTGAAAAAATATGCACAATATGCCCTATTAGTATTATGTACAATTACAAATTAAAATCGAACAACGTACCTGGGCACCAGAAAACATTATCGAGTGGACAGAGTCGTGTATAAATGAGAACTGAATGCAGCGACTAGTCTATCTGTTCTCGGTAGCGTCCGGTACCCTTACATATTTGGCGCCACTTTTAAAAAGTTTTTCAAAAAGATGGTTTTTATTAACTTCAATGATTTCGTTCAGGAGCAGGCCTGGGTATTTATAATTGTAACTTGGATATATTTAACATTTGCACGATAATTTGGATTTTTTCGACATAGATAATATCATCAGCCTCCTTAAATTGACCACGCAACAAAATGTTCCTCTTCAAAGAAAAACACTACATAATGAAAGACGGGCTGCCCATGGGATCAGCCATATCTGGTCTCATGGCAGATTTTTATGTTGATAAATTGGAAGAAAAACTTTTTTCACCAAAATTTCAAATAATAACGAAAGATATAATTTTCTATGGTAGATACGTAGATGACATCTTCATGATATTCCAGGGTAATGATGCTCAACTCTTGGCTCTACATAACATTTTAAATAGTTTGGGTAACCTTGATTTTACTATTGAACGAGAAAATGATAACACTTTGCGATTCCTAGACTTGCAAATTAAAAAGAATTTGGACACTAATCAGTTAATATTTGACATATACCGTAAACCCACCCACACCGACATTATAATCCCAAAGACATCTTACACCTCAAATAGTAACAAACAGGTTGCCTTCAGATACCTTTTCCATAGAGCCCTTACCATCCCTTTAGAAACCGCAGAATTTAAAAGAGAGATTAATAATATCATTACTATAGGCATTAATAATGATTATACAGTGGACGAGATGCAATCCATATACAACAACATCCAATCTAAATGTGTCATTAAAGAACTTTACCCACATTATTGCGCCAAGACCAGATTCATTTCTCTAAATTTTCAGGGAAGGTTGTCCTATAAAATTGCATCTATACTCAATAAACACGAAATACACACTATTTTCAAAAACAACAACAAGTTAGGCAACCAACTCAACAACACGAAACCTATTTCTAATAAACTTAACAAAAGTGGCGTTTATAAGATAACTTGCAATCAGTGTGATAAAGTATACATAGGGCAATCAGGACGCAGTTTGTTAACCAGATTCAAGGAACACCTTACTAACCGCGATTCTAGCGTTTATAAACATGTCAATGAACAAGGTCATAATATAGACAGAAACAACATACAACTAATGCATGAAGTGGACAAATCAAAAAAGTTAAATATCTTAGAAGACCTAGAAATATACCGTCACAATTATAAATACCCAGGCCTGCTCCTGAACGAAATCATTGAAGTTAATAAAAACCATCTTTTTGAAAAACTTTTTAAAAGTGGCGCCAAATATGTAAGGGTACCGGACGCTACCGAGAACGGATAGACTAGTCGCTGCATTCAGTTCTCATTTATACACGACTCTGTCCACTCGCTAATGTTTTCTGGTGCCCAGGTACGTTGTTCGATTTTAATTTGTAATTGTACATAATACTAATAGGGATATTGTGCATATTTTTTCAGACGTGAAGCTGTTTTGCCAATTATAAAACCGAATTGTAACCGAAATTGAAAGAGAATAGATCTAAGGCGTCATGAATATACATAACCCCAAGCATTATGACACGTGACCTCGATTTGATATAGCCCGACGGTAATTTGATTGTTATTTTTGTTAATTGTTGATATAAGTGTAATGATTGTGACAATTTGTGCATGTTCTGTTCTTAATTTATTGAAAATTTATTAAGGATTTTTGATTTTTGAAATTTATGACATTTTCACAAAATTTTTTGGCTTATTTATGTGTGTATTAGTATTCTTTGTATTATTGTATTTTTATACGTTGTTCCTGTTGTAGCATGGCCCTTGAAGACGAACGCGAGTTCGAAACCGGTCGCCATAAGTGCTAAAAATAAAATTACATCAGAAAAGAGATTGGATCTTTTTATTTATTTTACTGTGACTTAGAATAGTTGTTTATCACTATTACCCTTAATTTTGTTTTGAATATTACATTTTTATGTACCTTGCCGTCGGCTAACCATCTTGAAATTTTGCGCAATTGCTTATGATGACAATAAAATTATATGACGTATACTCAATATTATTTCAAATTAATTACCGAGACAATTAATTGTGTATTTTAATACAAATGCACGCGATCTGTTGTATGCGTGTATGTGTTGTAATAACATTTTCGATGTTGATCCTGGGTGCGAGGGATATTTGCACGGTACTTCATTTTTCTCGCATCAGTGACCTTGAGCGATTTCAGCGCCATTCTTTGTTCTATGAAAAATGGAACCCCTCGGGCTATGATCTTGTGGCGTCGAGAGTTGTAAAGTGTTTTTCTCGGGAGGTTTGTCTTATGCTGGTAGACCTAATTACTGAATCATTTTCAACTGGTGTTTTTCTCCGGAGTCTGAACACGGCTAAGGTAGTACCTATCTTTAAGGGCGGCGACGGGGAGAGTTTAAATAACTACAGGCCCATTGCACTGCTTCCTGATTATCTGGAGGATAACGCTTTGCTGGTGGAGTCTCAGAATGGGTTTCGAACAAAATTGTCTACGTCCGATGCCATTTATAATCTTTTGGTTCCAATTTATGATAGCATAAATCAGGGCCATTATGTTGTGGCGGTGTTCTGTGACATACGAAAAGCATTTGACTGTGTAGATCATGAAAGGTTACTGGACAAACTTCATGGATTGGGTATGGAAGGTGCACCTTTGGACTGGTGTGCAAGTTATCTTGCTGAGAGGCGCCAGTTTTTTTCAGTTCAGGGACATAAGTCTGAAGTTGCGAATGTGCGATGTGGAGTCCCACAAGGTTCAGTGATGGGACCAGTGCTTTTTTCCATTATAGATCTTCCAAGATCAATTAAATATGGCAAGGTTCCGATGTTTGCGTGAATGGATAACATCAACTCCGACTTAGCGGCTTTGCGTCGATGGTTCGCCATCAGTCACATCCTTTTGAATGTCACTAATACTAAGGCCATGTGGTTTTCTTGGTCAGTCCCCGCCCCTGCGGGATTGTTGCTGTTCGGGAACCACTCTGTTCAATTTACAGATAGTCATATGTTCCTTGGTGTTATTTTGGGCAGTTCGTTAAAGTGGTCATCTCCCGTTGAGACACTTTCAACAAAATTGAGTAAAGCTCAATACGCTATACGTACCATGTCGCGAGAGCTGGAAGAGGAACTCGGCCTGGCCGTCTAGCATGCCTACTTTGCAAGTACGATGAGGTACGGTTTGTCATTATGGGGATTCTGCTCAAATGGGAACATGGATGCTATACTTAAAATTCATGAAAGAGCATGACGAACTATTGCCAATGTATGCCAGCGTGACAGTTGTGGGCATATTTTTGATAGACTAAATGTTATGTGTCTATATACGTTGTTTGTTTACAAAGTTTGTTTATATATTTTCATCTGCACATATTCTAATACTGTTTGTTTACTTGTGTCTAGTTATATATCGTGCATATTTTATATTCAACACTGTTAAAGTTACCGAATGAATGTTTATCTATCTATCTATCTATGCGCCGTGTTTGTTTTCGAAGTTTGTTAAAAATAATAATTAGTATTTTAAATGTAAAGCATATTTATTTCAAAGAACTGTTCAGCTATATTCACTATTCAAACGCCAGAATAAGCTGTAATTACTTTAGTAACCAATGCCAATTGGCTGTGCAGGATTATTTTGGGAACTATTTTCCTGGTTATACCTACACTTGTAAGATTGGCTCTTATTCAACCTAACTATTGTACAGATCAACAATAATAAAGTATGTTTTTCAAATTTTTTTATGAACAGGTAAGTTAATATTTGGATCTGTCTCTTTTTGTGATGATTAGGTTTACTAGCACGTGATTGCTGGTAAAGAGTGAATGTGTCTTTGTCCAAGATTGTGTTGTCTGCCGTGCTAGGCTACACTCATACCTTGAAAGATTTCTTTGGCACTGCTTGCTGCGAATTGAACGATTGTTAGGATTCCAAGGTCTTCATGGAACTGCTTATTTCGTACAAACCATGTGGCGTTTACCGAAATTCAGAGGGGTTTTTGAGCACTTGTAATTTCGTCATATTGGTATGTGATACTCCACACAAGACATGTATAAGTGACTAGTGATCTTAATAGTGATATAATAGTTATATAAGAGTATGGTGTATTTTGTGTTCAGCTTAGACGTTTTATTAATTATGGGATAGACTGATGTTAGTCTTCCATATGCCAGGTTCAGCTTGGTGTTTATATGTATTCTTCACGTTAGTCTTGTGTTCAGATTTTCTCTTAGGTATTTGGCTGCCAGGTCAGATGGAGTCCATGCAATTTTGTTGTTATTTATTAAAATAATTTATGGGATTCTAATACATGTTTTACAGCGTTCCCCACCTTAATGAAAGTAATGAAAATAGGTGAAAATAAATTGAGTTAAGTTTTAATTCATTTATTCTAGCTATTTGCACGATTTTATTGTCTACATTTATAAGTATTATATTTAGTCACGATGTTCTCGAAAACATTTGCAATTTATTAGCATAAAATAAGCATGACGTGAAATTAACTGAAATTGTAATTTTAATAAAAAATTTACAACAGAAAATTTACTGTCATTATGTCCGGACTCTGAACCCTTCCGCTCAGGCTGCGGTAGGCTTCATCCTGGTCGGTCGTTTGTTTTGGAAATACACCTAATACAAGCACTGTATTTCCTATCCTGAACACTTCAAATGGAAGTATTTTAGACTATGGCATATTTCGTTTATTCGGTCCAGTTTTGCTGGGGCCCATTACTTTCTGGATATTTGTTATATAGAGATAGTGGAACATCAAAAACTACTGATGAATCAGTTACGTGAGACACCCGATATAATTACAATAGTTTGACCAACCTATATGAAGTTAATGAAGTTATAATTTTCAGCGAATATCTATGACAGGGTGGACCATATGTAGTTTCTGTTTTTAGAGATAACTTATAATACTTCATAGGATTAATTTATCCTTATCAAAACTTGAACCTATAAAGACTATAAATAATATGATACAATATTACCAGCGCCTGTAGCTTTACGGCAACTCTGTACTGTTAATTATATAGCAAGAGTAACTTCGGAGTAAATGCTGGTAGCATCGAGATAAAACCCCAACATTTTTCTCAGAATTATACAAGCAATGGTTTTTTCACAGTACGTGCACAAGCATCTTTGGCATAAATGTAATCCGTAGCAGCTAACTTGAAGTAGATAATTGGAATATGCATGGCAGTTACACGATCGTTTAACTAACATCTTAACCCTTAAAACGTTGGGGTGGAACGATGTCTCCGGTTGCTTCGCGAAGACTCTTGTGCATGGAAGGAAGCCAAATAGCAGAGTGTCTGGCAGTGCTCCTTGTAACTGAATCACGTACTTATTAATAGTTGTGTGCCGCCCCCAATATCCGACCTACCCGATTCCTTGTCGTGTGCGGCAATTATTTATCTTTAGCCCGCGGCCGTGCCGTTAATCTGTATTTATGAGCCAATTTCATGGGGGTTTAATTCTACCTATTGTTTATGATTAACTGTACGGTACCCACTACTATGGAGGACTAACCCCAATTTGCTTTGATTCAAATCAAGTTCGATTCGAATATACACACGTAACTAAGGAGACATTCCTACTTTGAGTTTGGTCGTGTATGGTAACTTTACTGTTCGCTAGAGACGAAACAAACTAAATTAGTTAAATGTGTTGAAAAATCATTATTATACAGAGTGACCAGATACAACTACAAAAATCAATAATTTAATTCAAAAAGATGAAAGTTGCAATTTGTAATTTGCAATCATACAGGAACTGGTACAATACTTGTACAATATCTTTGTGTGGTAAAATAAATATAAAATAAAAATTTGTATTTAATATAAAATCAACTCAATTATAGCATTTTTATTCAACATGTTAATGTAATTATTTGAATGACTATAGGGTACTTTAATACCCAATATTAGCTAAAGTTATTAAATATAAAATATTTATGTGGGTGGTGTGTCTAATCCAGTTGACCGGAAATGCTTACCAGCGTTAACCGGTAAAATCCAAGCATCATGATTTTATATTTTTCTAAGGTGACCAACATTCCTCCTATAGGGAGGGCGGCAGTCCTCATTTTTAACAAGACGTCGTCCTTGTTTTTATTATTGCCCTCGTAACATCATTGCAGAATGTCTCTTTGCCGTCCTCTTGAACGCCTTCTGTATTCTGCCGTACAATTCGAATAAATAAAAAGTATAAAACTAAATTTTTATTAACAGTTCGACACAATCCGTTCTAATCCTTTTTGATCATTCACAACACAAATATTCATTATACGAGCCTATATGCGGTAATATTTACTTTCAATAAATGCATTTATTAGTAGGCCGTCGATTTAGGAATAAAAAATGCAAAATTTGTCTTTGGCGAACTATTGTCTTATTAAAATCTCTAGATAGTTTGACAAATTCCCGATAATATTTACTCAGTAATATCAGGAATATTTCAATAGGTTTAACACAAAAAAAATATTAATATCTCAGGTATAGGAGGGGGTCCCTGTAAGGATTGATAGAAGGCTAGATTTTCTTGCGGATAGTGTATTGAAATACAAGAAAAATTCTCAGAAAAAAATACTTTTGTTTGGAGATTTTTGAAAATATAGTAGTGGAGTGATAAACTAAACATGATTTTGATTGGTTTTATTGAAGGTATGCTCGAACCAACCGAAGGGTGCATTTATTTTATTTATTTATCTTGGTCGGTGACCAAGGAAACTAAAACTAAACAATCACTATCGGCATGACAAAGCTACTAATCCCGCGACTGGTTGTAGGCGATTATTCCATTTTACTGGACCTACTATGACTATGTGAACCTTTGCTTGTGGGGCAAATAGAAACGAGCCGACAGTTTCCTCACGACAGAGAAATCTCCCCCACCCCGCAATTGGTTGTACGCGATTGAGGTCATAACTAAGTTTGTATAAAGTTAAAAATTTGTAAAATTCTGAGTTTAAGAATGTGTTGTGTTTTACTTGGCAGTTAGAAGTATTCCTATAACCCTGTTTGACATGTTTCCATAATAGAATTGATCAAAAGCCTAGTCAAATTATTACCTAAGCTAGATGAAAACAACGTACATTTTGAACAATATTTACTTATTTTACTTTACTTATTTAAAGTATTAAAATACTATTTTTATTATGATTATGCAGGGTATTACTGCTTTTATGGTATATTCTATTATATTTTTTAAAATAAAATGCCGGGTTCAATTTGGCGACCAAAAATTTAGAAAAATTTTGTGCTTATGATACTTATTTGCAGTATACTTGAAGAACCTAGATTCCAAATCCAATACCCAATTTCCAAAACTCAAAATGGCGGATTATATATGGCGATTAAAAATGTGGGACAGTGTTGAACTCTTATGAAATTTATTTGCTATGACAATTGAAGTGTCAAACAAACAAAAAACTCGTACCCGCATAAAACATATTTCGTGGAATATTTGCTACTCTCTAATTCAGAAGTTATATTGTCAAAATCCAAAATAGAGGATTTAATATAGCGACAAAACTTGTCGTCTGAGCATAAATCTTATGTTAGGTGATATTTGGATATCAATGATACCAAATTTGTCATACGTGTGTCATACAAGTGTCATTATCAACATTTAAAATGGCGGAACCCGCGGGACCAATATGGTTGCACACATTTTACTTTATGAGATATCTATTTATTGCTCCCTGAATCCAAGCCAAAAATTAAAAATGCTAAATAGCGATCGGCTATGGTAAATTATCAACCAAAATTCTAAAAGCATTTTCATGTCTGCGGTCTAAATTCATTGCCTAACCTGAGATGACCCTTTTCCCTGGGATATTTTAGATTGACAATATTGAAAGTGCAGGCTCAAAAAGGCGACCTAAAATATACTATATGCTTTGACACTTTGACCTGTAAAATTTTAAAGTGGAAGATTTAAGACTGTACTGAAAATATCGCAACTATGAAACGAAATATTCGGATACGATGTTTTTCGGTTTGGCGCGTCTGCGCCGTTGTTTACACTCGGCTTAAAGCTTATAACTGCGATGAGCTGACCACAAGTGACAGCAGAAACATAGCAATGTTTTGCATTTCTGGCAGTTGTGGCATTTTTCGGTTAGCGGAAAAGTTATAATATTTGGTAGGGTTTCCAACATGGTCATTTTGACCCGGAGACTTCGGGTTTGGAAACCATTCTCTGGGCTACGTGTATTCACTTAAATTCTCCGTGTTAACTAAAGGTAATCGTCGATCTTTTGAGAAACTATAGCAACCCATCACTATTTTAAAAAAATTGTGATAATACAGTAATTGTTATTCTAATCATACAGTTTGCAGTGATTTCTCTTAAATAAAGGAATTTACTCAACTTACTATACTCTATCTTCACAACAACAAAATTTTACTTTTTGTGAGTATGTGAGAAACTTTGAAAGTAGCAATTGTAGCACTTTTAGATTTTGTCACATGTTTCGTGAAGACAGTAGGAATTCTGTAGCGGTACGACGAATGCAAAAGATTGTATCCTGCCTCGATGATCTGAGACAAATCTAATATCAAAAACGGCTTTCAAGAAGACGGGTATTATTTAATGCTAGGAATTTTGCTTGTCAGAAATCAACATTAGTCATCAATACATTAGTTAACAAAAATGTTTTGAACTTTAGTTGATTACTTTAATATGTACCTGTGTTGTTCATATGATAAGAAATGTCTGAACAATATGTTTGAGTTTGTCCAAGGCGGTTCACAGAATAGTTTCATACTGGTCTGCCATAAAACAGTATTCTTTAAGTCATGGAGATGACGAGAGCGTAACTTTATTTGAAACTTTTATTATTAGTTGGAGTATATATTTACAAAGACTGAGAGATATAGTTATCATTTTGACTAGAGACACATTTATTATGGGGGTTTATACAAAACGCCAATATTGTCGGAATAAAATGAGAATTTTAAATAAGTTAGGGAACGTGTAGATAATTACATCAAGCAAAAACACATGATCTCTTTAAAAAAAAAATGCTCTCAGTACATCAAAATTATGCTTGGTTTAGGTGGTAATATTTTGGCATTTTGTCTCATGTTGGTTGTGTCGTAAAAAATCGACAATAAGAGGCAGAAACGAAAATTGGGAATACTAGTAGACATTAATTGAATTAAATTAACTTCCATAGTAATTAGCATCTGGATCTCATCTTCTTGTTCTAGATCTTATGTTCCATAGTATAATTATTTTCCTCCGGGTCAGCATAGGCACAATGTTGGCAACCCTAATGTTTGGGGTGAAATTTTACTTAAAACAACCTACTTTTGTATTGTGAGTGAATTATATTTGAACAAAGCGAAATATGTATATAGAAGTAAAATTCATTTATGTTGCCAAAATGTTATTTTTCACGTTGTCCAACTTATGTATCTAAGAAGTAGAGACACTGAAAATTTGAGTAATATTGAATAATAAATAACGCCTCTATGTGAAAACGCGTTTTTGACGGCTAGAACTGGGTCTCAAACTACATGTACTTAACGGTAAAAATATTAAACACTTGTATTTATCTAGAATTTTAAGTGTGTTCCTAAAGTTTGCATTCAAACGAAGAAGATTCGTTCTACAAGAAGAGCACGAAAAAGTTAACTTCTTAGTTAGGTTGACATAGAGGGCAACTTTTCAGCAAATTGAGCGTTTGTTTTACGGATGGATGTACGAAAATGTGACATAAAGCATTTTATGGAAAATATTGCGAGCTATAATGTTGCTATGAACTATTTTTTCAAAAAAGTTTTTACCTGAAGTAATCGCAAAACAGGATTTTTAGCTGATTATATGCGCAGATATTCGTAGCACTTTCGTATTTTGGGCTCTTCTTATAGCTCCGATGATATGACATGCAATTACCCAAAAAAAAAAATGAAACGAGACGACGTAAGAAAGCAAACTGACCTAACAGAAACAGCCGTCCCCCATGTCCCAATGTACCTGCGCGACCGCCGAAATCGGCGCGATTCAGAATTCACACAATAATACACATAATAGCGGGGAGACGGCTGCGCGCGCACCGTCTACATTCGAAGGCACGCGTCGCGGTGCCCGCCGTCGGACCGACAGTCGTCTGTTTCGCGCGTCGCCGACCAGACGGTCACCGAGATGTGCAGTCACGTGACAACAACGGCCACGCGGTTTCACAGTCGTCTTTAGCGAGAGAACGGCGCTTTTGCTTGGACGGGCGCCGGGACGCCACGAGTGCGACCATAGACGACTCGATTTTGTTTCCTCACTGTGCCGTACAGACACGTTTTGTTTTTCCTTGTTTTTCGTTTTAACTGTTGCGAACAAGGGATCTTTCCAAGTTGCATGTTTTCTTGTTTTGGCTAAGAACTGGACGCCAAGTAGGTTCTTCTTAACTACAATATTTAACACATTTTTGGTACGCAATGCAGTAACACATATTGTTTTTTACGTTTCGAAAACCTCGCGTACGAAAAGATTAGGTACACATTATTTGTGGATCTATACGTGACCCATGAGAAATTGTTCTGTTTTTTGGCACTTATTCTAATACTATATACTAAAATTCTGAGAGTATACTTGTGGAGAAAATTAATGTGGGTGAAATGATCTGGGAAAATAACTAAATCACTGCGAACGACAATAAACAACGTTTGTTTAAACTCGTGAGAAAATAGAGTAACTAAATGCCAACACGTTCTGTATATTACGCCAATGAAAAGTCAACAATTCCGTACTGTGATGTTCTATAATTTAATGCGCCGTCTGTATAAGTAGATTCAAACATGTGTCTATAAATAATATAGTATATAAATCGTCGTATTTGCAACATATCAATTAGTCGACGATTTAACGTATTGGCAAGTTAGTAAACAGTAAGCAAATATCCGATTGTATATATGATTAACTTTTCAGTCATAGTGGCTTTATTTTAATTATTAATTTCTTGAAATGTTTGATAATACTAGTTAGTAGTATAAGTGTAATTTACACATATTATCATAAATTGCTTATAATAACAATTTACTATCTAATAAAATGTATGTCACATTACTAATGATGGATTTTCTTACACATTGGTCAACTAACAAACGTAATACCTAATTTGAACTTGCTTATCTGCTATGACTATGCAGTTGATTACATTTTGTTCGTTTGGATTAATTTTCCTGGATTCGTAACTGCTTATTCTAACGATATAGTTGAGTCTTATCTGGCTCAGTGTTATAGCTCTCCCGGACTAGAGTTAAGATTTAGACAAACTGACTCTTAACGACTCTTAACGATGCTGTAAACGGAGCGCTCGGCAAATATTTAAATGAGATAAATGGAAGCATTGTCATATAAAGTAAACAACGACAATACTATGTGCTAACTACTAAAAACACGACACGAGTGTAAATATGTATGAATGTATAAAAACCTGGCAATGTGTATGTGAGAAGCATGCTTGCTAAGTGTTATCCTCCAGTACAACATTGGTATATCTAATTTTGCATTGACCTCAATACAAAAAAATGTACAAATTTGATCATAGACATAATGAAGTATGCAAGATTCGCCAAAATTGAATTAGGCACATACAATTAGTTATGTAATATTTTGAACCATTTTATTTCATTCGTTATGTGAAGGTAAACAAAAAATATAGTTGTAATTTAAATGCACTGATATAATCAAAACAGCAGTTTCGCAATTTTTAAGGGGATTATAAAACAGATCATTTTAGAATCTATTTAACCAGATTTATCTATATACGTACAAAACACCGATATAACTCCTAGATACTTCAAAAGTGTAAGTGTCATTGTAGGTACAGATAACTGCGAAAAAGTCTGACTTGATACGCTTTTTGCTCACACGTGGGTTAATGTTTGAGACAATTGAGACTTAGGCCGACACAAAAGTTACGAATAGTGAGCTTGATAGATTTTTCTGCACTGAATATGAATTCGGGCTCAAAGCTACATTGTTCAGGTTTTTGCACTTATTTTTGTTGTTGTCTGCGTGGCGCATACCAATAAAATATCTCCAAAATTCTCTCATTGGAACAGAAAGTTCCAACAGTTCCAGAAGTGTTAAGAAATATGTACAAAATTTAATTTATAATTTAAGGCCGTTGTGATTTGTCATCGGGTGGAGAGATACTGGAGAAATAAATCGGGAAAAATACAAAATTGAGTTCAAGCTGATAATCACATTTTATGGTCTCTTTATAGCAAAAAAAACTAGTTTCGTGTAAAACTACACTCAGTGTATAACAAAATCATAAGAATAAGTGATACATAAATTTTTTCCATTCGTCACTGTAAGTTCCGAGATATCCGAGGTATCTCAACCAAAAAGGTATTTGGAAAAATATAGACGTTTATTCTCACATATTTCTATTAGAATTTCTTCAACATTTCATCAAGTTATATGTACGACCAAGAAATTTGTTCCCGCAGCTATTCGGTTATATTAGGTTATGTGACGATCCCATAGTCACAGCGTCTTTTAAGATACACAAATTTCTTCACAAAGCAGTGGCGTCCGTCACTTATTGAGTTGTGCGTGCCTGCAATTTACAGAGACAAAACTTGTCCAATATAATTTTCAACTTTCGGGTGGTTTAAATCGAAAAAGTTTAAGAACTCGTCCGGGGGTTGTCGCGGCCCCCGCGGCCCCCGCTTTCCGACTACGGGCTACAGCGTGCGCGGCTGAATTTCCATATTGGTTTTTTCGGCGGTTAACATAAATCACACATCGCTATATCCGTGTTTGGACGACCATGCTAGAAAAAATCCCATCTCGCTCCGGGCATGGTCGGAGTTCTTCCGCGGTCTGTAAACTCTTATTTATGCCGTTTTTATTTCCCCCACAAAAATCTCGTAAACCCCAATGGGGTTCTATATACTTGTTAGTATCTAGCGTGTGTAACCTTGGGAGGTTATTTTTGTTTTATAGAGTACTTGCTCTGCATTGTGTTCCAAAAATGATATAAATATTTATAAAGGATGATTCAATAAGTATACCGGCAGTTTTGTTTATTTACATATATATAAAACTATACTCAATTCTCATAATTTATAAGGGACCAATTTATACGGTCAATAAAAACAGATATTTATTTCTATTTACTTTTTTTGGTATGTAAATCTGCAAATCTATCAGGTATTAAATGTTATTGACCTCCTTATCTTTTTATTGGAAAGGTTTGAATACTACGAATTGACGGGTACATAATTATGTGTAAATTGGTGCGAGAATAATGGCGGGCTTCAGGCAGCAACACGGTGGTGGCCATGGGCATCACCAGGTGCTGTACCATGGCTCCGTGATGGGGTACCAGAGTAGACACATAACCCATCATCACATATCAGCGCTGACACCGCATTCCTCCATACCATTGAACGCAAGTAAGTCAAGTTCTAGTTATGTAATAAATTTTGTTTATACAGGATATCCGGATAGTAATGTAATCTAAACACAGCTTCCTGATGTCGATTGATTGAACCAAAAATGCCTTAGCAAAAACTGCTTCTTAAGAAGTTACGACGTGTTGAATAAGCAAATTCACTTCGTGATGGATATATTTCAGAAATTGAACTATCCAACAAGGTGAAAATTATTCATTTATGCTTGTACTAGTTGTTATTCAAAGGTGCAGTTTAATTAAACGTGTAATAAAAACCTCTTTAGTCTTTGCAAATTAATTTACTTTATTAAGTTCATAAAATAAAGTATAAAGAGCTTTTTATTACACTATTAATTTTTCATTTATGTTTTAGGGGAGTCTAAACACTAAAATTTGTGTATTAGGGCTCTCAGCATAAGTGCCTGCGTTGTTTTGAATTTTTGTGTTGTCAGCATAGACAAAACCTATACTGCAAAACTACGAATCTCTGTTAATAGATTTTGTCACTTGTTGTAATTGTTCTTATCTATTACTCTTTTGGTAATAGAGGTAATACAAAAACTGAGGGACTGCTTGATGCCAGTTAATACCAGTGATTATACCCGATATACTTATCTCCATGAAGAACATGCCAATATCGGCAAAGCTGAAGCTCATTGTTGCTGAATACGTTTATGCTAAAACATGAAACTTGTATCGAACTATCGTTACTGACCAATCAAGCTGCATTAAAATAATTTAAAACGGTTAAAGATCCGTTAAAGAGAAAATCGACTTCGAAAATGTGACCAAATATTAATAATTATTTAGTGTATGTTTGGAGTATAAAGAAGCAGCACGAACCAAGACAAAATTAATTATATGTCAAAAATTAGCTGTTTTATTTTGTCATTAAATAGTTTATAAAAAGCTTGTATTCAAAATCTTCATTACTCTGCAATTTATTTAGATAAAATATCTTCGGTACCGGTTTCGACCTCCGTAGAAGTCATCATCAGGCGTATCTACAAAAGTAAACATAGAAACAAACAAAAGCGAAGATACAAAAGTTAATTACGGTCGTTATTCATAAAACCTATACTCAACAAGCATTAAACACGGACACCGTACGGCGTACAGCGTCCTCACACAACAACGTTGGAATGGCGGCACTCAAGAAGGCAACCACGAAATTCAAAAACACCATAACAAATAGAGCTCCGGCCCGGAACCACCGAGGCAGCACTGCAAGGCTGGCGGGCTACCCAGTAGGGGCTGAGATGTCACAAATTAGCAAATAACGGTTTAAAATTAAGAAACAGTTGGTCGTTGATCAAATCTGTGTCCGTTTTTTCTTTGTATCTGGTATTCTCAAGTAACTCCAGTTACCAGTTAAGAGCCATTTTAGGGCCCTTATCACACCTGTGCAGTAATTTTACGTTATCGTAATCTACTTTATGGTCAGTCTCCAAGTGGTGTTTAAATAAGTCTGTTGTCTGCGATGTTCTGTCATTCTCTTCGATAATTTTCTGCCCGTCTGTCCCACATACTTTGCATTGCAATGCGTACAGTCAACCAGTTAAATGCCATTTTGATCTCCTATGTCAGGTTTGACACACTTCTTCATGGCCATTCCAACGTTGTTGTTTGTTGGTGCTATACGGTGTTCGTGTTTAATGCTTGTTGAGTGTATGTTTTATGGACAACTGACCGTAATTAACGTTTGTATCTTCGCTTTTGTTTGTTTCTAGTGTTTGCCTTTGTAGATTCGGCTGATGGTGACTTCTAGGTAGGTCGAAACCGGTACCGAGGATATTTTATATAAATAAATTGCAGAGTATTGAAGATTTTGAATACAAGTTTTTTATTAACATATTCCCTGCAAAATGGACGCATTGACTTTACATTAAATTGTTTGTTCATATTGAGTTACTCATCATTGAAATTCGAGTCAAATTTAAACTACGCCAAGTGTAGGTAACATCAAATTGTACAATGTTACAGTTACTAAAAATAAATGGCCACGGTGAGTTGGTTAGTAAGTGTTACTTTGTGAAGTCACGATATGTTACACCAATGAAATGACATATTAAGGGTACATTTAAATTTAATTGTCACTTTAAATTTAGGTGGGAGTGGTACAATCGGGGATAAGGCTCAAAACTATTAATTTTCATGGAATTTAGGTCTTTATCTAACCTCTCACCAAATATCAAGTTGAAAAGCATCTACAATAAAACGTAGTGTGTCAACTAAAGAGAATAATATTTCAAAATAATACTTTCAAAATATTCTCACCAAAGTATGCTATTCCTGATTTTGCACGTTGATTGTCTTCCGGACTTAAACTATCCTTTAGCAGTTAATGCTAACATGAAGTAGGTGGGGTAGGGGATAATGACCTATTCGTACTTTTCATCTTCACATTACAGCCAAACTTGGTTAACTTGAATTTCTCACTTATAGATGTTAAATCATTACTTGTCTTAGTTACAGTGGTTCGACTACTTGCAAAGAAAATTAACCAGAAATCGGCATGTTGAGACAACACAGATTCTAATGGTGGTAGTCTCAGTTATAGTTGTGGAATTCCTAATAGGTAATCCAAAAAATAGCTGTTAAAGAGTTAAAGAGGTTGGTGAATCCCGCTAATATTGGTGTTTTTATGTTAAAATGTTGGGACCACACAATTAGTCCCAGGTTGTCAACTTATCCAGGTCCCACTTTTCCGCATATTGAGTTGATGAATTGAAGGTTAGAAGTTCCTTATGGGCGGAGGGTACGTTTTGATTCACGAGAGGACTGTTTCAACAAAAGAGGCTTTTGATGAATATTAATGCCAGCCATAAAATGTTTACGGCGGATGTACAAAGAGGCCGTTACGGTTCCCAAAGAAACGCTAAATATTATATCTAATTAAAAGAGCGGTTCAGCGGGACGCACCGAGCTGTTACTGCTCGGCCGTCCACAAGGGGGCGAGCGCGCGCAAAGTCCCTCAAAAACACTCCGGGGACCACATAAATCCGGACGAATAAAAGAAAGATGAAGGGCGCGTAATAACTCACGCCCAACTGCCCGGTTAAAGTAACTACCCCGATTGTAAAGTGACTCCAAACTGTACGAACCGAAAAATAAAGGATCCCTATATCCTCCTTGGTTGAGATTTCTTCTTCGGTTCTTCGGATTACGTTGATTCTTATTTACTTTGTCTGCTTGCAGATTGATAATTCCTATATAGTCTTGCATGATTTTACCTAACTTAACAAAGAAACCCCCTAGGTGGTAAGAAAACCGTATGTAAAATTTTTCCGCCTAATATGGTTGTACTAAATTGTTTTTGAACATCAAAGTTTAAACTAAACTACCTGTAACTTTCTGTTGCTAATTAATTAGAGGTCAAGCCAGTGGCTTTTAGACCCCAATATGCTGATTTTTCCTACGCAAAACTTGACTGCGTAGTAGAATTTGGATTGGTGCGTGGCTTCACTGCAGCGTATCTGCCACAGTGGTAATTTTGATGGCCAGGTTGCTAAATTCTCTGATGAGTTGTTTCAGAGTGTTTTGAAGATGGGGATTGGTTAATGGATTTGGATTTTTTGTTGTTGGTGGACGGTTGCTGATAGTTTGGGAAAATATAGGACCGGGATTTTCTTTGTGGGTGTGGTTTGTTGGTTGCGTTTGTTTAGAAAGAGGTGTGAGCATGGCTTGCTTGTTGGCAGGATTTCTCAAGGAAGGAATTTTTGTTGTGAGGTTTTGTGGAGGATTGAGTTTGCGGGGCTTCGGGGCGTTGCAGCATCCCTTGTAGCTAGCCCGGTGACTTCCGCCGCAGATCGCGCACTTCGCAAGCTCGTCTAAGGCCGATATTGGTTGATGCTGTGGACTAAGAGTGCGTCAAAACGCTTTCTATCAAACCGTGACGTCATCAGATTGGTGAGAAGTTCAGCGAGTATAGAGAGCGGCCGCGAACACAGGACGTACGATTATACTATCGGTGCAAAAGTATTGAGCCCTGTGTTTGGGTGCACGTAACTCTGCAATGACTGAACAAAAAAATAAATAAAGTGTGTTATACTCCTGAATTATTTCTACATAATATGAGGAACTATCAAATTTTTCCACGTATGGGTTTACACATGAGCGTGAGTGAAGTAAGAAAAAGTTACCAACTTTTTGCGCTTTTAAAATGACGCTCAACTTTCCGATTTTTTTCTCCTAAACCGCTAACCACAAAAATTGCAATTTGTTTTTATTTTCTTCAGTTTATATGTAATATATCCTGTAAGCCAGCTTCTTATGGACTGGGATATTTCAGAAACGAAGGATACCATACAACGCAGTTCACACGTAAGTTCACACGAACATTTCTTGTGTATTGAGATACCCATAGATGTGATCGACTCAGTATTACTCATGCAGATTACATTATATTTGTAGATCGTGTAAAATTCATACACAAAATGACAATACGCATAACACATAAATTTAACAAAATAGTTCTTTTTGAACAGCAATAAAAGTTTGTATTTGATTCTTTTTAATAAATAATCATTATTTATATGTATATTGTTATTTAAATTATTATTATTTTGAATATAAAAACCATTAGCTATTTGGGCGCGGTTTGTATTTGCTATCATAACAAATCCTTGATTGTTACTTTGTGATCTTTTTAAACAGAACACAATTCCAATATTAGTGGAGTGCAATTAGTCAGCAAAAACATTAATACGCGAGGAATATGATCAGATTTGTATAAATGTGTTTGTATTGCGTATTCTGGCTAGATATAATAAGTTAACCAAGCTACTGTTTACGAAAAAAAGCTAATGTTGCTGGAATAATTAAAAAGTAATTAAGATCCAAAACTACATAACAGTAATAATAATGTAAGTCCCAGAGTCTCAAAAATGCACTCATATTATGATACATTGGAATTGCTCATCATAAATGTATGTCAAAATTTTGCTAATTCTTTAATGTTTCTACAATAATACACAGGGTGAAAATAGTCTTGGCGAATAATAACTAAAACCGTGCTCATTGTTATCTTACAAGAATGTTTAATATTAAAAGTGCTTTCTCTTCCAACATGGGCGGCCAATAGCAACGGCGCGGCCCTGCTTATTGTTTTACGCGGTTATTTCCGACGACGTAAAATGTGGATTATTTGCGAAATAATATACGATATAATGGCAGTTTAGACACGTTATCTGACTGCCCTATCACTTACCCTGCTTCCATTGTCACCGTTTACATTACAAGAAAAGCTGCTGGGATTGACAAGACACGTAGCGTACGCAATTCGTCGCAAGCCGCCATAAGCCGCCCCAGCAAATAAACGCTCGTGGCCTTTCAACACGCATGCTACGTCACACCAATCGCCGCGCGTTTTGGTCTGACTCATATTTAGAGAGACATGACCGATTTTATATTATTAATTGTTTCAGAACCGAATGTATTCCTAAAAAAAGAGCGTTTGTGCCGGTTCTGGTATACGTTTGGCACTTATAAAGCGTATTAATTTTTAATTTTAAGACTTAGTGCAAGACCCCAACATAGTTCCATGGTGTCTTTGACAATTTATTAAGTAAGGAAAGGCAATGCTTTTTGATGAAATATTACATAAAAACAAAATATAGGTTAATTCGTGACGTTATTGCAGCCACTGGGGTGCGAATCCAAGCTTCAATATTAATTTATAACTTGAAGCAAACACATAAAAGACTCACATAACTTATTTTCTGATCGGCCTTACTTTAGGAAATATGCACTTCAAAATTTATTTGCATAAATACATTATTTTTCCACATCTACCTCTCTCTGTTTACTCATTTACCAAGTCAAATATCTCGTAAACAATTACGGATTCTAAAAAAGTCTGGTACTTAATTTTTCGCTTCCAGTTATGATTTACTATGTATTTTTTATAATAAAGATAAATATATTTCTAATACTGAAAGTTACTATAACTATTATATCTGTGAACTCCTTTCGAAAAAAGGATGTGAGTGACAATACTAAGGCCTTAGCCATCCACTTTGCATGGTGAAATGCGCCAGACATTAAAAAAAAAACTACCGCGTAAGTACCGCCCAGAAAGAATATCATTAATTCTATTAATTCTCTGTAGTCATCCCTTCTATGGTTTATTTGATAGTTTAAGCTGCCTAAATTTTCTCTTCTACATTTAAATATATCCTGTATGACGTAATCGTCGCTTGTGCCTGGGTTGTAATAATTTTTGTTAATTATAACCCAAAATAAATCTGATGTGGCCAAACACATGACTTTATCATACGATACAGCAGTGTCAAACTGTGTCAAACGCTGTGTTAAAATCGTTAAAAAATGCTAAGAGTAAACATCCGGTTGCTTTGAGCCAAACGCTTTTCAGCTCTAAGTTTGGTCATGAAACTTAAATATGAAGTTTCGTCCGATACCTTTAGTAGTTTCTCCGGAATCGTCCCACAAAAATCGTGTACACACACACACACATACAGCCACATATTCACACATACACACAGACATTTTTTTGTACTTTGGTCAAAAATGTTCAGGGGGCTTCAACTAATATCTCATTTTTTTTTTCAGTGCGATTACAATACTTTATCATACTGCGTATTTACGGCTTAAATTAACAATGGCAATTTATCGTCAATTTAAATTACCGTTGGTAATTTACCAGTAATTTACCGAAAATTTTAATTACAGTCTGTAAATTGACCGGAATTTATAAATTAATTTCAAAAACCTTCAATCAGTACTTGCGTGCATATACTCCAGTCGACAAGTGCACTGTTGTTTGTGCTTTGCCTGGGATGTAAGAGTGTAATTTACCGGGTAAATTACTGATTAAATTTACGTAATTAATGGTGATTTCCGGATTTTTAATTACTTAATTCAGCGGGGCCAATAATGTACATTTTAAATCAGAAGCAATCTACTTACTATCAACTTCATGATATAAATAAATGTTCGGATAAAGTATGATCATTGTTTGTGAAACCTGCCGTTATCGTTTTGTGAGTCGGTAATTATCTACAATATAAGGACTTACAAGGCTGTACCCAATTTTTGTACATAAGTTACTGTTATCTGTAAATTGCCATTTTGAATTAACCTATAATTTAAGAAAATATAATTTACCAATTGTAATTTTCAATTATGTGGTAATTTAAATTTGAAAGAAATAATTTTAATTTCAGCGCTAATTTACTGAAAAACTTAATTACGGAAGTTTGACATCCTTAGTCAGATTGCTAGTTATCTTCAAAATAATGACTTTTATTTACCAAACATTTTTATTAACATAAGTAGCATTCATACCATACAGTGATCAGCATTACCGCCAGTTTAATTTAACATTTTGAACTTTTAATTACCCGGTAATTTAAACCAGCGTAATTTACCATTTTGAATTTTTAATTACTTGGTACCATTTTAATTTTTATTTACGTGGTAATTTAATATTGGAAATCCATGATTTAAATTTCAACGGAAACAAAAATTACCGTAATTTAACATCCCTGCGTATGCTACATGTTGCCTTCTGTTGCCCAGGTGTAAATGAGACTTAAGAATATGGATCTGGTGATAGCACCAGGCTTGGACAGTGGTTTAGATAGCAAAACCGCAGTCTAAAATTGCCGCAACTAGACCTATTTCAAACCAACTGCTATGACAGTAAATATTGCGTGCTACGAACGTCAGTCTTCTGCAGTTCTGCTGCTCGAACTGATACGGTTGATTCTACGGAAATCTCTCCAACAATTGGCATTTTCCGATAGATATACCCACAAAAAATCATCTAAATTGGATCTATGCGCGCGGTGGTTCACAAATCTAAAACGTACTTTTCTACTTTGTTTTATTTTTTGCGATCTGGCCCGTACTGCAAACAGTACGTAAATCAAATTTTCCGATACCACCGGTATCGTATTAACCATTATCGCCCCAACCGGCGAGTCCCTTCCAGTCGGGAAAGCGAACATCGAAAACGCGGTGAGATTTCAATTTGGCAATTTGCAGTTTGCTCGGAGCGGTGCGCTCAATATCGTGGGCGGCGGGCGACAAAAAATGGCCCAACGTTCGGCCAGTTAACGGCCGGTTATTACACGCGTTCCCATTTTCGGGCCGACTTCCCGATCCATTATCATTATCTAGCGCCTGGGTCCCGAAATAATAATGATGAATAACCCGGCGGTATCGTGGAGCGGCGCGCCAAATAACGCCACCGACACCGACCATCGAAAATCGAAGGTAATCGCACTCGTCCGCCGCCTCCGCCATCATATACCGCTCTCGATCCAGCGGGCGCTCGTTTCGAGTAAGCGGATCTTTATTTATTGGCGGCAGCCGCCGGGATCGGAAACTATGCGACTAGTTGCAGTAATAAAGCCCGGTGTAACGATTCGAGGGCACCAACGTCACGCAGTGCTTCAAAACGCAAATTTGTATAGCTTTGATCGTTAACTTTTGAATCAAATCTGCTGAGGAGATTTGTAAAACAATTATCTTGTTTGACTTATGGGTCGATTCTGTGCATATCTATCACGTCTATAAGGTCACACCTATAAGTTGTTGTAGATCTATAAGGAATAGTGCGATTCTGTGAGCATTCATAGGCTATAGATACTCTTAAATATGATTATTGGGTATTCTGAGCGATTTTGAGCACTTCTATAACACCACTGTGGCAAAACCTGTAAGCTGTTAACTAACATGCGATTCTGTGAGCTCTCATAGGCTATAGATACTCTTAAATATGCTTATTGGGTATTCTGAGCGATTTTGAGCACTTCTATAACACCACTGTGGCAAAACCTGTAAGCTGTTAACTAACATGCGATTCTGTGAGCCCCAATAGATTATCGATCCGCTATAGATAATCCTAAATTTACGTGTGGTCCGACGGTGGCTGTAACTTCCTATACAAAGTGTAAGCCTTGGAGATGTGCTACCTCAGAATAATGTGAACAGTGAACGCTTCTCAATCACAAAACGAACATCAATCGATTGATCATGATTGATCAGATCGAAGATATCGAATCTTTTGTTAATTGATCTCATCGATATAAAACATAAATAAAAAATAAAATAAATAATATGACGACTTCTGTAAATATTTAGGGATTTTCTTTTGTAATCAAGTAGATACATATCCATGTCCAATGTCTGAAAGTCACGTGGCTTTGTGAAGAATACAATTTCGTAAATAAATAAAGCAGTAGCAATTATTTTTAGTATGGGAATGTTGTCAACAAAAAGGGCAAAGGGTTTGGTTCCTTTCCTATGAATTTGGAGTTGTTACGTTTTTGTGAATTTTGCAGTTGTTGAAAATATTAGCATTTGCTTGTGTTCAGGTGGTACAAAGAGATGACATATATAACAACAAGACTTGGGAGGCAAAGGCTCTGGTTCTTTATTTTTGAAAAGGCATTGTTGGGTAAAGCTACTATTTAATGAAAACAGTTTTTAACAATTTTTTTATTATTTTATAACCACGATTATGAATAAATATTATGATTTTATTATATTTAAAATAATTGACGTGATATTTGTGATCAAATAGACAAGTTATAGTTTTAGTTTTGTGCAAACCTTTGAACGGTACACACGTATGTTGATCGCTCGCGAACTACCAGACGTGTTGCCCAATCAATAGCTTAATAAACAAAAATAGTGACGCGCGCGTACTATAGTGCTGACTATGTAAGTGCAAGAGTACTAGCAATAAGTAGGACACCATGTCAACACAAGAAATTGTGATTACATCAGAAAATGAACATCTTTTGTACAAGCAATTGCAAAAGGAAATATCCGCAAGAAAACAGATAGAAGCCAAATTTAAGGACCTAGAGGTACAACTCAAGGCCCTGCAAGAGAAATTTCTGGAGCAATCTAGTAAAACAGAACCGGGTACTCCGCATAATGAAGAGTATTATACAGATGAGGAAGAATTGGCCAGAGAAACAGAATGGGTAGTGCAAAAGGCAAGGAAAAGCAAAAAGCGCAAAATGCATGAACCACTTGTAGTCTCACCTCAGCCCACAAACACAAAACAAAATAAAGAAACCAAAAAAGACAAAACGTTCTTGCCACCACCTGTCATTGTGAGCCAAGTAAAAAACTACGAGTCAATGCGAAATTCCTTAAACAATAAAGAATTCAAGTACAAAGCTACGCTAATGAATTCTGGCGATATAAAACTCAACGTAGAGAAAATCGACGAATACAGGAAACTCACCGAATTCCTAAATGAAGAAAAAGTCGACTGGTACACTTATGAAAACAAACAAACAAGGCCAATTAAGGTCATGGTGAGGCGCCTACATCCAACTTGCAAAAATGATGACATAGTGAAAGAACTAAAAGAAGACGGCTATTCTATAATTGACGCCACGAATATACTAAAACGAAGCGATAAAACTCCACTACCGATGTTTATGCTTACGTTTAGTAACGAGGAAGATATTAAGAAAATCTATAATATTAAATCTATCTTAGGAATGAAGGTAGAAATAGAGGCGGTAAAAAAGCCTAAACTGGTACCGCAATGCAAAAGATGTCAGGCTTTTGGACACACCCACCGCTTCTGCAACAAAGAACCCCGATGTGTTAAATGCGCGGGAAAACATTTTTCGACAGAATGCAAGAAACCAAAAGAATTACCACCAAAATGCTGGAACTGTGGAGATGCTCACCCTGCAAACTACAGAGGCTGTATGGTGGCAAAAGAAATACAACGAATCAGAGACCAGAAAGGGCTACCCAATTTACCAACTCAACCAAAAGTAGGTCAACAACAGCGTGTAAGTAACATCCCAAAATCAAGACCAATTACAACATATAAAAAAACAAATGCAAGCACAACATATGCACAAGCCACAGATTCGTCAAAAATAGACAAGCCACCAACTTCAGGCGACTCTAGTATGCAATTGCTACAAAAAATTCTAGAAAGAATGGACAAAATCGAAGAGAGATTATCTAAGCTAGAACAGAAAAAAAACACACATAATATGACTAACGATTTACGAATCGCAACTTGGAATGCTAACGGTATACGAAACAGAAAATTGGAAATAGAAGTGTTTCTAAACACACATAAAATCGATATATGTCTTGTTTCTGAAACACACTCAACAAATCAGACATATCTAAAGCTAAATGGATATCAGGTGTATGAAGCACGTCATCCGGATAACCAAGCTAGAGGAGGAAGTGCCGTAATAATAAAAAATAGCATAAATCACTATGAGCAGTGCCATCTCAAGAGCGCAGAAGTACAACTTACGGTCGTTGGTATAAAATCAACCAAACAGAATTTTACTGTGGGTGCGATATATTGCCCCCCAAGGTTCAATCTCAAACAATCAGATTATAATAGATTCTTAGAACATCTCGGGGAAAGGTTTATACTGGGTGGTGATTATAACGCAAAACATCCAGACTGGGGATCCAGATTGATAACCACAAAAGGGAGAGAGCTGAGAAAAGCAATCCAAGCAAGAGGATGTCGATTCCATTCTACAGGTAAGCCAACCTATTGGCCTACTGACCAAGACAAAATTCCGGATCTTTTAGACTTCTTTATAACAAGAAAATTTTCACCAAACTTCATTGATATTGAGGAAAACTTTGATCTTGACTCTGATCACTCCGCAGTACTAATGACTCTAAGCGAAAGCATAATCAAAAAGGAATGTACCCCAACCTTGACCAATAAAACTACAGACTGGGTAAGCTTTAATATAGAGCTTGAAAACACAATACAGCTAAATATCCAGCTTAAAACCAGAGATCAGCTCGACGTAGAAGCCGAGAAATTCATCAACACCATCCAGAAAGCCGCTTGGAACAACACTAAAGAAATCACCCACAGAACTATTGGAAATAATTATCCTATAGAAATTAGAGAAATGGTGAAACAAAAAAGACAAGCTAGAAGAAGATGGCAGCAGTCACGAGATCCAGCTGACAAAACCATACTTAATAATAAATCCAAACAACTTAAGCGCGAAATTCAAAAACTAAAAGAGGCATCCTTGGAATCCTTCTTAACTAAATTGACTCCCGATAAAGAAACATATTACTCGTTGTGGAAAGCACTGAGGAAATACAAGAGGCCAGTCGCCTATGTACCACCTATAAGACGAAGAGACGGTACCTGGGCAAGAGACAATAAACAGAAGGCTGAACTTTTTGCAGAACATCTAACAGAAATCTTTCAGCCTCACAACATCGAATCAGAGCCAATCACGAATGAACATATAACCTATGAAGAAGAAGCCATACAGCTAGTTACTCCAAACGAAGTTGCCAGAGAAATCAAGACAAACCTGAATCCAAAGAAGGCACCTGGATATGATCTTATCACAGGAGAAGTTCTTAAGCAATTACCTAAGAAAGGTATTCTTATGCTGACGTATCTAATAAATGCATCGTTCAGACTAAAATACGTCCCACATGTCTGGAAAGTAGCAGAAGTTATCATGGTACCAAAACTAGGTAAACCACCAAACGAAGCCAAATCATATCGCCCAATATCACTGTTACCAATGATGTCGAAGCTCTTTGAAAAGTTGCTTTTAAAGAGAATGAAACCTATCATTGAGAGAAAGGAACTAATTCCTAAACACCAATTTGGTTTTAGAGAAAAGCATTCGACTATAGATCAAGTTCATAGAATAACAGATATCGTAGAGAAAGCATTAGAAGAAAACCTAATTTGCTCAACAATCTTTCTGGATGTCACACAAGCTTTCGATAAGGTTTGGCACGAAGGATTGATACACAAACTAAAGAGTATGCTTCCTTTACAATACGTCGAGCTGCTAACATCCTATGTATCTGATAGGCTATTCAGAATAAAACAAATCGATGAATACTCGGATCTAAAAGAAGTAAAAGCTGGAGTACTCCAGGGTAGTGTGCTGGGACCAATTCTCTATCTACTGTATACAAGTGACCTTCCACAGCTGGAAAATGTAACAGTCGCCACATTCGCAGATGACACGGCTCTAATGGCAGTGGGATCATTATTATTCAGATTATTAAGTATCAAATCTGTGTTGATGATTTTTTTTATCTTCTAAAAGAAAACTTCCATACAAATAGTTCACATACCACGTGTTATGGGTAAGGATCATATTATTACGCTGATATAATTATAACATTATTTTCTTACGCGATAGTATCTCAGAAACTAATATTTCCATGAATACCTGTAGACGTTATTCTAAAACATCAATATTAGTTTATTTTCATTAGATTCTATCCATTTTACTTTTACCGAAATATAACGCACGCAAAATCTTCTATGCACGCTCACCTGTCTGATGTCACATAAATCCTTTTTTGTCCAAACGAATTTAATGTCTAAAACAGTGCGAGCGCCCGACCCATCGAAAATCGAAGGTAATCGAGTATATGTCACCTGCGACATCATGCACTGGTCCCCGCTTGCCTCGTTACCAGTAAACGAATCTTTTTATTTATTGGCGTCCGGCGAGGCCGGAAACCGTGCTACTAGTTGCAGTAATAAAGCCCGGTAAAACGATTACGGAATGCCGGAGCCAGTCGCGAGCCCCAACCAGTTTTGCTTCGGAAGTTTTGCCGCCCCTTGTCGACGCAGATTACCGGCTGCCGATGCCTGGATTCGCTCGCTCGCTCGGTTCGGGGCGTAAAGCAGATTTTGTTCGCGAAGCGTACCGGTAAAAGTGCATAAATCTAAATCGGACGGTGGTGATTTTTAGAAAGGCGAAAATAAACGGTGACATACTTACATGCTGATTACAATTCGTTGTGATTAATCGCTGGCATGCTGGAAATAATTTAGGTGGAGGTGTACTTTGTCAACGACAGGCGAACATATCCATATACCGTACGTTTCCCCGAACGTTAGGCATAGCATTTACGGAAGAACGGCAACATCGGTCTCCCACCCGGCGTATTTGTCAGCGGCTATTATGCGGTTCCCGAGTGAGCGCTTCGTGTGCTAGTAGCTAGTAGTTTGTTGTTCGCAGGACTGTGTGCGCTCGCTTTTGTGCTTCTTTGAAAAATGCACTTACATGGTGCATACATAATTTCTAAATTATCTTTTATTATCAGAAAATAATATGCAAAAATAAAAACGCAAATCTCAAAAAAATATATAAATTAACTAATATTCTACTACGAATAAACAATTAAATAATAGTATATTATTTGACGAGCACATACTTAAGGATATAAATCGCGAGCATGAAGTTTACACGCGAACCGTAGACAAGCGTGTAATTATGCGAGCGATTTATATCCGTTATGTGCGAGTCAAATACGACGTTTTATCTACGACTCATAAATTTCATTTAATGCAAACTATTTTAAAAGTATTTGTCAATGATGGCGAGGCGAACTGTCACATAACTGTCATCCACGTAGGTTTTGACAGACTTTGATACTAGCGTTGTATAATCATGACAGTACGTTCAAATAATGAGGTCATTATTTGAACGCACTGTCATTATTATACAACGCTAGTGTCATTATAATCATTGGCGCGTATAATAATGGAGATTATATAGTCATAGATACGTATGCAATGAACTTATTATATGTGAGTCGTAGATAATAGTATATTATTTGACGAGCACATAATTAAGGATATAAATCGCGAGCATGAAGTTTACACGCGAGCCGTAGGCGAGCGTGTAATCATGCGAGCGATTTATATCCGTTATGTGCGAGTCAAATACGACACTTTATCTACGACTCATAAATTCCATTTTATGCAAAATATTTTAAATGTATTTGTCAATGATGGCGAGGCGAACTGTCAAATAATTGTCATCCACGTAGGTTTTGACAGACTTTGACACTAGCGTCATATAATGATGACAGTTTGTTCAAATAATGAGGTCATTATTTGAACGACCTGTCATTATTATACAACGCTAGTGTCATTATAATCATTGGCGCGTATAATGATGGGGATTAAATAGTCATCGATACGTATGCAATGAACTTATTATATGTGAGTCGTAGATAAACATTATTTTAACTCGGGCTCAAAGATTCCGCCTTGCGCTGCAAGACAGTATCCGTGTCGGTTGTAAAAGCTGTCCCTCACGCCAGAGATAGTTTCGGCTGTTACAGTGTTGGCAGCTTCTGTAATTTTTGCTCTCAACTCCTGTAAGTTATATGCCCTATTGACTTCATCAACATAAATGGTGTTTTTAAGATAACCCCACAAGAAAAAATCGTTCGGAGACAGATCAGGTGATCTTGGGGGCCAACGAATGTCGCCTGCCCCACTGATAAGACGGTGAGGAAATGTGGTTGTTAAAAACTCTCGCACCCTGGCCGCGTTATGAGCAGGACAGCCGTCTTGCTGAAACCACACATCATCCTGATCTACTCCGGGAAGGTTATAAATGCCGGGAAGTACTTGCTCTTGCAGCAAAGTTAGGTACTTCTGGGCGTTAAGAGATCTATCGATACAAAATGGACAAACTAAATGATTGCCTAGAATATCAGCTCAAACATTTAGTTTTTCGCGATATTGAGTACGGTAAGCATAACTTCGGTGCTGATTTTGTTGGGCCCAACATCGAAGAATGGAAGGATTATGTTTACCATGTAACGGAAATGTCGATTGATCAGTAACAATAATATTTTGTATACAATTTTCATCTGCGTTCGCCTTTTCCATTAGTTTCACAAAACTCCATTCTACGAATACTGTCCTCTGCGAAGGTTTCCTGAGTCTTTGAGTACTTATAACTCCGGAAACCATCCTTCTTCAGAGCTTTAGCAACGGTTTTGTTACCAATACCCAATTCCTCGCCAATCCCTCGAGTGGATTTCTTATCGTCCAGTACTACAGAACCGCAGTTAACCCTTCTGCGAAAGGATAATTTCAGAATTTCTTGACCGGAATGTAATGAATGGTATTAGAGAAGCAGAGTATTCCGCATTCAGTTTATTTTCTGCTTCTTTATGCTTAGTACTGAACCTGTTTCTAAACCTGGGTTCAGTTACTAAATTTCAATGTTTACTTAAAAATGGGAATTATTAATTAACTTATATAGGTAAAGCATAAAAATCGGTTAAAAAAATCTGTAATAAACATTTTCCCCTTTTTGCAACTCGATCCGGGGACATAGTGTATATGTATTGTACAAAATCTATTAAACGCAGACACTGTCAACTATAACACTAAATATTGTTAAAATAAATATTCCTACTGTTGTTTCATATTGAACACATTATACCACTGCTTTCGGTTTTATAATAAAAATCATCGAAAACCACGGTTACGGTTAACAGATCATAACTCCAATTTTTATTTTTTTGTAAATAAGTACTAAATATTGAAAAACCCTTTCCGCTCGTTTTATAAGACATATACATATCGTTATCGTTAAAGTTGGATGTATGCCGTCGCACCTATATACCCTAAATAAAGTTTAAACTACAAGAATCAAAATTGTACAAGACTGCGTCAACACTATTTCTTTTGATGTTATTCGAAAAAAAGTAGATATGTAAACTTATTAAAGGGTTAGTTTTAAGAGAAGTTTGTAAATAACTTAGAATACTGTATGGTACTTATTTTGTTGAATTCTGTTTGAAATTTGGAGGACTGGTGATAGACAACAGTTTTTTTGTCAGAAATTACGTTATAAGTTTTCAATATTGTCAATCGAGATGATTCTGAACAGAAACCATCCTTGACGAAGGATGCCTTATCACCAAGACAAATTAATCTATTGGCAGTGGCGACAGAACTAATCGTGCTTATTTTGTGTAACGTCGCTTTGTTTTTGTGGGATTATTTGATACTAAAAAGAACAATAACGAAAGATAACCAAGTGGTAGCGCGCTTGGCTATCAGTCTGGGGGACGTTGGTTCGAATCCAACGCCCTGCTTTCAGAGTAAAGGTTTTTCTGTGGTTTTCCTTTACTCCACGGCGAATGCTGAAAGCCAAACAACTTAAGACGTGCCACAGACGCGGGCCATAATAATGATAATTCGGGCCTGCCGATGCCCCCGTAGTGGCGAAAGCTGTTGGGGGATGTTAAGGCGTGGATTATTATTATTATAATAAAGGACAAATAATAAGAAACCGTCAAGATGTATCCAATTCAGAGGACTGTACAATTCGAATGTTGAGGGGTTTCAATTATCACACTTTAAAGGACATCTCAACGTAATAATTTCCTGAAAAATGTTAAGTAAGAGAATATTTTAACAAATCCAGAGCACACTATTGTAATAGCGTACTCGAACAGACTTGCGAACTTGCCCAAAATGATGTTTTGGTTAACCCATTAATATATACAAATTTGTTTTTCAAAATTATTATAAAGTTATTGAACAACAAAGTTTAGAAAAATAGGCATCAGGCGTTCGTTTAATGTGCAGGGCTCTGATTATCGTTGTTAATTCATAGCTTGGTTCGGACGTATTTTTGACCTGCCTTCAATCATCGTAACGGAAATAATAACATAAACCAAATTTTCAGTCCACGCATACAATCGAAGAATCAAATCAAATCAACCGTGCAAATTGGTTATCAATTAAAAAGGACGTATTTTTCGGTCCGCTGGAGCACGCGAGGGCTTGCGGTACGAATCACACCGCGTGTGCGGCCATCGTTGGGCCCAAAAGCGACGCATCGGTGCGCTAAACGCAATTTTGGACGTGGCGTTGTTGGCGGAGGCGCCGACGACTGTACCGAATGTTTAGAATAAACGTTATTAATTTGAAAAATTTAATTACGGAGGGGCAACGGCGTTCGAGACCACCGGTCCACCGCTCGATTTAATTCGATTCTGGACCGCCGCGCCACAGGGAGAGCTGCCGGAATATTATTCGTTCGTTTCGTTTATTAAACTCTGAGCGGGAACGGTAACGATCACAACAACAACGGCTACTGGCCGGCTTAATTGATACGTGAAATTTGTTGTGAACGGAGATTTAATTTCAGTCCTATGTGCTCGTTTTTAGAGTTTGGGCTACTACTAGGCTACCTACACCTTTTTATAGTAATCGATTTCAAACGTTCTTTAAAACATCGTTGTACGGTCTCTAAAACCAGATTATAGATCAAATTGGAGATCAAATAATCTAGATCAATGATCTCTATGTGCTCCAGGGGTACGTGACTCGATACTTGGGGTACGTCAAGTTAACGGAATTTGATGTGTGCCTTTAAAGTTTTCGCGAAAAAATTTTTTTTACAAGAAGTGGTTTGGACTGTTTTGGAATTTTAATTTCAGCGCCTTTTTTAAGCAAAATAATATCACCCAATAAAATAATCAATGCATTTTGAGACATCAATTATCTTAGGCCATGACGAAGCAGTTGATATGTCGGTGAAACGTAGGCAAATGTGGGAGAAATTAACAAATACATCTATCAAGACTGATAACCAGTTTATTATTCATCCAGTTTCAAACATTCACCACAGTCGCTAACCCCACATTTCCCCCACAAAATGTGAAAGAATTATGATGACAACGGAGAAAAGCTGAGACTTTTGTATTTCCTGCACAACGCGGCTGGCTCTACATCAACCTTTCATTGATATACAATTTGCCACTACGTGATTGTACATTTAACTTCTTTGAAATTTTTTTATATTCTTGTAATTTACAATTTCAATTTTTGTGTAAAAGAAATGTGCTTAACATAACCTTACATAATTAAAGGAAAAAACAAAACATCCATGATCGAGAGGAGGCGCAATACGAACAAAAACAATGGTATAATATTGTTGAAGAGCATTCTTAAAAGTATATTCGAGTTTTAGTTCTGTGCAGATATGTTCTCCGCCATAAATTTCAATACAATCATTGAATATATTATTTTGTAAAACACCCGACCAAATAATAATGCATAATCAAATGTTTTCGCAATAGTACTCACAATGTTTTATTGCTTATCTTGTATTGTAATAACAACATTCATGAACGAGAAAATCCGGGCATATACCTACGCATTTTTATGTTCTATAACTTTACTACTTTACCAGTTTTTAATATTTTTACTTTGTCATACATAGCAATCGTGTCGAAAAATAAAATTGAGATTTTATCGGAAATATATATTTTTGGGTCCCCTAAACGTTTCTGACCAAGGTACAAAAATTTCCGTGTATGTGTGTACAGAGTGCTCAAAAATGGCGGGCAGGTTGAAATTACCGCCACATTGAATAATTGGTAATGGTTGCAAATTAAAACTGTTATTTTTGTTCAGTGGCTTAGGTATTCTTTCTTGTATAGGGAATCTTAGGTATATTAAATTGAAACAAAGAGGTTTGGAAGTCTTCTAGTCTTGGTTAGTCTTGGTAAAGTAATTGGACATGAATAAAACTTTAACAAGACAGCATATTTTAAAACTACTGTGTATTTCGTAAATATAATATGTAGAAAATAAATTTTCCAATATAACAAAAATAATTTACCAAATAATAAAACCCTCCCATATGTAATCAAATGAAAATACCAATTATCTAAATATCAAATAAAAATCATGTATCATATCTTAAATCAAATAAAGTAATATGGGATTTATTCCATATTACCTACCCCAAAGAGATAAGAAGTTGTTGCAGAGATAACCTGTATCCTGCACGGAACCATCTTAGTAACACTAAATACGTTCAAAGCTGTGGCGGGAAATTCAAACTGTCCTTCGTCATTTTAGATCACGATATGTATGTTGTACGATAAGGTCATATGTCTGGCCACATCAGATTTTTTCTGTTGTAATAATAATTTTCCAACTGCAATTTTACTCATCGGCGTTTGCGTTGCGAAACAGTGCTAATAGTATGATAATGTCATGTGTCTGGCAACATCAGATTTTGTTTTGCAGCATATGAATGAGTTTTTGATCATTTTATACAGGGATGATCAGATTCACTTCACAAATGATTGCAAAATAGATTAATTAAATTTATTACAATCATTCTTTGATTCTACGTGTAATACGTGTATAATACAGGACTACTGGTAACTTGGCGTATTTGTTTAAACACATGATATTAGAGGCAATTTTTTAAATTTTTAATCCCAATCCTTTTTTAACTCGATAGTGTTTTGTAGCATTTTAACTTTTAGTGTTATTACAAACAATATACCTATCAATACACCTTTATTTTTTATGCTGTTATTACCTAACTAATACCTTGCTAATTCGTCCTGAATGCAAGAACTATACATACTGATCTCATTTTTTAACAATTACAATAGTATGTAGAAATATTCATTGCACATCAATAAACTGAGTAAGTATGTATGAATGAAAGCGAAAATATACATACTATTTGCCTAAAAAAATCTTTAGCACAAAAATTCAAGTAATTTTAATAATATCGTAATAAAGTCTCTTCAAACTTCAACAATATTCTGTGTTTGTATTACTAAATATCTATTTAAATCTATTTTTAACTTTTCTTTGAGTACTCTGCGGTGCAAGTGAACGCAGTCTAGAACATGTTCTCATCTACTAGGAATAATATACATTTGTATACCTACTGAGTTAATACTTTTTACTTAAATGGCCAGTAAATATATGACTAGTAAGTGTAGGCTGTATACATTTACTACAGTTTACGCTTTAATTGAAATATCCATACTTAGTTCTGTGAAATTTGAGAACGCTGAAAACACATCGACAAGTGTCCCAAGGTAAAAAAAATAAAAAAGTTAGTATTGTTCAACCTTAATAAACTTACATAACTACAAAGTTATTGGCTTAATCTAAAAACAAATATTTTAACTATGAATCTAGATATCAGAGTACATCATTCCACATCATTCCAAATATGTAATTTGTTAAAATTAGTGATAAGTAATTAGCTAAGTGATATTTTTAACCAATAAGGAACAAAATCGAACAAGTGAAACCTGTATCTGGTATTCCATTTTCCCAGTGTCTAGTTTTGAGAAAAATTTGTATTTTTTGTGTCGGATTAAAACATAGCAGAAACCGTTGTCACTTGTTAGATTCTGTTTATTGTTGGTCCGGATAATCACGCAGTTAATTATTATTGATTACTTTTTGTATTAAGTTTTGGTATGTTAATTTATTGTAGTGAACCCAAAAAACCAACTTATTGTGATCCCCTTGGGGCACGTGTTAATATGTATTGATCGATCTCTAATTTCAGAGGAATGAAGTATGGATATAAAAGAAACAAACTAAGAGGTCACTTGCAGGAAAAAGTTGAAGTTGGTAAAGTTGAAGAGATAATATATACTATAATTTATGACATTCTGACATTCTTCTCGCGGGTGTTTAATTTGCCAACAAAACATATTTCTCTTTAGAGCAGTCATGTTTAGCTTCTAAATATTGAAATACATGCGGGTTAGTGAGCAACTCTTCCGAGCTCCAAAGGGAAGACGCTTAAATTAAACACACAACACCAGTGTGCAACGGAAACTTAGATTGCCAATTTTTAAAACTTCCCATTCCCTATTCGCAGTGATAACTTCCCGGCTTAATTCCATTAAATATTTTACATCCGGCACAAGTTGATATTTACGGTTGGTACAGACTAGAGTTGGCGCGATAGTTTCGAAAAGACGAATAAATTAAATTATTATAATTGCAATGTCGGCAAAGTTTTGCAAAGTCGCGGCGGCGGATGCACCTAGGTGGCGCTGTGCGCATCCAAGTAAGAAAAATGCTACAAGAACGTGCTGACGAGGAATGTGTATGTGCCGCTTTATAACTTCATAATTAGAAGTTGAACATAAACAGAGACGCTACCAGTCTGCCGCGCTGCACGCGGATTATATTCGCGGGCGATAATCCCCGGGAAGCCTGTTAGCGTCCCTCTCTTTGACTCTATGTGCTCGCGCTAACGAAGCAGCGGATTACCGATGAAAATACGGCGTGCAACGCGAAATTAAATGCTGAAGCACAAAAGCGCAGGGGTATAATTATTTCCATCCTTCCAAGACGACACGGAGCGGCACTGCTTGTCTACTAAGGCGGTGACATGATTTTTCACTACAGATTATAGACGTGTTAAAGAATCCAGAATTTTGATGAGTAGTCATGTCAACCTGTCTTCTAGCATAGATTCTACTAATCAGTATATTATCAATTTGTACTGGATTTTTATCTTGTTCATGGCCTCCTTTAGGTTTGATCTAGTTATGATATACCTGCATTGTCTAAGGATGTTGTGAGTGCTAGTGCCCAGGTGCCTAGACATCGAAGCTAAAATATATGGAAAAAACTTAAAAGTTTGCACGTCAATAATTGTTAAGTATCTTCTTCGGTATCTTCTTAGCACTTGGTTTCATACTTAGCCCTGAAGATGCCTCTTGCAACAGAGTGTGATACGTCAACTGCTTTAAAGTCATCAATGCGGTTTCCACCCGGATATCTATTTACCATTACTCAGACTAAGATCATAAATTTCCATAATAAAATAAACAGCCTGTATGTTAAAAATATATTTGAACGAGAGGTTGTCTAGTTCACACAAAAAAAAAATATTTGAAAAATTGTTTCAATTTTTGTTGTGTTGGAAAATTAATATTTCAACAACAAAAATATGATGTGGCCTGATACATGACTTTATCATACTATACAGCAGTTTTAAACTGTGTCAAACCCTGATGTTTTGGCAATACTGTCAATAGAATCAAAATATCTGTAAAATTCTGGCTAACTGGTTTTAATGCAGACACGACCGATCTCGATCAAATAGAATTTGCTCATGCAGCGAAACTATTAATTTTATCCAACAATGTCACAGACATAATTTATACATTTCCTCTACTTTCATTTATTATTTAACTATTTTGACAAGCACATTTGCAAAATCTTTGTACAATGCTAAGACTAAACCTCGAGTTCCTTTGGACTCTTATGAACAAAACTTCTTTCAACTCTAACTTTTGGCATGATGCTTCTAAATATGAAGTTTCGTCCCGATACCTTAAGTAGTTTCTTCGGAATCGTCGCTACAAAAAAGGGTACACACAGACACACAAAAACTTTTTTTGTATCCTGATCAAAAATGTTTAGGGGACCCACAAGGACATATTTACCTTACAATCTCAAAACTTTTTTTCGACACGATAACAATTCTTTGTCATACTACGTATGGTAAAATAAATATTATTGAGAAAAATTATATAATTTAGGACTCCAGCGGGAGACCTATTTTTATTTAATCGGGTCAGTTTCTTTGGTGTATAGGTGGGTCCATAGAGACAACATTTTATCAGCTTGAAATCTGTTACAGTACACTTTTGCATTACAACACATGTATTTTAACACTCATGAGTGTAGGTACAATTTCATATGGATCAATATGAATTTTATTCCGGTAAAATAAGACTTAGGTTAGGAATGATTACTTTCCGTTTTACACGGAAAAAGGGTATATTAGACTGAAAAACAGTAAATTTCTGAATTCTTATCGACTGGGCGATTTAGCAGCGATATTTTGCGCACTGAAAACCATTCGGACCAAATGTATAACTCGTTTTGCTTGTCTTCATAATGGTTCACCGATATGCTGCGGAGGTTACTGTTATATTCCAAACACACAGCCGAACCAAGTACGTATTGTTGTCATAAGGAACGGAAATGAAGTTAATAACGCTGTCAGCCACACACTGTCAACACTCACATAACCCCACATAATTTGAAAATTTAACACTATGCGCAGAATAGGGTGGTCCAAATTTATACCTATCAAGATCTTTTTTTTTGCTGGAGGGCAACGATCCCCCCAATCTGTTCCTTTTCCAGAAATAAAAATTCCCCCACATTTGAGAAAAATCGGTTAACGTTAACACGTGCCACCGAGCACCTCAAATTTCCCATTTAAAATACATTGCAAAAATGCATCTTTTTTCCTTTTTTCACGTTTCGTATTTAGAAAAAAAGTTGCGGGAGATAATCAGAAATTGTTTAGAACTCCCTAAGAAACAAATCCACAACCAGTATTTTTTTTCACCATCCCCCACCCTCCCCTGCAGTACCATAACCATGAGGCAACATTTTCTCCAAATTTGCAATTTTACAATGTTACGTGTTTTTTGTTTTTGTTTGCATAAATTATTATTAATGGATTGCTGACATGCCCTTTGTCATTTATGAACTAATTTCAAATTGTTTAAACAATTACAAATTGTTTAAAAAAATATTTAATGTAACTGACTCATTTTTATATTTTTTGCAGAAATTTTTGGAATATTGGCATTTTTGTCATTTATTAACTAATTTGCAACTGTAACCAATAATATACAATGTTACGGACAAATTTTTACTATTTTTTGCTGAAATTATTATTTAATTAATAGATTTTTTTTGTCATTTAATGACTAATTTGCAATTTTTTAAAGAAATACTATTTGGTTAAACAAAAGTATACAATGTTACGAACACATTTTTGTATTTGTTGCAGAAATTATTATTATATGAAATACTGAATTTCACAGTTTTTTTTAGATAATAATGTATGTATTTGCTTCCTACTAATAATAATGAATAAGTAAATAATAACTCTATTAATAATAACTAAGCAAACACACAAGTCGAAACAGCTAACAACGAAATCAAAATACCGTAAGCAGTACAAGCTAAGCAATATAAGACTAGGGCTGTTCGAGTTATCAAAAAATTGAAGTCTCGAATTTCAAGTCGAGTACAGCTAGTTTCTTTCGGAACCGAACCAAACACGATTATTTGAGTTGTCTCGCATTTATTCGAGTCTCGATATCAAAGTCGAGCTCTTTTTTTATATGGAATGTTCGTAAAATGAATAGAAAAATATGTATTTGTATATCATTGTTTAAACAAATGGTATGTGTTAACAAGTGCAAATTAGTTAATAAATAATAAAAATGTACAAATAATCTAATAGTAATTTCTAAAAGAAAATAGAAAAGTATGTCAGTAACATTGTATATTTTTGTTTAAACAAATGGTATTTGTTTAAACAATGCAAATTAGTTAATAAATGACACAAAATGCCAATAATCTAATAATTTCTGCAAAAAAATATAATAAGTGTTCGTGACATTGTATATTTTTGTTTAAACAATTTGTAATTGTTTAAACAAATTGAAGTTAGTTCATAAATGACAAAAGGACATGTCAGTAATCCATTAATAATACTTTATGAAAAAAAACCATAACATTGTAAAATTGTAAAATTGGAGAAAATGTTGCCTCATATTTATGGTATTGCAGGAGAGGGTGGGGGTGGTGAAAAAAAAATACTGGTTGTGGATTTATTCCTTGGGGACTTCTGAACAATTTCTGGTAATCTCCCGCAACTTTTTTTCTAAATCCGAAATAAGAAAAAGAAAGGAAAAAAATATGCATTTTTGCAATGTATTTTAAATGGGAAATTTGAGGTGCTCGGTGGCACGTGTTAACGTTAACCGATTTTTCTTAAATTTGGGGGGAATTTTTTTTTCCGGAAAACGAATAGATTGGGGGGATCGTTGCTCTCCAGCAAAAAGTCCGTTTTTTGGACCACTGCCGTCCCTAGTTCGTCTAAACGCGCACATTTCACGGTGACTTGCGATTAGGGTTACATTCTGTTCACTAAAACAAGTCATCATTTTTTCTCTGTATGAATCAAATTGGCACAGAAGAATTAAAATTTATTGCTGCCATGTGTATGGCAATGCTTGTCATCAAATAGTTTTTCTATACAAATGAGGAAAACCGACAGAGAGGAAGGAGGAGAGAGATCCCCATTAATTGATGTTGCTACATACTTCTCTACCCGTACGGAATGTATTTTAGAGTAGCGAAACATGACCGATCGATTTCTAAATAAAATGCCATTTGCCTAACAACAGCTTCGGCAAATGCATTTGCCAAGGCAAATAGCTTTAAACATATAAATGAAGACTCATTATCTCTTTGCAATGGCAAGTGGCTTTTGCCTAGACAAAAGCTTTTTGCCAGAAATAATCATTTGCCCACTACATATATATATATATACATATTGAAGTCATTGGTTATAAATGCAAGGTAAAAATAAATATGTCAAGTATTGTTCTCATGTAATTTCTTCTCATATAGGCCAGAAAGGGTACAAGATAGACGCCAAGTTAATATGAAAATAAGTACTTGTAGTCAATATAAGGCAAATTACACAACTTTGTCGAGAGCACTTCGCCATCTTGATTGTCTGTAGCCTGTAGACATACTACGCTACTATAATTTTCCAATATTTCAAAAGTTATCTGAGATTCCCCGTATAATTTAATAGCTCTCTTATAAAACTCATGTTGCCTGCTAGTCGTTGCAATAAGAGCCACCAGCCTAATTAGCTTGAATAATGTGGCAATTACGCGCGCAACACTATAGAAATTTCCTAGGATAGGTCACTAAATTTATAAATAGTTTAGCGTTCGGGTTTCGGTTATTGTGTATTGCCATTACAAGAAGCTGCTGGAAAAGAGAGGGTGCAGAGAGGAGGTCGAGATTATGTCCGCGGCGAAATGGTCCACCGTCCTGACATTTACAGCAATTTACAGTAAATTATAGGCCGCATAAAATCTCCGTTGCCCGAACGATGTCTACATCCAGGCGCGGGGCTAAAAATATACCACGCCGGGAAGTGCTTAAATATCATAAAATCGGATCGATAAGTTAAAGAGAAAGGCTCCGAAGGCTCTCTGGTCGTGCACACACCCCTCGCCTCAGCCTCGATATCCGATCGCCCGCCCCTGATGAGATTTAGATGGGTTGCCTCGGTTGACTTGCCGACGGCCCATCAAACTGATGGAACAATATAAATTTATCATGTCCGAAAATATCGGCCAGCGCCCATCGCCCCGTGAAACAAATTGAAAATTAATTAATCGAGAATCGGTAGAGCGGTGCAGCCAATTATTACGCCCGACCGCGTCGTGTTTATGCTCTAATTTTCTATGGTAATCAACCTGCAGTATGTTACAAAACTTGCGGATTGATAAATGATTTTTATAAGAAGTGTTGTATTTCTCTTCTCAACAGATGTTTCGATTTTTTCTTTAAATGGAGGGACACAAGGTTATTTAAGGATGATCGAAAAGGTGACATCGTTCCCTTATTGTTACTAGCTAACGCGAATACTGGGTGTTTTGAATTATGTACGCATACTTACGTCGAAGATTTTACGTTCTTTTTAATATAACTAGCCATAACTAACTAAGAGTAAAAAAACCCGTTAGTTTTTCGTAGCTTTATTTAAATAAAGCGTTTAATAAAAAGTTTTATAAAATAATTATATTCTATTTTATACACAAGCTTAGAATATATCATTATCGTTTTCATCATATAAGAGCGGATGTGGCCGAGTGGATAAGGCGAATGCCTTCCACTCAGAAGTCCAGGGTTCAAGCTCAGGTTAGGCAGGGATTTTTCAAATACTCCGTCTCCCCGACTGCCGCACAGACAAGCCACTGACTTTGTGAACATGGCAACATCCGACAAAAAAAAAATTATCATGACAGGAGGATTTGAACAACTGACATCAGAAAAAGCTTCAGAAAAAGATAGTTCAAATTATGTAATATATTGATAACATTTGTTTCTGAATGGATAGCAAACACTCGTTTTCGGTAGATTTCTTGCCACCAAATACAGTTCTGGGCTTTAAAGCGCGAGCAGACCACTTATAGATTCACTGTAATAAATTCAAAAACATTGGTCAGCAAAAGTTGAAGGTTTACCATGAGACTGTATTGAGGTTTATTGGACATTGGGTTCAGTTGCTCTACATTTTTAAACATTGGCAAAATCGCGTTTGTTTTACATTTTGATCTCGCTGCCGGCTGCCTGGCAATCCCCCTCAATATTGTGTGAACCTTACACTGAAATTCGTCTACAATGCTGAAATCTTCCAGAAGTCTCCTCCAAACTATGCATCTTGAAGATAAAATGGCCTCAGGATATTTAATTCCCGACCTTTTTGCAGACCACTTTAAAACCATCCACACTGTATCTTCCCCATTCCCAAACATTGATGCTGCTGCTGGCGATTTGGGATCCCAAGACATCTTTGATAGCATCGTTATCACCGAACCTGACATCACCTCTGCCATAAAATACCTAAAGAACTCCCCAAGCTTTGGTCCTGATCAGATCCCACCGTCCTTTGTGACGGCTTGTCTTCATCCCTCATTTATCCACTGAGTGTGTTGTTCAATAAATCTATTGAGGCAAGGTTTCTACACAGTATCTGGAAACAATCTTTTGTATCACCAATTTATAAGTGTGGGAGTAAACAGAACATTCCCAACTATAGACCAATCTCCTAGCTGTGCACCCTGGCTAAGATTTTTGACGCCATTATGGCGGACAAAATAACTGGGTTCCTTTCGCCTCTTATCATACCTCAACAGCTTTGTGATGGGACGCTCAACTTCGACAAATTTGTTGACCTTCTGTAACTGTGTCGGACGCCTTGGAAAATTTTCATCAGGTTGATGCTATTTACCTTGACTTTGCCAAGGCCTTCGATACGTTAGATCATGGGATCCTAATCGGGAAATTGCATAGGCTGGGGGTTCGGGGTGGTCTTCTCGATTGGATCGGGTGCTATCTCTCTGGCAGAACACAGAGTGTTCGCCTTAAGACTGGCGTGTCTCGTCCATACTCGGTATTGTCTGGGGTCACGCAGGGCTATCATTTGGGCCCCCTTCTCTTCTTATTGTTCATCAATGATATTGCTGATTGCATACATTTCTCCTCATTTCTGATCTTTGCTGATGACATTAAGATGTATAAGACCATTAACTCCCCATTGGATGGATCAAAACTTTAGAGGGATCTTGAATTGGTGGCACTTAGGGTGAAGAAAATCGACTCTTCCTAAATGTACAAAAAAGCAAAGCATTATTCTTTTTTAGGCATAATTACGTTCTCATCTCTTTTAATTACGTTCTGCATGGCCAATTCCTGGAGTCAGTCGAGGAGATCAGAGACCTGATGGACAGATCTTCCAAATTTACTGGGCACAAGGACAGAGTGGTTTCAAATGCTTTTTTATCTCTGGGCTTTTTGATGATTCACAAAGGATTTCATTAACATAAAAACCTTGATCCATCTCTACAAGGCTATTGTTCTGCCGTGCCTCTGCTACTGTTCCATTGTCTGGTCTCCTCATTTTCAACAGTGTGTCAACCGTATCGAATCCATTCAGCACAGGTTTCTAAGATATTTGGCAAACAAGGCTGGTTCACCAATGAACAGATTTGATCACGATTACTCCCACCTGTACACTAGGTTTAGCTTACCGACGGTCAAATCTATCCATCACTATATAGACCTCTCTTTCGTGTACAGACTGTAGTTCGGTGATGTGCGGTGCGTGGATTTGATGCGTGTGTTTAGAACGCGCGATCTACCATACCGGCTGAGAAATCAGCGAGTTCTTCTCGAAAACGCAATAAGCAATAAATAGCGCTTCGGCTTTTACGGTCATGTGCAGACTTACGCGAGAATGGAACTTAGTGCCGAAGTCGGTGCGAGATGCATCCGCCCACGCGTCCTGCCTTGCCTTCATGCGTCAACTGAAGGGTTTGTGGCTGCGTTTTCGCTAGTACCTTTTTGACTTTTGTTTTGACTTGTTCAGTTTATAACTTTTATAACTTTACTGTATTGAATTTATTCTTTGTTTTCTTTTATATTTCTTTTCAATAGCGCCCATGAGATTTTTGTACAATATATTGTAACACAAGGCATGTTGCCGTTTAAGTTTTAAATAAATAAATACTGTTTTGTCGCTAAAACCTGTTTTTCCACTACAGTTTATGATCTCCTCGATGTTTATAATCGCCTGATAAGGAGACCTATTACGACAAACATTACCGTTAATATTTGTACCGTCAAACCAGCTAATAAAAATACCTTCCTTACATGATTTGAGACAATATTGTGGATTTATAATTCAAACATGGAATCACACAGTATTGTGAAGAACTATTTTTCAGTCTCCGCTAGAGGACGTATTACAATGACAATTTTTACGACAAATCACCATATTTAGGAGTAGTTTGTTAAGAAATCGTGCCAGATTTTAATATTTTTGCGTGAACTAAAATGCTTATTGAGAAAGATGTAACTTAGATCTATTATGTGGTACTTTTTCAATTTAAACCTGTGTTCACCGTAAAAGAAAATTTTTAAAAACCTCGAGTTTATTGTCAGATTCAGTTACAGATTGCCAGAAACCAACAAATATAGCAACAATCTACCAATAGACGGAAAAATGCATACTTTTTATCTTTAATTTGATGTATTGTTTTTACGATTCTATATTTATTTTTCCACCAAACTTCTAACAATATCTGAGGGCAAACGTTTATATCGGTAGTATTTGATGGTGAATTTATTTTATATTTTATTGATAACTCCGCACCGCTAAGCTACGCTAATAGTGATTTATATCCTTAAACATTAAGTTTTTGGGGATTTTATTGTTTGATTTATTGCAAAATAGAAACTGATTTCTACCCCCTGAAGTAGTTTTCTATGAGAAGATACAAAGATTTGGGGGATTTTGTTGCCAAAACGGTCCTTTTTTGGGAATTGCGAAGACATCAATTCAATCTTTTGCTCCTATACATTTGTTGTGTAGGTGGAACGGAGGGGACTCCTTTGGAACATTTAATACAACTGCACAGCAAAATTCAGCCTTTTGTCTGTGGTTTAGTTTAGTGTAAGTTGAGTCTAATTTGACTGGATTGTGAATGTAATAGCTCGTCGGTTGGGTAAAATCTGGTTATTAAGTAACCATAATTTTAGTATTAAGAACGTATCTAAGTCCCACAACCGTAACCATTATGAAATTTATCTCTCTAAACACGCTCAGCACGTAAGTTCTTGCAATAGGACCAACGCAGTATTTTATCAGACAAAGCTCCTCACTCTTAGCATGATAATCACTATTTGAACTCAATAAAAATGGAACCAGTAAATTGGAGTTGTCAGATTATACAAAACACATTAAATTTAAAATATAACAATAAGTAATGATCTGCTTACCATTTTCAAAAGCACACACTATAAAACTGCATTTTAATATTAAGCAAGCGGAATGCTTGCAACTGGTTTGTTTTACATCTCAAACTATTCTCTATCTCTTCTATAACCCAACGAATCTACGCCTCACCTATTTATTACAAGTTCCCCCTCCTTGACTTCATATTAGGAGAAAAAGGACCACACGACAAGTAAATGAAATGTGTAATTAGCCAGCCAGTTGCCCTAAAAGCATAAATATCTCGCTCAGCAGTATATGATACAGTTTATGACAAAAGTGATAAATCTATTACCAAAGAAAGCCCTTACATGCATAGGAATAAACACCATAAAATAGTTTCACAGGGACCTCGTGTAGAATAACTTATGTTATAAAAAATATAGATTATTGCCGCGTAATCGACCGTCAAGACTATGGCATCGAATTATGTATATACGATAAGAATGTCTCTCGCAGACCAACGCGCGATAACGTTGATTCAATAAACAGAGTAATAGCAATCATCACATTCCTCCCCGTTATATAAAATAATTATTACAAAAATAATGCCAATTATTCACGCAAGAAAAACTAGTATAAAAATATAAAAAATCGAAATTTGATTAAACTTGCACACAAATGTTACTGTTTTATTGTGATAAAAACTTAAAAATGTTGTTTAAGAAACCACCAATTTCAAATTGTTGTTGTGTAGAATGTGACACAATAATTAATGTTGTCCCGAACACTAATCACTGCCATGCTAACCTTAAATTTCGTATCTCTCGTTGTTAAGCAAGTAAAACGTTTGAGTTGAAGATGTTGAAGTTGAAGATTTTATTGTCTTGTTATTTCGTTGACAGAAGCGTTATGATCCGCTTTTTATTACTTTATCATACGCAGTATGTAAAGTATTGTAATCGTGCCGATTTTTTTTTTTTGAGATTTTAGCGGAAATATGTCCTTTTGGGTCCCCTGAACATATTTGACCAAGGTACAAAAAAATGTCTGTGTGTGTGTGTGTATGTGTGTGTGCGTGTGTGTGTGTACCCAATTTTTGTTAATTCGATTCCGGAGAAACTACTAAAGGTATCGGCACGGAACTTGATATTTAGAAGTTTCATGACCAAACTTAGTGTTGAAAAGCTTTTGCTTCAAAAGGGTCCAAAGGAACTGGTAGTTTATTCTAAGCCTTTTTCAAGAATTTTGTAAATGAGCCGCCAATTCTGTAATTTCGTAAAAATAGTTAAATAATAAATTAAAGTAGACGAAACTTTGAATAATTTATGCCTATGACATTTTTTGGTAAAATTAATAGTTTAGCTGCAAGAGCAAATTCTATTTGATCGAGATCGGTCGCATCTGCATTGCTATGAAACTACATAGTAGCCAGGATTATGACAAATATTTTTTTGTGCTGTCACACTCGAAAACAGCTGATTTCATCAGAGGTTGGAGAACCGCTATGGAACGTTGCCGCTCTAGTGCGGCAAATTACAAAATACAAATTTCAAATAAAATAAGATCACCAATTTGATTGTTTGTTGATAAGAAATATCAACCCGTCTTTATATTTAATTCTGAAAACGATAAATTGAGAAAATTGTAAATAAAGTATAGCGATGACTGTAGTTTTATTTTAGTATGTTCGTACGGATGTGACATCTACAGTGTCATGAACAAATAAACAAATAAACAAATAAATCTGTCAGAATTTGAATTAGCTTTTTAAACTTGACGTTTCGTCATAGTGGTACCAACCTAACATTTCCTATACAGAAATATAACCATTTTTTATTATTTTCTTTAAATACATGTTTCTCAAAAAGCAACACAATAAACGTTGATGTCTCTCCTGCCAAAAACTAGATAGTGCGACTAGCTCACGTGCGACGACGACGCTCCGCCTTCGGTGACGCGCCGCATCACCGTTCGTCGCGCTATTCCGTACTTTCAGCACTTGTGACATAAATAACTATTATTCTAATGACGTAGTGTAGGTAGTGTCAAATGCTGATGCTTTGACAATACCTACGATTTATCTCAATAAACTATATTCTCGTGCAGCTAAACTATTAATTTTATATATTGTATGATAAAGTCATGTGCCTGGCCACATCATATTTTGTAATACTTTGTCATGTTCCTATATCTTTGAGCTTTCATAGCTTAACAAAATGTCGTTCCAATGGTAATTTGACAGCTGAGTTGCTGTACTTGCATTGGTTAATGTTATTCACGCAGTCCTTTGTTTATGCCACTGATAATGCAGTATAATCATGCGTTTTCATTACATAAGGCTTGTTAGGAATAAAGCTTTATGAACAATGAATGATAATCTAAATATATACTTTCAGCGTTTTTCTTTATTATTGTCGCGGTGAAATTGCAGTAAAATTACGCAGTGTTTTTCATCCAAAGGTAGAGCTTGTCCCGTTTGTGTTTTTATTTTCAAAAATTATTCTTTATTAAATTTTTCGAGAATGTGTTTTTCTGACAAAATTATTTATTTTTATTTTGATTGTTGGTAATAAATTAATTATTGTATTTCTTCTGTAAGATAATTTTTCAGTATATGTAACACTATCCTTTAAAAAGTTGGTGGAATCAAACTCTATTTTAAAATATTCAACATAAACCATGCTATTGTTTTGTTAAATAATTTATTTTGGACACCACGTGTCTATTGTTAAGTGGAAACTGAGTACGCGGTTTAACAGCGTTCAGAATATTATGGCTGAAACTACACTCTCCGTTCAGTGTGCGAAAGGAGATTTATGTATTATTGCCCGAACGTATGTACCATAATTCACGCATTGGCATCTCTCCATAATATGCTGGTAATATTAGCCAGCTTAGCCATTGTGCGAATTTTAAGAATTGTAAACTTCACCGCTGGCACGCCACATGAACAATAAGCGTAATACCCGTTCGAAATGTCACGCAAGATGCATCGTCTAAATTTTGTGAGCGTACCCTACAAGCCACATGGTTTGTTATTAGAATGAGTAAAATCACTGATTTAATACTAATATTATTAAACAAAAGTTGCTTAATTATAAATAGTTATGTACAAAGAAGATATCTTAAAAACTATCACAGCAATTAACAACTTCCGATTTTGAAATTAAATATATAAGAACGCCGAGTTCGAAAATAGTACAAGTCCAATGTAAATCCTATGGACATGTATTGTTGACCTGCAATGGTTGCAATTTTAAGGAACCAGTATACCTACCCCACAAATGAAAATTGTTGTGTCTAGAAAAAATCTATTTGCAACGGAAATTTGCCACGAGTAGTATAGAGCGTAAAAAAATCTGATATGGCCAGGCTCTTGACTTTATCATACTATAAATAAAATTAATAGTTTAGCTGCATAAGATTCTATTTGACCGAGATCGATCCTGTGTGCATTAAAATAAAACAAGTTAGGTAAGATTAGACAGTTATTTTGATAATCTCATATAAATACTGTGTGTTGCTACCAGTTGCCACATATAAGGTTATCTATAGGCTGTCAGTGGTTTGGCGTTACTGAGCTGCCACATGTATAAGGTTATCTATGGGCTGTCAGTGGTTAGGCGTTAGTGAGCTGCCACATGTATAAGTTTATCTATGGGCTGTCACTGGTTTGGCGTTAGTGATGCCGAATGTTACCGGCTAACGGCCGCGGTAATACCGACCGCGCACAGCTACAATAGCTCCATCTGTCGACGGTCCTAATAACTGCTGGCCACGCATGCGCAGGTTGATCCCGGTCACCACATCGATAGACAAAATATATAATATCTCCGTCTCACATTCTTGAAACCGAGGCTACACATTGGCGCTATAGGACAAGCTCCATATCATCTCTAATACGTATACGGATAATATTGACAGTAGGTATTGTCAAAAACCAAGCTTTGACACTACCTACTGTCAGAACACAAAATAATTGTGAAATCCGCGCTAAGTTTTAAAGCAGTCACGATCTCGATCAAAAAGAATAATTTCCTCATACAGCTAAACTATTAATTTTACCAAAAAATTGTATACACATAAATTATACAAAATTTCCTCTACTTTAACTTATTATTTAACTATTTTGACGAAATTACAGAAATGGCAAACATCCAGTTTGGATCCCTTTGGACCCTTTTGAACCAAAAGCTTTTCAGCTCTATGTTTGGTCATAAAACTTCTAAATATGAACTTTCGTTCCGATGCCTTTAGTAGTTTCTCCGAAATCGTCGTCACAAAAATCGGGTACACATACACACAGAGATACACACACATACACACACATTTTTTGTGCCTTGGTGAAAAATGATCAGGGGACCCAAAAAGATCTATTCTCGCTAAAATCTCATTTTTTTTTCAGCACGATTACAATACTGTATCATACTGCGTATGATAAAGTAAAAAATGTAATAATCTATTAATAATAAGTTCATTGCATTCGTATCTATGACTATATAACGCACCAATTATTATAATGACACTAGCGTTGTATAATAATGACAGTTCCTTTAAATAATGACCCCATTATTTGAACGAACTGTCATCATTATACAACGCTAGTGTCAACGTCTGTCAAAACCTACGTGGATGACAGTTATTTGACAGTTCGCGTCGCCATCATTGACACATACATTTAAAATATTTTGCATAAAATGGAATTTATGAGTCGTAGATAAAACGTCGTATTTGACTCGCACATAACGGATATAAATCGCTCGCATAATTACACGCTCGCCTACGACTCGCGTGTGAACTTCATGCTCGCGATTTATATCCTTAATTATGTGCTCGTCAAATAATATACTATTAATTAAATACATAATAATTCCCTAACATTTGAAGATAATTCACCTACGGGTGGAAGGATAATATTTGTTCTTGTGGAGCTTAGTATGTACATATGTACAGTTACATTTACAGTTAAATAAATTATAAATTTGTGTCAACCTATTTATGAGTGTTGTTGTGCGAAGGAAACTAGGATACAATTCTGCGCGTATCTGTCACTGGTGGTGATATTGTTAGGGATATTAACTTTGATTTGCATAATGTTGGGAAATATGGCGAACTTTTCCCAGGAGGAACTAATTGACGAGGCGTGGGTTCTTGGCGAATGCAATAAAAATGCTTTATTGGCAAGTAGAGTTGACAGATACCACTGACAGATACCGTAATAACTTCTTTAGCACAGTTTTTCATAACCTACAAGGTATGAGTAAAATTTTATTCCAAATTATAATATCACATTGCAGATGTGAGAAAATGTTTTATTTTATTAAAAACATGATGAAATCATGCGAGCAAACAGTACTTTAGGTAAATACTTAGCTGGTTTAATAGTAATGTAGGTGTAGAAGCACTTATTGATAGAATTATCAATTTTTTTATGAAGAAGATTTTTGCAATGGTATATTTTAGCACTATAATGTACTAGTACATTTTTGTGCAGAACTATGCGTAGAATACAAAAAAATAAAATAAGTTTCTTAGGAAAAACTGTTTGCTATATTTTGTTGCAGATTATGACCAGCCTGTACACAATTTGGACATAGTAGGTAATCACGCTAATAGAACGCTTCTTACTTAATCATAATCAAACCGTACGCAATAAAATTAAAAACAGGTATTGAGATATACAGTTTTTCTTAGACTGCTGTTTTTCCATAAAAATTCCAATAAATCAAATAGTATAAAGTTTAGGGTAGGTAATGTTATTTTTCATTGTCGTAAAATTTTGCGAGGAATTCAAAATTGTGCCGAAATATAAGTTGTTCCATTTAAAAAACATAAGTTTGGGTTGGTACTACCTTATGGAACATCCTGTATACTTACACACTAATAATTTTAGAATGTGCGCCTCGGCGTTCTGTATATATGAGTGAAATCAGTTTGAAAATATCTTCATTAACAGAGGTACAATCTTCCGATATCGCACTGTTGAGACACCCTGTATAAAAGATAAGTTTTGTTTTGATCTTTTTTCGTATAACATTGTAATATGTCTTGAATAATTTGTCATAGATCTCACCGATCTATGAAATTAGCTGCCTGATTATAGTCCGTAAAATAAGAACTCGCATCGGCGACGGTGCACAAAAGCCGCTGGTATATCATCTCATTTATCGGACTATACAGGAGTTATAGCTAAGCGAAACTAATAGCACTTAATTACAAACCCTATAGAGCCCTACCTAGTATTTAGAAGAAAGTTAGAACCAATACATTCGACACTGTCTTGAACGTTGTAATGTTAATCAAAGATGTTACACTCAAATTTGTTGGAAATTCTGAACTAATAGTGCAGTACAATAATACCCATATAGATAATTTATAAAATCCACCGCTTAGCTTACCATTACGATAGGATACATTCCGTGTCATATATCGTTTCCATAGTATAGAAATTGTTGTTGTATTTGGCATAATTGCTAATTGTAGTGTCCGAATCGGTATTTCCGGTCGAACTGGCCGAGGTAATCCTGGGTCATATCGATTAGGGGATCGCTCCAACTTAATCCCGCAAGTGCACCTAGGGCCCAAACTGACCCGCGCCCCGCGCGCCCGTCCCAATAAATAGTCGCGATAATGAAATCTCGGCGGCGGGTTAATGAGTCGATTAATATTACGACTTCGAAAGTCTCCGTTCCTGTTCGGCCCGGTCGTAGATTAATCCGGGCCCGGAGTCTATTAGCGGTAATTGTTGACCGAATTCCGGGCGAGCGGAATAAATTAGGGCCCGGTAATAATTTTACCCAGTGACAACGAGATAACGGCGCGATACCGCGAAACAACCCAATGTCGACTTGATTAACCCCCTCTTCATTCTATTGAAAGACTTGTTCGTATTTTGTACTGGTATAGATTTATAAATTGTGCAAAAATGCAAGTACATATTTATTTTGGTGTAGATATATTGTGATATACAGGTTGTTCCATACAGATTGGGACAAACTGATATGGTTTGCAGAGAACACCCTAACAGACATGTTTTGTCAATAAAGTTTTATGCGGAAAAGAACAATTTAGAACCCACGCTGAATTTTAAAAAAATAGACTGAAGTTTTTTTCTGGCCTCTTGCTAAAACAGTTTCATACATAGGTTGATTTAGGCACGTTGATTTAGGGATGGCTGGAGCCATGAAACCCATGAACACGTGAGTGCAAGCGGTTATCACTCTATGGTCTAGAAGTACCGAATTGTTGGCCAATAAGTCAAATTTTCAAGAATTCAGTTAAATTCTGTATCCTATCAGAAACTAAAGAGGTTAGTTTAAACACGCGTGGAATTGATGCTTAATTACAGCGTATTCAGTCATAGTAATAAACCAAAATAGCACACAGTGCGCTACTACCAGTATTGATTATTTTAAACGCGCTCAGCAAAAATCGAATACTGAGTATATTGTTTGTTTATTTAAGTTCTAAATAACGGAAAGTGATATCTCGGAGTATTCTACTGAAGATATGTATTTCATGTTACGTAAATATGAATGAAGAAAATTGCTTAGTCATCACAGTTATAGAAGACACAAAAGAGCGAATTAACCTAAAATTTCGTTAGACATTCAAAACAATGTTTGCACTAGTTTGCACTTATTGTAGGATATATTTATGATTCCACTCATTATCTACAAATCCCACTTATATTTTGCTGCTAATAGCTTCCGAAAGAAGTTATTTCTTTACTACAGACAGTGAAGAAGAAGATTATACCAACGAGTTTGTCGATCTAGCATTATTTGATAATTTAGAATTAGAGGCGGAATAGATTTAGAAGTACACATTTTTTTATTATTTATTTGTTTGTTTTTTTAATTTATATTTAATATCTACCTAAAAATATATTGTAGGTAAAACTTGCAAATTTTACGTTCATGATAGTAATAAAAGCAGAATATTCCATACAGGCAACGTTTCAGGAAACAAAATAGTTTTTGAAGAAAAATTTGCCGTTGGTACAGAGTTATAATTATGACTACGCGTCCTCGGCCACGTTTTGAATAAACTAAATAATCTTTTAACGTAATCATCTGCCATATGCAATCCGCAATTTTGATTTGTTTTTTGTTTGAACTTTAGAGTTCAGTTTCATAATCAGCTACCATAAAAACCCTCTAAAGGCCAAGTTCAAATAAATTAAAGCACTTTTTAAAGTGTTTGTCCGCCACATTGAACCCGCCAAAACTTTACTTCAGTAAGAAGTTTAGGTATTGTCTTAAACCTAAAATGCAAACACCAAGATATAATTATCTGCTTGCATATACCGGGTGTTAGAAAATTAAGAAAATGACTAATGTGTAAAGTACCTTTATTTTAAAATATACGCAAAAAAATATTTTTAAAAAGGATTTCGAAACATTAAAGGGTATCAAATACGAAATTGGAAACACTTTTGTAACATGTTTTTAAATCACAAGCTAACATTTTTATCACACTTTTATAAACTAAAGAAACAATTTTGGATTAGAAAGCTAACTAAACAACATTTAACCTAACATTTAATTCTTATGTCTGGCAACAGAATGAAATAAAAACAAACGACAACAAGCAACAAAAAGAGGAATCTATTTTTTAATATTAAAAAGAGAACACACAAAATATTAGAATTTTGTTTTAATGTATAATGACCTGGGAAAAAATACTAAATGTAATAAAAAAAATCTGATGTGGCCAGGCACATGACTTTATCATACAATATATAAAATTAATAGTTTAGCTGCATGAGAATCTATTTTATTGAGATAAATCGTAGGTATTGTCAAAGCATCAGCATTTGCCACTACCTACACTACGTCATTAGAATAATAGTTATTTATGTCACAAGTGCCGAAAGTACGGAATAGCGCGACGAGCGGTGATGCTATCTAGTTTTCGGCAGGAGTGACATCAACGTTTATTGTGTTGCTTTTTGAGATATATGCATTTAAAAAAATAAATAAGTAATGGTTACATTTCTGTATAGGAAATGTTAGTTTGGTACCACTTTGACGAAACGTCAAGTTTAATAAGCTAATTCATATTCTGACAGATTTATATTTGTTCATGACACTGTAGATGTCACATCTCTACCAACATACTAAAATAAAACTAATAACTCAATTGATCGTTTTTAGAATAAGATATAAAGACGGGTTGATATTTCTTAACAACAAACAATCAAATTGGTGATCTCATTTTATTTGAAATTTGTATATTTTTTGCCGCACTAGAGCGGCAACGTTCCATAGCGGTTCTCCAACCTCTGATGAAATCAGCTGTTTTCGAGTGTGACAGCACAAAAAAATATTTCTCAAAATCCTGGCTACTATGTAGTTTCACATCAATGCAGATGCGACCGATCACGATCAAATAGAATTTACTCTTGCAGCTAAACTATTAATTTTAGCAAAAAATGTCATAGGCATAAATTATTCAAAATTTCCTCTACTTTAATTTATTATTTAACTATTTTGACGAATATACAGAAATGGCGGCTCATTTGCAAAATCCTTGAAAAAGGCTTAGAATAAACTACCAGTTCCTTTGGACCCTTTTGAACCAAAAGCTTTTCAGCTCTAAGTTAGGCCATGATACTTCTAAATATCAACTTTTGTTCCGATACCTTTAGTAGTTTCTCCGGAATCGTCGCCACAAAAATCGTTTACACACACACAGACACACACACACACACACAGACATTTTTTTGTACCTTGGTCAAAAATGTTCAGGGGACCCAAAAAGACCTATTTCCGCTAAAATCTCAAAATTTTTTTTCGGCACGATTACAATACTTTACATACTGCGTATGATAAAGTAAAAAATAATTTGTTTTATTAATATCTCATCACAATACAATTTTTTACTAAATGTGGCCTCCTCTATTGTCAATGCATATCATACGTTCTCTTTATGCACATATCTGAGCACTTGAGGATTTGTATTTTTGATGCAATTTTCGATTACATTTGTGAGATGTTTAACGTCTCTAAAGGGCCGTTGTGCGTACACATGTTGCTTTAAAGTGCCCCAAAGAGAAAAACCCCTTGCGGCGACCTCGCAGCCCATGGGGTATTCGAATTGCGTCCTATCCATCGGTTTGGAAAACTTTTGTCTAACCAAAATCTCACTGGTACTGTTGAGTGAACGGGTGCGCCATCTTGCTGAAAGAGCGTATTTCCCCGAATATCTAAAGGCAGATTGTCCAAATATTTGGATAAGAGTTCCAAATATCCTTGGGAGCTTAAAGATTAGCGAAAAGTTACAGGGCGGACAATATATTCGTTCAATATTTTGCACCAGGCATTAACTTTTAACTAATACTGGTTTCGACATTCAATTTTAAAATTTGGAGGTTGTTGCGTCCACCATCTACAATTTGACGAACTAATAGCCCCGTCAAAATAAAGAATGTTTTTTGAGAAATGTGCATCTTCTTCTACGTCGCCTTGAAAACAAAAAGAAAAATACAACCGTGCATTTAAGTCTCTATCTTGTATTGTATGAACATAACGGGTGAATGCTTCAATTTTTTTTTAATTCTCCTAATCGAACGTTCTGGCATTTTTGTTGTTTCTTGTCTATGAGATAGAGACATTCTTGGTGCTTCCACGACGGACAAAAGAAGATTCAGCGAATTTTCTTCATTTGTTGCACTACTTGTGCGCGATACCTTTTTCCTTTTGGTTTTCGACTTTCGCTACTGTTGCATAGTTTAATTGTTTCCCGACAAGTGTTAATGTATTAACTCAATTTCAATTCCTTCATGAAAACTCAGTACCAACGCCAGTTCTCAAATTCTAATCGCTTTAAAAATGTATCGCATTGAGGTGACTCAATTTGCAACTAGCGCAACTATTGTTGGTTATGTCAAACTAACAATTGTGATCTCGTTGATGTTGCTCGTAAACACTAGTCAAGTAACATATTTGATACTTTGTTTGTGTCAAAGTTACTGTACTCAGATCGCAGTCTACTTAACATACGTTTAAAAATGCATCCAAAACATCAACCCTTGAAATGATTCGAAAGGTCCCTATGGAGATAAAAAGATTTTGATATTACGCATTGAAAATGCAAGAGGCAACATGGAGTAAAATGTTAGATTGTTGTAAATGTTTTGATAATAAATTCCTGTTTGTAATACTATTAGTTTTAGCTTTTTCTCTTGGTTGGTTTAATTGTTAAACTCTGTTGTTCCTTTTGGTATTGTTTTTATTTTTTTAGTTTAATAAATTGACAAATAGTAAGTTCTTGATACCTTATAATGTTTCTAAATACGTTTTTCAAATAAAACTTTTCCGTATCTTTTAATATACATTTACTTTAATCTTTATTAATTTTCTAACACCCGGTATCCGCAAGCAGAAAGTCTTGACGTTTGCATTTTAGGTTTAAGATAATACAGAAACTTCTAACTAAACAACAATTCTGAAAAATTGTTAAAGACAATTTTTTCCCATTTGTGCCCAAGTTAGTGCCGGACACCATACAATGTAATTAAACGAAATATATTGTTTGTTGAAAATGTAATTAAACACCCTGTATATCTCAACATACTTCGATAGATCGATAAATCAGCTTTTCTAAAATGGCGAACTCGGTAGGCTTATAGTCAACAGCTAAAAAATTATTACGCATCTAATTTAACATTTATAACCCATGCATAACTATTCATAAATTAATATAAAATATCTAGTTGCCACGACGAAATTCAACAATCGCGCAAATTGTATGATTGTTCTGTTCATGCAGCAACGTTTAGTCTGCCGTCTCACGGGTTGTAGAATTTGCTGGTACAAAAGAAGCTTGTAATGTACTGACAGCGTAGCGTTTCTTTCCAATAGCCAATACATTTTTTGTTTGCGTACGGTTACTATTTGGTTATTAATTGTAACGTTAAGCAGAAGACGCTTAACGTATTGTAACTAATCTAAAAGATTAACTCTCAATTTGAACCGGAATTCATAAAACAGGGCTGAATTCTGAATTCTCCAGTAGGCTATCCACTGATGTCCTATATTATAATATATAGTACCCGAGATGTGTTGATTTTCTTGTCGTTGAAGTCAACATTTCAATTCGTTTAGTTTAACGCTTTTCTTCTTTGTCCAGATTAGAAAATGAACAAGAGCTTTTTTGGAGTGTGCTTGTTGTTTCTTCATTGCTGTTTCCGACAGCCAGCATACCCGTGTCGTCTGCGAAGGTTGTCATCGTATTATTTTCTAATCCTAGGAGGTCATTGGTGTAGAGTATGTAAAGGACAGGCCCTAAAATACTACCTTGCGGTACTTATGCTTTTATTTCCTACGGGGCGGAGTATGCATTACCTTGTTTGCCTCTAAAGTATCTCTCAGTCAGGTAGTCAATGTTTGTGCGAACTGTTTGAACATACTTGATAATTTATAGTTAAGTCCTTCATGTCGGACTTTATCAAAAACCAGTTCCACAACTAAGAAGATCGATGATGTTGGTTCGTCAGTTAACCTTGTCAATAGTCGAGTGCTTGTTCCGAAGTCTGAACTGATGGTCTTAAACAAGTCAGATTTTGCTAACAATTTACTGAAAGCTTTAACGTCATCCATATTTTTCTTTTGTGCCTACATATATTTTTTATTTTGTTGTGATTCTTTAATATGTATGAATTGCATATAATCTTTATATAATGAGTTACATGAGTTAAGATGAACAAAATGTCCAGAGTAATCAATCCACTTATCTGGGTTTCAAACAGACAAGCACCTTTTTGACTTTGATAAGGAATCTGTTACAATAGAACAATTGCTTTTTATTTCCTTTAGCTAGGTCGAGTTTTCACTAGTTTTTTTAGTATGAAAATATTTTGTGAAATTACTTGTTTGTAATACTTCGTACTATACAGTCTGTATTATGCACAGGCAATAAAATATCGCAATAATTTTATTGTGACAATTTATTGTCTTGCCCAATTATTCATACCATGTCTTGTCAGTTGGAAGCGTAAATAACTGGTCTACTCTAGTCATTTTATTCATCTTTATAATTAAAAGTTTAAAGTCTCTTGGTTACATTCTTGATATAGCACAAAAATTAGCGCAGTTAAAGATTTTATCTGTTACTTAGCTTCCACACTATGTGGTTGTCTTTTTAGGCTAGATTGGTCCAAATCATATCTTTTTCTTTTAATTATTGATTTAGATGCCCTCACGAAACTTTAGTTAAATATCTCGAAGACAAAGCCCGATTGGAAAAAAGCTTCGCATTAATTTACTTAATAATAATAATACATACTATCTACATTTTTAACCATTGTACCTGACGATAATAAATTTATATATAATGTTTTGACATTAAACTCTGTCGAAAGGCTGTCAACTCATTTATTTTTAGCATATCCTGCGTTTGCCACCCTTCTACAATTCCTACCAATAATTAAATACCATCTTAACTCCTCACGGTACACACTCGACATCCTTTCTGAATAATAAAAGTGGTCCGCCTATGGGACTCCCTCACATCCTTCTGCAGGGGGAAATAATTAATTGGAGGCGACACCGGGAGGTGTCGTTAATATTTTACTATGCCGTAAAAAAACGTCACGATTTGATACGAGAACCGTACATTCCCGAAAAGATACCCCCTCATGTTTTTTGTATGGGGTTGCCTTGCTGGAAAAGAAACGGAGGCGTACAGGGCCTCCTAATGAGGGTCCTGATACTAACTCAACGTGCGAGCTTTACTTTTACTAGGTATAATTTTGGAAAAGTTTGAACCTTGCGAATAACGGGATATTCGTAAAGTTTCTATTAGTTTTTTTTTTTAAACAGGTGATCCCGTACAATTTTATATGGTAATCTTCGAAAAGTTTGAAGTATCCATTTCCTGTGAGGAGTTCTGTTCCCAGCAATTGGAAATTTGATTCCTGAGCCACGATGGCCAGGATTTATGGCTATAAATTTAAGTGGTAGTCTCGTTTTTTATAGCTAGCATTTAATATAATTACGAACTCAACTCAGATAACTAATACCAGAATTTAGTAGAGCTATTCGCATTTTCAGACTTGAGAAACTGAATACTGAGAAATCTACCATCAACATTTGATGTTATGTTCCGCATTTTCACCTCTCTTGGCGCATCTGGAACTACCACTTCCATGTGTTTCACTGCTTGGCTACGTTTTGATTGAATTTTTGATGACGTACTCACGGATGTTTGTAAAACTGATAACTTCTCTAAAATGCCTTCAATGACATTTTACTCACCCTCACTAAAATCCTCGTAGTTTCAAAGCAGATCCTGTGTCCCTACTTATTTCATTGTTTTTTTGTTATAACAGGGCAATAAATATGGAGTATCTGTCACATAGCTATTCACGACTTATAAGTACAGCTCCGCCAACTTAAAGTTGACTCGACGTGTGCACAGAACGAGAACAAGGACGACATTCGGCGGAAGCGAGAGGCACTGTACGCTCGGCATCAACACACGATCCCCTCCACCAAAACTATCCCGTGTCCACTGTGCATCCTAATGTTTACATTGGTCGGAACAAATTCTGAGTGGCCGGGCTGTATGTGACCAGCCCTTAAGGTGGTTTATACAATTATTGCCTTACAAGCCATCGACGAGGCGACGGTAGTTCAGAATGAGATAGAGCTATACAAACTAAACAGCCGACGTGCAGCACGCTAATATTACACGTCAGGTTGCTGGACGTGTTTTAAATCACTAACAATAAAGTGGGGGACATTATTTGTGTAACCGCCGAAGTGGTGAGATCTCAGTCAGCGTAGTCCAGACGTGATAATACGTTTCTTACGAATGACGCGGTCTTTACTTATGCCATGAACGAAATAAATCATATAAAATAAATGATTGATACAAATTATGGATACCTAATATTTTTATTTAGTTATTTTGACGTCGAATAACTTTTGAACAACTTTGATTTGATTATTTTTTCGGTACATAGTGAGGATAACACTCATGAAGATTGTCACTTGCTTTTATATTTTTTTAAATATAATTTCTCAATCTTTGTGCCGATGGTAACAGTGGAAATGAAAAGCAACTAATAATGGCGTTTTGTCTTCTTTTATAGCACGGGGTAGGTATAAACATAATGTCGTCGGCATGTTAGGCAAGTAGGTACGCATATAGACGTAAAACCCATATTTTTTGTGTCACAATTTGGGCGCTAAGAATGACGTAAAGTCATTCCATTCTTTGTTGCTTTTAGAATCGTCAGTCTCCTTTTGTCGGATTCCTTTTATCCTTATATACCTTATATCGGTGAGGATTGAATTTTGTGAATTCATCCTCATAAACGTTTAGGGTGATGTGTGGTATTGATCTTGAATTATCTGGAGCAATTAATTTGTGAAATAAAAATGCGGTAAGCTCATGCAAGAAGAAACGCAACCTTTCGAAATCAGATCGAACCAGTTTGAATAAAACAGATTTTTTAATCATTAAAAAACAGTTTAAGTCAGTTTGAATAAAACTACATTCCATATTTTACGTTCCTACTATTACTTAACCTTCACATTAAATATACATCAGGTGGAAATTTTAACCAATCGAATTAAATCGAACCACTTTTTAAAATTAAACTTTAAAATAGGTGATAAAATTTCATTTAAAATTTATGAGAAGAATTTAAAAGTACATAATTTTTAATCCGGTTTTTTAAATGTTACTCACGTGCATGTCGAATGCCCCTATTCACAATTATTTCTATTCACATTCTTTTTATTGTTGAATTACGATATTTAGAAGAATCAATTGGTCAAAAAGTATGTTGTAAAACGTCATACTTAATACAACACAATACCTGTCGAAATATCGAAATCCGCTAATACAATATTAGGTGCGTTTTAATTATTTAACACAAATTTATCAATACCTATCTAAAAAAACAATTGAAGCTATGAATAGCGAACCCCAGTCTGCAATGATAAAGAGTTTTTTACTGGACAAACATGAGTCAAAGCAAAAAAATTAAATAAAATTATATGATTCCATTTAAAATAATGAATACCAACTTCCTGTAGACCGGAAGTGTGAGTCAATTTGAGAGTATTCTAATTCAAAAGTTCGAATAGAGTAGACCACGAGTCCAGAAATTCAATCATATAGAAATAATGGTACATAAACAAATCTACTGGAACAGTTCCGTGGGACATTTTGTATGTAAGAGATTAGAATTTATGAAAATAAAGACTTTCTTTTACAATTTTGAAGTAGTAATTATAACTACTATATAATAAACACGTTGTGGGCTGTCCAAAAATGTATCGTTTAATGAAATCGGTTGAAAAAACTTTCAACGGCGGTCCTAGTTAGTACACCGGAACAGATGGCAACACTTTTCCGCTGCTGATTTGTAACAAAACATGCCATTTTTTTCGTACATAATTTCTCGTGATTGTATGCAATTAACGCCTCAATATATTTTTGCCGATGGAGAAAAGACTGGTCTAGATGCTGACATGGAGTTTTGATCAGAACTCGCTTCCATTTTGCCGCTATAAAATAGGTGACTTCTACAGTTTTTTTTTTCTATATGAATTCATTAAAAATATTTTGTTTTGTTCTTGATACCACCTGGGTTATCTCCATATCTGTACTATATCCAAATGTCACGATCATATGTTACAGCGTTCACGGGACGTTTGAATTGAAAAAATTCACTAATTTTTAGCGTTGTAAAATCCGCCTTAATATATAATAAGTTTTTGCCCTGCACATTCCTGCAGCCCTGTTATTGTATCGTCTATGTTGAATAGAATGTCCCTAGGGGCCTCAATGTTCGACTTGATTGCCATTCAATGGATGTCCTATTCAATATGGGGTTTATGTCCATTATGTTTGCGTTTAAACTCATGCATAATACAATGCTTTCGGTAACTGGCTGAGATCGGCTGCCCCGGTCGATCGATGTTTATTGCATCGACATACCAAATAATCGCATTAAAATTCATATCGCATTGGGTTACAACTCAGCGCGTGTTCTGGTAAGCGAATGGAAGCGAACTGGAAAACGTATTGTTACGAAGTAATATTTAAATTATTTTAATTGTTATCGTAATAATCAAGCCGCTCCTCAAAAATGTCATTCTCAGTTAACCCCAGAGTCTCAACAGTTAATTTGAATTAATTTCACAATTTTACTATAATAGTTAGCCCAATAATATTAGACAAATAAAGCTATTGTTTAAATATGTCTTGTGTTTTTATTGTCGGTCGACAATGAGCACTATTAGGAGTTATTTTGTTTGTTTTGGTTAATTACGCAAAACAAACACGACAAGTTTCGAAAACGGCTTATTAAATGCTTTTGTGTTTTTGTTTTTTTTTTTTGTATCAGGAAATGTGATAAGTAGCAACGAACACACACAGTGGATAACCATGTGGGTCCCTAAAATGTACAGGGGCACTTAAATGGTAACAGTAAAAAATAGCTTACTTTTTTTACTAATTTTTTCAAAACTAGTATAGGTACTATATATGCATAGATTTGAAATATGTGGTGCCTGGATATGAAAAGGCACCAGTTGACCGAAATTGAGGTATGAGTGTTTTTAGATAGAATAAGTTATAGCAAAGGTACCGATTAAACCGATCACAATAAAGGGAAATTGAAAAAATACATAATTTGAGTTCGTGATGCAAAAAGTTAAGTTTTGCGCAATGACGATTCAAAGTTTTGCCAATTTTAAAAGTTAATAACGTCACGCATGTTTGTATGTTACGCTGACTCCAACATTTTTGGAACAATTTCGATATTAGTTTCAAGATTTTTAGTGCATTTTATTATTTCATTATTCCGTTTAGGTTTTATAGGTTTTTTTTAGTCATAGCGCCATTTGCCTGGGGCGAAAAAATAGTGTAAACTATAGTAGGTATTTTTATCTCTCGAGTCTTAAGAAGCATTCTCGTAAGGGGTTTTTGGGGTCTCTGATTCCAAATCTGATTTCTGGTTTTCAGAATTCCAAATGGCGGGTCTAATATGACGACCCAACATGTAATTAATTGGCGGATTTATATTTTTTATTAATAAGCATAAAGTGCTAATCATATTGAAACTACTATAAGATTAACTAAGATATACTATAAGATTATAAACTCTAAAAGATTAACCAATTTAAATCTGAATTCTTATAACAAGGTACTTGTCTCTAATAGGCTATCCACGGATGTCCTATATTTTCTTTGTCCTAAACAAGAAGCACTAACAATTCACTCACTGTGCTCTGCTTTTTACACATTTCACTGGTTCACTAGTTCGAAGGGTTTAGTTCTTTTTAGTTTTCTCACTAGATTCTGGTTGTCCAGGCGGATTCATGTTTAGTGGCGAATCTTTTTATCTCTTGGATGACTTATGGGACACCAAGATCACGATGCAGGTCGCTATTCCGTATGTACCAAGGAGCCTTAACCATATTCCTTAGTACTTTATTTTGGAAAGTCTGCATTCCTTGTATACTGGAGTTTTTCGCGCAACCCCAAAGCTGGATTCCGTATAACCAAATCGGTTTTAGTATTTGGTTGTAAACTTGTAGTTTGTTCTGTACTGACAACTGAAAGGTTCTTCCCAGAAGCCAATACAGCTCTCTGTATTTGAGGCCAAGCTCTACTCTCTTCTTCTTAACATGTTCTTTCCACCTTAGTTTTGTACCCATTGTCATACTCAAATACTTTGCAGTGTTCGCATATGGAACTATGGCGTCGTTAATCTTGACATGAGGTATATCCTCGATTCTTTTGTTTGTAAAGTTAATGTGGACAGATTTCAGTTCGTTGAGCTTGTTCTTCCACTTTTTGGTCCATTTATATATTTTATTACTCGCTTCATTCCTAGTAGATTCTCCAATAGTTGTTGATCCCACTGCCATTAGAGCCGTGTCATCTGCGACATTTCCCAGCTGTGGTAGGTCACTTGTATACAGTGTCTCACGGGACGTTGGATTGTATGGGTACTTTTGTTATTAATAAAGACACAAAGTCGGTTAAATGGCCAAAGTAGTGCATACTTATGTGCTCATTCATAATCTGTTCAGAAAACTGTTGAATTCCAAATGGTTTCGAAGCTATTTGGAAAAATGGAATTTTTTAATTATGTCCATAACTTCTTTATTTGTGATCCCATCAAAAAAGCGTTTGGACATTTCCTTTGGACCCTTTTTTCAACTCTAAGTTTGGTCATGATCCTTCTAAATGTGAAGTTTCGTCCAGATACCTTTAGTAGTTTCTCCGGAATCGTCGCCACAAAAAAAAAAACGAACACACACGCACACACTGACGCTTTTTTGTAGCTTGTTCAAAAACGTTCAGGGGACCCAAAAGGACAGATTTTCGCTAAAATCTCAATTTTTTTTTTCGGCACGATTACAGTACTTCGTCATACTACGCATGACAAAGTAAAATTCAATGGTGGAAATAAAAGAGCACTGTAACAACACTAATCTGACGCGCACGTATTATGGCCATTTAATGCTGGAAGGAACATCGCACAAATGCGGAATTAAATTGCGAGGCATTAATCCGGAAACCGGTGAAAACGTGACGCGCTTGTTATTCGAGCGTTCGCGTTTTTAGAATCCACTTTTCGGATAGGAACACGGCCGGCGGACGCAGGATTTGTAGTCCGGACAGTGTACGGATTGGCGGCGGCGCCGGCATACTTACGGCGTTCGGTCCAAATTCATCCCGAATTCGTTCCGACAATGGCACAGTAGAGAAGCGCGAGCCGTACTAATGCCCCCATCGGCGGACGATGAAAAACAAATAAAGCCGTACATCAATCATACAGGAGGCAGTTCCGATTTAATAGAACGCTTGAACGAATGATAAATGTGTCATGTGGAGGCACGCGACTCGATCTCTTCTGTTTGGGTTTGTGGAGCTGTAATAACTTAAAGAAAAACAAAAAGTTTTCTTTTCTCGTTGGTTTTTGTTTCCTTTATTGTTCAGGTTAAGAGGTTAAATGATTAATTGTTAATAAAGCATCTTGTAAAGTTACGTCAACATTTCTCTAACCACTACCTAGCTAATACATCGTTAAGGTCAAATGATCGAATTATCTTATTTAAAATTTGGAACAAATTGTTATTAACATGTTTTACTGACGCATAGTAAAAAGTGTAGAAAAATTAATTCTTGTTATATTTGGTTATCTGGTTATATTTCAGAAACAATCCAACCGATTAGGCTAGAAAATATTTGAGTATATTAGCATGCGTGTTTATTGTAGAATACATGGTCGGTACATGGTTTTATGTTTTATTAACCACCTAAAGTAACTTTTTGACATTTACGTATTTGTTTGGCCTTTCTAAGCAATTTGTAATTAAGCGACTGTCACTTTGTTTAATACCAAATTAAACAAAAAACTATGGAACAGCCGTCATACCCAACCAGAAGATCAGTCTCTGCCCACATCAACCAAGCGTTTCTTCCGAAGTCGAATAAGAGAGTCGGCAAGAACTTCTGGTCCTGGAACATCGTGGGCTGTGGTGATATGCAACAAGAATTCATTCTTTAGTGAATCTTTGCTGCTGTGAATTATAGGCTTGCGGTCCTTCTTTTAGTTTTCTGCCATCTAGGGATTCGAAGCGTTTCTTCCGAAGTCGAATAAGAAAGTCGGCAAGAACTTCTTGTATCCTCTTCCCAGTCCATCTTGCTTGCGGGCGTTTCCAGTTTTTCAGACTTCCTCTTGTGTTTTGGATGCAAACGAACTGTTGTCGGCGCGATCCGAGTTATGTACGTAATGATGCCTATATCGCGCCCTTACGGCGATTAATTATGCACTAACGGTTGTACGGATGTACACTAATGCCGTAGAAACTTGAATGGTTGTGCCCGACGACTTGCTGCCGTCGGGGCTTGTATATAATTGGTTTCCCGCTCGCATTTCTTGAACTATTTGTTAGGAATGGTAATATTAGGTAAAGCGTTGTGGAGGATGTGCTATCGAGACATGGTGGAGATGAAGATGGATCAAAAGGATTGAAGAGCCGTGTGCCAACTCCGGGGAGGCCAGACATTTGACACGGTGAATTTAAAGTTAAACACACTTGAAGTGATAGTTATGAGAACGATTTACACCATGCAAAATTTGCTGGCATTGAGATTTCGGATATATGTAGTCTCCAGTACCTACGCTAAAATTAAACTCAAGCTATTTCGTGCAAATTCTTCGAATTTGGATCAAGTTGCACTTGTTTTCAAATATATTCTGACCCGAATTACCGCTGCTTCAATATGAGCCTTTTAGGACAACAGACAAAATGGCCGTACATGATTGCTGTTTAAGGGCCGGCGCCCAATTATAGAACATGATTGAATAAAACTCGTTTAGACAAAACAAAACATGATAGCATAGCGATATACTGTTGTGACTTCGCCTAACATGTTAATTTAAAAATATTTGATTGTTTAGTTTCAAACAGTACCTCCAGGACACCTGACAATTTCACTTCTTTGTGATAAGTTTGAAACACATTCTGCACATAAGTCTTTTAAGTTTTTAAGAACTTAAAATGACTTACAGTCCTTGAGCAAAAGTCGAGCAGGAACATTTTACGCGTACATGATCATTATACCACTTATCGAGCAATTTTCACGTTGTTTTGGTATTCAATGAAAGCATGCAATCTAATGCAATCTAATGATGAATCTGCTAATTAATTAATCTAACAACCGCATTTTTCCTGCGCATTTTGTAGCACTGTCGTTTTGTACTAACTTAGTATGCTTTTGCTATTACAACATATACACTGGACTCAAAACGCCTCTTGGGTTTTCTAATGACTCGGCGTTGTCGAGGAGTTGTCGAAGTCGTCTTCGTAACGCCGTACAATTTGTTGTATGTTGCTGTGCAAAAACTTCATTTATAAGTCCTAGAGGTCATCATGCCATCTTGCATTAACAATGCATCTGAGTACATTCTATTGAAAGGTGTGGACAATTCTCCTGTTGCTTTTTTGGCACAACCCCAGAGTCGTCAACACGGGTTTTTGAATTTGTGCAAACTCATTAGTGAGGCTACTTCCTATTGTTCCTTCCCTTTGTTAAAAACCTGTGTGACATCTAGGAAAGTTGCAAAACAAGCCTTTTTTGTCCCTGGTCACTATTCGACTGCTTGGTCCGACATCAGAGCTGACAGTTTAGTGGTTTAGTGGTGGGTAACAGTGGTGTCACACTTATTTGTGGGCGCGGGCCACAAAATTCTGATATGAACTTCAAAAAAAGATTCAAAACAGTGATTCACTGGTAAAACAGTTTATTGTCTCATTTGAATTGTTGCTAATTCCGTGTTAAATCAATTTTTTCACTATGTTAATTTTTGATGTTTGATGACTCACATCAATATTTTGCCATTATCTATGCGTGCGCTTGCGAGCACAACTTTGAAATTAGCCAAATAAATTTAAAAAAATGTATCACATTTTTCATTTGAAAGATAGAATTACCTAAGAAAACTATTATGAACATTAAAAAATAATCCTATCTTTTTTTTTAATTGAACGAAAATTATCAACTAAAGAAAAGAATGATAATTAAATCCAGGTGAGGATAATGGAGCGTTCTTGGTTCAAATCCAGGCGGAGGTGTTTTTTTTTTCAAAAATGTGTTCTCACCTGGATTAATTATCATTCGCTTCTTTAGTTGGTCCTACGTTACTGACGGCTATGTTTCGGTGAGGTTTAGTAATGATAATTAATACAGGTGAGGATAATGGAGGATTCCTGGTTCAAATCTAGGTGGAGGTGTTTTTTACCAAAAATTTTTCCTCACCTGGATTAATTATCATTCGCTTCTTTAGTTGATACTACATTACGTACGACTTTACGAAATAACCATTTTCCCTTGAATTTATACAAAGTAGTTTATAAACTTGACTACACCTTCACCTTTCATGTTTAAAAATAAATTACTACAGTACGCGTTTAATCTTAAACCCCCATTCAAATGATATTAACGAAAATATTTAAAAAGGATCCATTTTTAATATTTTGTTGTAAAAAAATCTGATGTGGCCAGGCACATGACTTTATCATACAATATATAAAATTAATAGTTTAGCTGCATGAGAATCTATTCTATTGAGATAAATCGTAGGTATTGTCAAAGCATCAGCATTTGACACTACCTACACTACGTCATCAGAATAATAGTTATTTATGTCACAAATGCCGAAAGTACGGAATAGCGCGACGAGCGGTGATGCGGCGCGTCACCGAAGGCGGAGTGTCGCCGTCGCATATAAGCGAGTCGGCTATCTAGTTTTTGGCAGGAGCGACATCAACGTCTATAGTGTTGCTTTTTAAGAAATACGTATTTAAAAAAAATAAATGGTGTCTGTATAGTAAATGCTAGGTTGGTACCACTTAGACGAAACGTCAAGTTTAAAGGTGCGTTCCGATTGGTAGGTAATGGTAGCTAATGGCGGTGGTAGAATACGAAATTATAGTATTTCTTACATATCGTGATAATGACACATATTAGTTTGCATGTACATAAACATGAGTCACTATCAATTTTCTATTGGAAATACTATAACGGCGTCGGCTACCACTGCCATCGTCACTAATGAAAACGCACCTTAAAAAGGTAATTCAAATTGTGACAGATTTATATTTGTTCATGACACATCCCTACCAACATACTAAAATAAAACTACACTCATCGCTATACTTTATTTATAATTTTCTCAATGTATCGTTTTTAGAATTAGATATAAAGACGGGTTGATATTTCTTATCAACAAACAGTCAAATTGGTGATCTTACTTTATTTGAAATTTGTATTTTATAATTTGCCGTACTACAGCGGCAACGTTCCATAGTGGTTTTCCAACCTCTGATGAGATCAGCTGTTTTCGAATGTGACAACACAAAAAAATATTTGTCAAAATCCTGGCTACTATGTAATTTCATATCAATGCAGATGCGACCGATCTCGATCAAATAGAATTTGCTCTTGAAGCTAAACTATTAATTTTACCAAAAAATTTTATAGGCATAAATTATTCAAAATTTCCTGTGCTTTAATTTATTAATTAACTAATTTGTCGAAATTACAGAAATGGCGGCTCATTTCCAAAATCCTTCAAATGGGCTTAGAATAAACTGAAAGGCTAAACTATTAATTTTACCAAAAAATGTGATAGGCATAAATTATTCAAAAATTACTCTACTTTAATTTATTTATTAACTATTTTGTCGAAATTACAGAAATGGCGGCTCATTTGCAAAATCCTTCAAAAAGGCTTAGAATAAACTACCAGTTCCTTTGGACCCTTTTCAACCAAAAGCTTTTCAGCTCTAAGTTAGGTCATGAAACTTCTAAATATGAACTTTCGTCCCGATACCTTTAGTAGTTTCTCCGGAATCGTCGTCACAAAAATCGTTTACACACGCACACACACACACACACACACACACACACACACACACACACACACATACAGACATTTTTTTGTACCTTGGTCAAAAATGTTCAGGGGACCCAAAAAGACCTATTTCCGCTAAAATCTCAATTTTTTTTTCGGCATGATTACAATACTTTATCTTACTGCGTATGATAAAGTAAAAAATCTGATGTGGCCAGGCACATGACTTTATCATACAATATATAAAATTAATAGTTTAGCTGTATGAGAATCTATTTGACTGAGATAAATTGTGTCTGCATTTTGATAGTCAATAGTATTAATCGAAGGTATTGTCAAAGCACGCTACCTACTGCCATCAGAATAATAGTTGCTTAACTCACAAGTGCCGAAAGTACGGAATAGCACAACGAGAGGTGATATGGAGGTGATGCGGCGCGTCACCGATGACGAAGCGTCGTCGTCGCATGTGAGCGAGTCGCGCTAGGTAGTTTTCGACAGCAGTGACATCAACGTTATTTGTGTTGCTTTTTGAGAAATACGTATTTTTAAAAAAATTAAAAAATGGTTATATTTCGGTATAGAAAATGTTAGGTTGATACCACTTCTACGAAATGTCAAGTTTAAAAAGCTAATTCAAATTCTGACAGATTTATATTCGTTCATGACACTGTAGATGACGTTCCATAGCGGGTCTCCGAGTGTGACAGCGTGGTGACAGCCATAGACATTTCTGTGGTGACAGCACAAAAAAATATTTGTCAAAATCCTGGCTACTATGTAGTTTAATATCCATGCAGATGCGACCGATCTCTATCAAATAGAATTTGCTCTTGCAGCTAAACTATTAATTTTACCAAAAAATGTCATAGGCATAAATTATTCAAAATTTCCTCTGCTTTAATTTATTATTTAACTATTTTGACGAAATTACAGAAATGGCGGCTCATCTGCAAAATCCTTGGAAAAGGCTTAGAATAAACTACCAGTTCCTTTGGACCCTTTTGAACCAAAAGCTTTTCAGCTCTAAGTTTGGTCATAAAACTTCTAAATATAAACTTTCGTCCCGATACCTTTAGTAGTTTTTCCGGAATCGTCGTCACAAAAATCGTTTACACACGCACACACACACACACACACACACACACACACACACACACACACACACAGACATTTTTTTGTACCTTGGTCAAAAATGTTCAGGGGACCCAAAAAGACCTATTTCCGCTAAAATCTCAATTTTTTTTTTCGGCATGATTACAATACTTTATCTTACTGCGTATGATAAAGTAAAAAATTATACCGACCAATTCTTTCTCCCCGTATATGTTTAAGACTGTGGAATTAACTCACATGTGAATGAAAAATCATCAAAACCAGTTAATCGGGTCTAGCGAAAATCAACTTTGAAATCGTGCCATTTTATTACCTACTGTTCTTGTTGTATGGCCTTTAAAAACAAAGATAATGAACTGAATCGAAAATCAATATGCTCAAAAATTATTACAGTGTGATTCCAGTTATTCCCAGGTTGTTATAGCAGAACCTCCATATAGTACTTCAAAGTTCAGGCAAAAATCATAACATCATTCTTGCACCCTGTCTATACTCAAAACTGAAAGTTGAAATAAAAATTGTTCATCCGTACATTTTCTGAAGAGTTAGGCTACCAGTAAGTGAGAGAATCATCAAAATGGTTGGGGAGAAAATCAACTTTCAATTTGTGTCCATATTTTTCATTAACTCCTAAATCTTTTGACCAGTTTAGTTCAGAATTAGCAACAATCTCTAATACAGAATGATGAACATTAAAAATGAATGATGAATCATTAACATTAAAAATCTCAAAAGTTTTAATCTCAAAATCCAATTCAAATGATACTTATGAAAATATTTTAATATAATTTCGATTTTTAATAATGATTTTTGATTTTACAGTATTTCGGGCATCTGTTCATGTTGTTTCTGGGCTACTACTAGTATTTTTACTTTATCATACGCAGTAAGATAAAGTATTGTAATCATGCCGAAAAAAAAAATTGAGATTTTAGCGGAAATAGGTCTTTATGGGTCCCCTGAACATTTTTGACCAAGGTACAAAAAAATGTCTGTGTGTGTGTGTGTGTGTGCGTGTGTAAACGATTTTTGTGGCGACGATTCCGGAGAAACTACTAAAGGTATCCGAACGAAAGTTCATATTTAGAAGTTTTGTTACCAAACTTAGAGCTGAAAAGCTTTTGGTTGAAAAGAGTCCAAAGGAAGTGGTGGTTTATTCTTAGCCTTTTTGAAGGATTTTGCAAATGAGCCGCCATTTCTGTAATTTCGACAAAATAGTTAATTAATAAATTAAAGTAGAGGAAATTTTGAATAATTTATGCCTATGACATTTTTTGGAAAAATTAATATTTTAGCTTCAAGAGCAAATTCTATTTGATCGAGATCGGTAGCATCTGCATTGATATGACATTACATAGTAGCCAGGATTTTGACAAATATTACTTTATCATACGCAGTAAGATAAAGTATTGTAATCATGTCGAAAAAAAAAATTGAGATTTTAGCGGAAATAGGCCTTTTTGGGTCCCCTGAACATTTTTGACCAAGGTGCAAAAAAATGTCTGTGTGTGTGTGTGTGTGTGCGTGTGTAAACGATTTTTGTGGCGACGATTCCGGAGAAAGTACTAAAGGTATCGGGACGAAAGTTCATATTTAGAAGTTTCATGACCTAACTTAGAGCTGAAAAGCTTTTGGTTCAAAAGGGTCCACAGGAACTGGTAGTTTATTCTAAGCCTTTTTCAAGGATTTTGCAAATGAGCCGCCATTTCTGTAATTTCGTCAAAATATCTAAATAATAAATTAAAGTAGAGGAAATTTTGAATAATTTATGCCTATGACATTTTTTGGTAAAATTAATAGTTTAGCTGCAAGAGGAAATTCTATTTGATCGAGATCGGTCGCATCTCCATTGATATGAAACTACATAGTAGCCACAATTTTGACAAATACTTTTTTGCGCTGTCACACTCAAAAACAGCTGATTTCATCATAGGTTGGAGAACCGCTATGGAACGTTGCCGCTCTAGTGCGGCAAAATACAAATTTCAAATTTCAAATAAAATAAGATTACCAATTTGATTGTTTGTTGATAAGAAATATCAACCCGTTGTTATATCTAATTCTAAAAATGATAAATTGAGAAAATTGTATATAAAGTATACCGATGAGTGTAGTTTTATTTTAGTATGTTGGTACGGATATGACATCTACAGTGTCATGAACAAATATAAATCTGTCAGAATTTGAATTAGCTTTTTAAACTTGACGTTTCGTCAAAGTGGTACCAACCTAACATTTCCTATACGGAAATATAACCATTTTGTAATTATTTTTTTAAATACACGTTTCTGAAAAAGCAACACAAACAAAACGTTGATGTCACTCCTGCCGAAAACTACATAGCGCGACTCGCTCACGTGCGACGGCAACGCTCTGCCTTCGGTGACGCGCCGAATCACCGCTCGTCGCGCTATTCTGTACTTCGGCACTTGTGACATAAATAACTATTATTCTAATGGCAGTAGGTAGTGTCAAATGCTGATGCTTTGATAATACCTACCGCCAATAGTATCAAAATACCTGTCAAATTCTGGCTAACTAGTTTAATTTAAGACACGATTTATCTCAATCAAATAGATTCTCATGCAGCTAAACTATTAATTTTATATATTGTATGATAAAGTCATGTGCCTGGCCACATCAGATTTTTTTATTTAGTAAAAGATAGAAATGGTGTTATACTCTTAATGGGTGCAGTTGCATAAAAAGGCGTAAAATGTCTTTAGTTTTATATTGGAGAGTAAAATTTCGCGACGATGATCAACACAAGTAGACGCGTGGGCTGAACTTTCCGGTGGATGACATCATTGGGAACTTTAAAAACAAGGTTCCTATTTAGCCCATATAATGTGCCGAAAACTCCTTGTGACAAGCAAGAAATATGTGAAAATTGCACTTAAACGATATATTTACGAAAATTCCACCTTTAAATTATTTACTTTCTATTTATAGTAAGCCCAATAATGTAGGAAGACCCAAATAAAAATGATTACTGCTCTGCTACTTAATAAGTAAAAACTAGTGTCCCTGCTCCGAAGAAAAAAGGTATTGTCGAGCAATTCCGTCTCCGAAGCTCATTCCAAACTTAGTAATTAAAAAAAAACAAATCAGTTTTATATTTTTTAAATTTTATTGTGTTGTAATACAATTTTAGCGAGGGCTCGCGGGCCGCACACTAGGGTGTTGCGGACTGCAGCTTTGACATTGACACTGGTTGAGAACATCCCTTTTGCTTTTAATTGTTGGTTTCAATATATTGAGCACTTTTTCTAGGCCTTTTTGTGACTAATGTTATTAATTAATTAATTAAATTCTCAATTAATTAAATTCTTAATTAACTTCTTAATTAATTAATTTCTTAATTAATTAACTTCTTAATTAACACATTTCTTTTTTTAAATAATTTCGGAACTTATGTTGTGGTAAACGTGTTCTTCTTACCGTGCTGTAGTGGGCCATCTAAAGTGTACGTCTAAAGCTGTAAAGTTTATAATGTACAGAGAATATTTATGTAATGGTACCAAATTCTTCTTATTTCATCTGTTGTATCATCATCAATTTTACCTGACCTACGCTTTTGATATTATGATTTGCGAATCATCCACAGATTATCATAAAGGCAAGTAATCGAGTTATCTAGTAAATTTTGAGACAGAAGTCGACGAAAACGTGTGTTTGCAGGGTCTTGGATAGTAGTCAAAATGTACCCTTTTTACTTTATTTAATATTAACATGTCACAAAATTTAGAAGCCGTTATTTAAAATCACCATCTGGACGTCATTAAATGTATCCAAGGTAAATTCAACATAGGTAGTTTGGCAACTGTAGGAATACCAGTGGTCGGAGTGAACGAGCAAAACGAACGCCCCCTGGCCGCAGTGATGATTAATGTAAACTATATAATGTCCGAATTGCCACCGGATATTGCTAATATTTGCGCATTAAACGATTATGTTCGTCGATTGCGCGGAGAGATAAAACATAATTTAAGCGCAGCAAATGGCGCACTCGCGCCATTCGCCGGCGCGCTTATTATAAAATTATTTTACGGTCGGGGCACCACCGACACCGCCCCAATAGTTAAATATGCTATATATGTTTTTGTGTAAATAATAAATTTGCGTGTACGCCGCGCGCCGTGCGGTTGGTCGGCGCTACCACTAGGACTGCCTCTGCGCCGGTAGCGTTTGTTACATGACGGATACACACACCTACACACATAAAAATTTTACGGAGTGAATTCGCACGTAGTTAATCGTACACAAAAAGGAGTGAAATTTTCTTCGAAAATCAGTTGATTGTATCTTAAAAATTGTTGTTATACATAATTTCGGAGTTAATTTAACTACACAGCAGGTAGTTGAAAATAGTTGATATCCGACAAGGTGAAAATTTTCACCGGCTCCAGCACAACGGTGTGAAATAAAAATTAACACCACCCAGGGTGTTGAAATAACTGAGAAAACGAGAGAAAATACTTTTTTTTATTCATTCGAACTCCGCGTGGAGTGAACAATTTCCAAAATGGTACGATTTATTTCAAAAAGTGAAAAATTTGCCCTCTTGGCAACAACAGTACGTCATAACGTCGCCACGAAGGCGGTCGCTTCGCAGTTCGGCCACGGGACTTGTGCTGTAGGTTAGGAGTGAGGTTAGGTTTTGATTACTTGTAATATATTACATATTAGTAACCTATTTGGCATGTATGTGTCTATTTTCATCTCCGTGTTAAATACGAAAACAATAACAGAGAAATTTTAGGTTTCGTCGCATTTAATACGACAAGTATGTAACGACAGGTAGGTACTTGTGCGTTGTATATTACCCATTGGTTGTGGTCACAAGCTTTTATATTTTTGAACATTTCAGCTACATTATAATCATAGTGACTGTCATTGAAGATTGAGACGTATTGACCGCACCCTGTGCCAGGGGATGAAGTTTAATTACCAATTAATAAAATATATGTTCGTAAGTTTTACTTACTACGAATGTATCTGATAAGTATTAATTCCCATTTGTATTACAGTTTTCTTGTCTTAAAAATTAAGTATAGAAGAAGAAAACGCACATTTTACTATTCCATGAACGTCACGGCAAGTGGAAAGCAAAATTTACACCAGTTTTTCACCACGAATTCAATACATATGTAGGAGAAGTCACCAACAACTTGCCACAAAGGTACAGTGATACATTTTAAGCAATGTAAGATATATTTCCAAACAAAATAGTTACTGATATTGCAGCTTGAGACATATTTACCGCCTCCGTGTGCCAGGGGATGGAGTGACAGTAAAAGTGATACATGTTTAGTCACGTAAGTATTATTTACTACATATACAACTGATACGCATTAATTTGGTTTTGTATTACAGGTTTCTTTACCATTAGAACTTAAAAAAGGAAGAAGTGGAGCATTGCCTGTTGCAGTTGACAGACAAGACGGTGTACTACTGATTATTATTTATAGTATATTTATATGTAAGTATTGTGGAATAGATATAATATTGAACAAAATAAAGGATTGATATCTAAATTACATGAGTATTTAAATTAATAACTTTTCTGTGTTACAGTCACTGTCACTAAAAAACAACTAACTAAACTGTTGTTTCTTATTGACTAGTGATCAGAACACAGAAAACTGATTAATTGGCATATTTTTTATTTTTGCTGGCCCCCGCATCATTTCTCCCTTTGGTATAAATTTAACTCCGTATAGGATAATTTTAACACCCGCGCGGTGAAAACAACCAACTCCCTAAAGATTTATTTTCAACTCCTTTTCAAATAATAATAACTACAAAAGGAGTGAATGTACTCCCTAAAAATTCAACTCCGTCCGATCTAACTACATGCGCAAATGGTCGCGAGGGAGATCCATAGCGGTGTTGCATCGGTGTTAAATCCAACTCCGTATTTTTATGTGTGTATTACATGCGCCAGCATTTATCTATTTCTCGTATCAATACTCGACAATACTCGATAAACAAACATGTTTTGTAATAGTTTTATGAATGCATTGTGTCCCTAATTCGTCGTGAATATATTGGTATTTTGCTTACCGACAGACGTATAGTGAAGCGGGCCATAGATACTTAATTACATAATCTGGTAAGCAGACATTGGAGAATACTTCTGTTGGACTAAAGGTAATTAAATATATAAATTGGCGAGATTATAACTAAATAAATCAAGATAAATCTCAATTTATTTATCAGCTAAAATTGTTGATAAAGAAATATACATTTTTTGTAAACTTTATAAACATTTTGCTATAGCAGTGCAATGAAGTGTATTTTGTATCCACAATACATATGTAAGTTTTTCAATATTGTAAAACCTAATTATGTATGCAGCAATGTACTACATATTTTATAATTTGTTAAAACTGTTGCAGTGATAAGAGACAGGAGTAATAAAAATAAAACCACGTGTGAACAGTATGAATACTTGTATTTGTAAAAGCAAAATGTAAGAAAACATAGTTAAAACATGTAAAATTACTGATTTTGTTTTATCTATACACCATGCCAGATTTACAGCTATTCAGGATGTGTTATGTAGTTTCAAAAAACATCATCTATATACTAGGTGAACCAGTTGATATAATGGAATTGAAAATATAGCTGTACCAAGAAAATTATTTTGTATACCAGGTGAGGTTCAACAAACGATGATGATATTATATCAACTTTCAGTTTAAACCGCAAGTAGGGAATATTAGTAGGTACAACCTTTAGAAGCAACACGGAGAAGGTCGGTTTTGTGAGGTATCCTCTGACATCCTGTTCTCTTTTAGAAGAACCATATTTTACGGCACTTTCGTAGGTTACCACAGAAAAGTAGGTACTATAAACAGTGGAAACTGTTTCAGAGAAAGATAAGTAACTTTTGTAGCCAAATAGCTATTATTCGATCATCTCTTTGTTAACACATAAACATTTTCAATGATAAATAATTAAACCGACGTGTCTGAGCATTTTTTCAAATAACTAACCGTTGGTGATGTTGGCGATTTCAGTACATAGCTATAGCTCTTTTGAAACTACAGAAATCATTTTTCGTTAATAATATGGTTACATACTGGCGGGATGTAAATTTTAAATAAATCAAAAATTATAGCCACAACCTGGATTTGAATCAGGGCCAGGCAGATTTGAACCGTAATTTTTGATTTGTTTATAATTTACATCCCGCCTGTATGTCACCATATTATTAACCTATGATATAACTTTGACGTCTGTCGTTAAACATTTTCATTTGTAAATCATTTTTGTCTGAAATATTGTGAGTTTATTATTTTAAATTAATGTAACTGAAGAGATTTAAGGAGAATATGCGGCAGACAGTTCAGATTAAGATTTATGACGTCCCAATGAAAAGTTTTCAGCTAAGTTTACGTACGAGTGAACTATTCTAAAGTATATTGTATGCTTTAGTATGCACGTCAAATTATAGGTAATAATACCGCGAATAAATCAATCTTAATCAAACGAGTTTTGATCATTGGGAACCACACCTCAATGATAATATTGTGTACAGGCCGCCAAAGTATGGTATGAAAGTAGCAGATAGAGAAAAAAGTTTTTCAAAAATTGTTGCGTGACGTTGTCTTTTAGATGAATAGGTAGATAATTATTGGATTAGTCAACCACTAATGACAATAATTTGTGTCGTGAAACACATAAGGATATCCTGTATTTGTCAGAAACTATTTTATGTTCTTGTAAGAATAAAAATTCACTAATGTAAACTAAGCTTTTGATTTGTTTAAAATATGTATGCATTTGCTGTTTCTAATAATTACTTCTTTCTTTTCAGGTGAGTACCCACCAACAGGTCCATTTACATAATTTATAACGAATTCGTTGGGTGAGTAATAAACATCGCGAGGTCTTACCAACAAATGATTGCAGGAAAATATTACATCCGAATTTGATGCTTATAGGTTTTATGTGTAAGCAGTAATTTACACCGAAGGATACCAATTATTATTTATCTAAATGAACACAAACTTAACACGAACTTAAAGAACGCGTATACCAGTCGAACGCCATTAGGTACTAGAACGCCGATAGAAATATACTACATCGTGTATACAGGTGTCTCAACAGTGCGATTTCGAAAGATTTTGCCTCTGTTAATGTAGATATTTTAAAAGTGATTTGACTCATATATACAGAACGCCAAGGCGTACATTTTAAAATTATTAGCGTGTATACAGGCTGTTCCATAAACCCAAACTTATGTTTTTCTTGTAAATGGAACAACCTATATTTCGGCACAATTTTGAATTCCTCGCTAAATTTTACACCAATGAAACATAACATTACCTACACTAAACTTTATACTTTTTGATTTATTGGCATTTTTATGGAAAAACAGTACTCTAAGAAAAAGTGTATATCTCAATATCTGTTTTTAATTTTATTTTACACGCTTAGGTTATGATTAAGTAAGAAGCGTTATATTATCATGATTACCTACTATATCCAAATTGTGTATAGGCTGGTCATAATCTGCAGCAAAATAAGGCAATCATTTTTACTAAGAAAGTTAATTTTTTCTAAATGGAACACCCTGTATCTAGTTCCTTTTTTGAATTCTACGCATTGTTTTGCACAAAAAGGTACTAGTACACACTAGTGCTAAAATAAACCATTGCTGAGATAACTAGTCTTCTTAATATAAGAATCGATTTTTTTCTATCAATAAGTGCTTCTGCACCTACATTGAACCAGTTAAGTATTTACCTAAAGTACTGTTTTCTCGCATAATATATATTTTTTTAAATAATATAAAATATTTTATCACATCTGCAATTTAATATTATAATTTGAAATAAAATTTTACTTATACCTTATAGGCTGTGAAAAATGTGATAAAGAAGTTATTAAGATATCTGTCAGAGGTATCTGTCAACTCTTCTTGCCAATAAAGCATTTCTGTTGCATTCGCTAAAACCCCACACCATGTCAATTAGTTCCTCCTGGGAAAAGTTCGCCATATTTCCCAAAATTATGCAAATCTAACTTAACAACCCTAGCTTTCACCACCACGGGCAGCAATATCACTACCACGGTTTAATAGTTAATGTAGGTGTAGAAGCACTTATTGATAGAAAAATCATTTTTTTATGGAGAAGACTATTTATCTCTGCAATGGTTTATTTTAGAACTAGTGCGTACTAGTACTTTTTTGTGCAGAACGATGCGTAGAATACAAAAAAATAATTAGATTTAGGGTATTCCAAAACAAAAAAAAATTAACTTTCTTAGGAAAAACTGTTTGCTGTATTTTGTTGCAGATTATGATCAGCCTGTACACAATTTGGATATAGTAGATAATCACGCTAATAGAACGCTTCTTACTTAATCATAATCAAAGCGTACGCAATAAAATTATAAACAGGTATTGAGATAAACAGCCTTTCTTAGACAGCTGTTTTTCCTTAAAAATGCCAATAAATCAAAAAGTATAAAAAGTTGCGAGGAATTCAAATATGTGCCGAAATATAGGTTGTTCAATAAAAAAAAAACATAAGTTTGGGTTGGTACTACCTTATGGAACATCCTGTGTACACAATAATAATTTTAAAATGTGCGAGTTCTGTATATATGAGCTTTAAAATATCTTCATTAACAAAGGTACAATCTTCCGAGATCGCACTGTTGAGACAGCCTGTAGATAGTATTTGAGACATACATATATACGTACTATATTCTCAGCACTGCAATAGTAACTCGACCGTGTACGAAATTATTACTCCTATTTGAGTCTAACTATAAATCACACCACTTCTAGTGTAAATACAGCTATCAATCCGTCATTAACTGTAGCAATTTTTTCGTATCAGACCAATCGCGCTCACTTATCAAAATGGAGGTGATAAGTGATAGCAATAATGACGTGGTTAAGGCGGGTAGTCGGTATTTAACCACGTCGCATACACTACAAGTTTATCATAAACGCAAACTATACAACACCTGCTCTCGACTGGCACTTTGTATAAAATCGAAATTAACCTATATTAGGCAGATCAATTCCGATAGCGGTTTCATTTACGCTAAAACCTTCCACCGACGTCAGCGCACCGGATCATTATCAGCCAGTGGTTAATTGCCGAACTCGAATTTTATCGCTAGCTATTAGACAGACGTCGATCATGCGATAATCTTAATGGCCTTGCCATTGGTTCTTATGGGTCTAAGCGAGAAGGCAAGGAAGGCCTAAATAGAATAAAAATTCGTGAATGTTGTGTCCTTTTTGCATCAAAAATGAACATCAAATTTAAAGAAAAAAAAAATCAGTGGTGAATAGAGAAGAATTTATCACATACATAATCTCAAATTTCATACTCCATGCAGAGTATTGACAAATTACGTTGTTTGGATTTTTTCGTAATATTTAAATCTAATTCCTAATTTATACCGGGTGATTCAACTTCGAGGCTCACCATGGGGATCTCGCTTATTAGTGGAGATAGAGCCTATGTTTAAATTTGGCAAAGTTTCGTATTTTTGTATTGATCAAATTAATCTATCATTTTTCATTTTGAAGATATCCGCAAAAACTGAAATGTATGTCTTTTTTATTTTTTTATTTAAAACCAAGAGTAGCTAGACACTTGAAACAAAAACATCCAGCTACTTTTTAATAAGGAATGCAGTTATGTTTTAATTTTAAATAACATCAAAGATGGCTGCGTAACTATGGCCAACTTTTGTTTTTTTATAGGCGCCATGTTTAATTTTGGTATTTTCCGATAGTCGTGTTTTTTCTCATTTCAGCAATGAATAACATGTTGGCATTAGTTTTTAAAGGAATGGTGTAATAATAAAAAAACTTCAGGTACCCAACTGGAGCTTGGTTACAGACCGCCGAACTTGTTGCCAAGCAACGTCAACGAAATGCAGTTGGATCAAGCGGGGCGCGCAGCGTTGGGTTTGCTATTTAACCAAATTAGCCTTAATTGTGGTTGATTGTGAATGCAAAACACCGTTTACCAATAACGAAAACCGTTGTATGATAAGGGGTTATTGTTAGAAATCATAGAAATCCCCCATCGTACAATATTTCTAACATTGGCCAGAAATTTAGGGTAGCATGGATCGTTTAGTAAACCCCGCAATAAATTCTTATAATCCTCTGCCCTTTAACTGGGCCATTAATGTTCCAGGAAAACTTGAATGGAGAACGATTTTTAAATCTTCTGCGCACCGAAGTGGCAGACTATTTTGACGATGTCGAGTTGGAAGAAAGGATAATAATGTGGATAATGTGAATAATGTGGGGGCAGCAAGATGGAGAATCGCCTCACAATAAAAATAAGCGTTTTCTTGTATAAACTTGTTTCTTTTACAATTTGAATGTTGTTAATCCAATGCACCCTTGGTCAGTCCGGCGGTCTGTAACCAAGCTCCAGTTTGGTACCTGTTAAGCACGACAAACAACGAGAAAGAGAATAATTTTTTTAATTATCACATTTTTTTTAAGGCTAATGCCAATATGTTATGCATTGCGGAAAAGAGAAAAACACGACTATCGGAAACTGCCAAAATTCAACATGGCGCCCATAAGAAAAACAAAAGTTGGCCGTGGTTACGCCGCCATTTTTGATATTATTTCAAATTAAACAATAACACTGCATTCCATATTAAAAAGTAGCTGCAGAATGTTTTTGTTTCAAATGTCTAGCTACTCCTGGTTTTGAATAAAAAATTAAAAACGATATCATAACATTACAGTTTTTTTCGGACATCGTCAAAATGAAAAACGATAGCTTAAATTTCTTTTCATATAATTGATCAACACAAAAATATGAAACTTTGCCAAATTTAAACAAAGACTCTATCTCCACTAATAAGTGAGATACCCATGGTGAGGCTCGAAATTGAATCACCCGGTATTCTTATTATTTTACCTAACTACTTAATACAATTGACAATGCATTTAAAAATAATAGTAATAATAAATGGGTAACTAAATATTTTATGATGTAGTTCTTTATTACAATTTTATCCCATATTTTAGTGTAAGAAGAAAAAATAATATATACATTTTGTATACAAAATGAGAAAATGCTGTGCTTGGTCATAGCATCTTTACATACAGTATTTGTCACAGTATTTGGTTTAAAGTGTTATCTTCCACTGGCGCACGGAAAACGTCCACTGCCCGGAACAAAATATCAAAGCAATGTCGATGGATATTCAAATTGCAAATCGATTGTAGATTGCAAATGTTCAGTTTCGCATTTACGGATATACCGTATTATACGGACTTACCTTAATGATGACATAATCAATGTATAGTGAATGACGATTTGAATGACGAACATATGTCATAAGCCTCAATAGCTCAGTTGGTGAGAGCATTGTGCTAGCGACACAAAGGTCCCTGGTTCAAATCCAGGTTCTGGCTGTTATTTTTAATTTACTTAAAAATTTACATCCCTCCTGTATATCATCATATACATTGATTAAATAGTATTTTCTTTAAAATTATGTGAGGTTATGTGAAATCCGTGCATTTTTTTCAAAAGCGTCATAAATAAAATTTACTTCTATGCCATTTAAAGAACACTTTTAGGTGACAAATAAATAAAATAATAATTTTAATACAAATAACTGCTTTCCCTTTTACAAGTATAAACAGTCATCCAGAATGGAAAACAGTAAATATCTGCATTATTATCGACTCGGCGATTTGACGTATCGATGCAGATGACATACATACTGAAAATATATATTTTTATACAAAATCTAATAAAAAAATGCAAATATACACATCACGGACAGTTAGCGAAAATTAAAATATTTATTTTAAATTTTTACCCAGTTGAAACGAATCTATTTACCGTTGGCAGTGTAAATTTGATCATAAAACCTTTTCGCCAACAACATTCTCCTTCACCTGCTGATATATCGTGTCCGATTATTAATAATACCTACGAAATAAAAAGGTTGATATTTGTTTTACCATTCAAATTCACAATATTTTTCCACTTTTGTTATTATCAAATAATTAATTAAAATTAATTGTAATCCTAATTCACAAAACAATATTTGCTCTTTGATTTATTTGTCAATTCGATTTCCTTCGCTACCAACTGTTCAGATATCTAATAAGTCGTATCTATTATTCGACTTAAAATAAGCAATTCGGATCAACTGGCGTACGGTTAAAATTTGTTATACGCACGATACAGTAGAAAATTAAGAAGGATGTTGTTGACGAAAAGGTTTCATGATGAAATTACTCTACTTACGGTAAATAGAGACCAAATTGTTCCTTAATAATAAAACTAGTACGTATTATACAAAAATAACTAACGTTTTACAAAATATATAAATAAGATCCTTCTCTTTATATTTATTTTTTCTTTGCAAATTATAACAAAAACAGTACAAATTAGTGAAAGTTTTTAGAACTCATATAGCCAGTATTAATTAATTGTAAAGCCACTATGCAAGAAGTCATTTTCCAGCCATTCCCATCGGTACTTCCAATACAACTTAAAACCCACTCGTAGTGGATTATTCACAGGAATAAAATAATTGGTACTTTTGTTAGTATGTTAAGAATAAATTAAACCGTATCTTAGGCATATTTCCTTGATAACGGTACACCTGACGTCCTTGTTATTTTCGTAATTAACTGTAAATCTTTCTTCTTTATCGCAAGAATAGATATTGGGTTTAGCTACTGTCTTTGGAACATTACAGTGACCCCCCGAAGCAATATCGATGAACCATTCGGCAGAACATTGGTTCTGCATGGTTTTCCGTAAGGAAAATAGGAATCATCCACTCCACAATAATTCAGACAGTTTCTAATGCTTTGTAGAACAGAAATTAAACATTCCCAACCCAAAAGTCTTCTTTTAGTTGCATAAAATTCATATAAAGTAGTGTCTGTATATTCATGAATATTGACGGTTGTTACAACAAATAATCAAATGACGATTGAGAACCGCTTATGGGTTCATGGGGAATCAATGTGCGAGGTAAAAAAGGACAAAGAGATTCTGGAGAAAACCCGCTAGTGCGTGAGCACTAACACTCAACAAATACGAAAATGAATCGCTTTTTATTGAAACAATAAAAGCGCACACATCCCGTCCGCCTGCTGTTCTGAAGGCGGACGACTTCGGAAACCCTGCTGACATTAGATTAGAGCGCTAAGTAAGGTACACCAGCGCACCAAAAAAGAAGCGACAGAATCCTTTAAATCTGGTAGGACTTCAAGCGCCATTGAGAACCTTTGTTCGCCCTTTGAAGTTACCGCTTTGATCTCGAGGAGAGCATGTAAATTAGCGCGTCTCCAACTCCAGCGTCAGCCAAATTGTCACCTTACGTACGTAAACAAATGAGTATAATCGTCGTAAATAGTCTATGTGTAAGTCATTCAACGTGATGATACAATCGTCAAAAAACTACAAATAGTTAAAGTCGGTAAAAGTTATCACAAAGAAAAAGTTTGGTGGTTTTGTATCACCTTTGTACATAATAGTTCGTATTTCTCAAAGGTCAGTTTTCTGGTCTCATTTGTGGAACTGATTTTACTGTAAAATTAAATTAATATCATGATTAAATTGAAGCATACCTACAAATTAATAAATACAAACCATATACTATGTATAATATGTATATTTAACATTTTTACAAAATAATATTATACATGTATACATACAAATAATAATTTATTTAGTTGCACTGTTCACGTTTTAATAATCAGGGGCGATGCCACATTTTCCTCGTCGCACAACTTTGAATACTGGACAGATTTAAAAAAAATATTAATTTATGTACATTTCAACTTTAAGTATCTCGCACTTACCGGCATTCCGCCTCTCACAATTGACGGATCTTACCATGCATGCATTGTAAAATGTTCTTAAGGCTCCGTTCACATTTTTGCGCAAACTGGATTGGCAACTCTTCTGCAGATAGGACATCTAGGCGTGTTGGCCGCGACAATCGTTGCAAATGTTGGAAAGTAATGTAGTATATATAAACAGTTTTTTTTAGAAAAATATTAGAATTTGGTCTCACCAAAAATACAAATTACCAAAATGGTGAAATGGCGTTTCATATTTTATTTGTGTTGTCTCAGATGAACTGACATACTGATCGCAACAGGCAGGGGTTTATAAAGGCTGTTGATGTTGATGAGACGTTAATTGGTTTTACTTTTACTATAATTGTATTTTTTGTTAAATTACGGGTTGGATAAGAAGAGTTGCCTTTAAGTTGTTTACTCGTCTCTTAATATTAAGTTAAATACAGAGATGACCTACTGTTAAACGTTACGATATACTATATTATTATTTTGTTGTAATTATGATATGATATCATAATCAACGTATCTAGTGACCTAGAAATTGGATGTCATGTTGTTTTGAGAAGAATTAATTTGTCTCTAACACTGTTATCTTAATATTGTTCTGTGGAACAATTGCTGTGAGGACTTTACTATCGGCTAATTATACTTTGCTTAATACGCTAACAGAACCTATACCTGGCTTCTTTACGTATTCCAAAGCATAGATTGCTGTAGAAAATTATTTCCTTGCTGCCGAAAAGAAAAGGCCTATCTTTCCTAAAATTTTAATTCGAGTGATCCAAATTGTAGCACTTTAACTTAAAGTTAAATTTGCTTTAATTTTGGTGTAATTATAAGTTTCTTATTTGGTAGTTGACCTTTGGTGTCTCTTTCGTGATAATCAAAATGATAATCAAAAGTTGAAATTTAAATATCCAACGCTGCATACCGGGTTGTCCACGCCATAGCTACGCCCGTTTTAATAATGCTGGACTAATGAAATTGCTAATAGAAAAAAAAGCAATTTTTTGGGATACTTTTTAGGTTAGTATGACTTCTTAAATTTTAAATGACACACTAAGTTATTTGTGTGATATTTTCAGTGCATAGTGGAGTTTCGGACTATCAATCTGCCTTAAGACGCCTTCAAAACTTTTTAAGGGCCGGTTCTCATGTAATCGGTTGGAAAATAGTTCATTTCTTTCACAATTTGAAACCTTCAATTGCATGAAAGAAGCCCTTGAAACGCTTTTTATTCTCGCAAGTTTTACGGCTTTTTAGCCTATGGTATTCTCCGGTCGAAATTTCCTGCATTCAGGCGGCGCAAAGAGATATATTGATTTAAATGATAAATGTTTCTAACTCTTTAAATTAGGAATGTGAAAGTTGGATACAGTTCGATAGAGAACGCATAGATCTAGGTGCTTGTCTTGAGTAAATTATTATATTTCGATGAATCCATATATAGAAAAGGACTTTTCAAAAGTACAATGTTTCTTAGTTTATTACACCGATACAACCGACTCGTTTTTCTAGAAACACGATCCTTCAAACTGGTATGCGCTATTACTTTAGAATCGTTTAACGGATCGAGTTATTCTCTTTTTCCCTTAGAGAAATACTTTTTATTGGAGGCAGAACCCCATAATAAGTGATTATTATGTAATAAGAACATATGTTTTTACAACGATTTGAAAACGAAGATAAGCTGACAAAAATGGATCTTATAATTCAAACAGCAGACATTTTGTCAATTTTCATCTTTTTTTAAGTAAAAGCTCATTTGGCCTTCAACTAATTATATTTAGTTTCACAGTCCTTTTGAAATTTCGATTTCTGTTTATTTTTATAGGGGCTATCGTGCACGTTGTTGAGACAAGCACTCCGCGCAGCACTTAACATCCTACAACACTTCTTGCATATAGTTTTACTGGCACAATAGAATACGCTTCCTAAGAATGTTAACTCTGTGAACTTTGCTCCTTCTTTTTCGAAATTTGGAATTCTGTTTCTCCGGATCGTTTGCAATTGTTTGCACCCTTTTTAGTTACGTTTGCACCCCCGCCATTTTCTAGATAAAATTAAAACATACTCAGAGGGACCAAATTCACACTAGCCCCTCCTTTTTCGAAATTTGAAGATCTATTACTACAGGTCGTTTGCAATTCGTTTGTACTTGTTTGCCCCACTTTTAGTTTTGTTTGCACCCCTACCGTTTTCAGGTATATTTAAAATAATGTTTGAAATAAAAACCTACTCCCCTCATTTTACAATTTTCAAAATCATTTGGTATAGAATGATTACCATTTTATTGCATATGCTTGCACTCTCTTTATTTTTGCATCCTTACAGTTTTGGAATAAAAGATCCAAAATACAAGTAAATAAGTGTGAACCAGGGGATTTTTATAAATTTAAGCACAACGTCATTTACAAGTATCATTAATGGAACAACACAGTTTCGATAGCAACACACTGTATAAGTTACATGAAAAATAACAAAATGCTAATTACAATAAATTGACGAGACAATAAATTAACCTGTGCATTAATTTAGAATTTGGGACTGAACTGTAATAAATTTAATACATGTTCTAATGTTTCAAGTCTGTATGTATTTCCAAAAAGAATAAAATCGCACGGACATGTACAGTGAGGTATCCAAATTTCTCTTCCGCAATAATTTTCTTTTAGATAGTTATTTCACTGAGTAAAAAAAGTCAATGGACTTTTTGAATTTGTTTTCCTGAAGGCCAAGAGGTCAGAATGTTGTCGCAAATAACCCCACTCCGTCTCACATGACCACTTTGTAACAGCTCACGTTCGTACTGCCCCAGTGTGAGAACCACTATATTTAAGAAAACTGTAATACACCGTTTTTGTTCATAATTTTATAAGGATTAAAGATACAAGGTGTTATTGTGAAAAATGTGAAGCGGTATAAAGTCGGATGAGTAAATTGTTCACTAGCTTTTAGTCTATTATCAATATTACCCTAATTTTCATCTGTCTTATCTCGAAAATGTAAGGTTATGTAAGGTTGTAAAATGTTCATGTTACCGTTAAGATATTTAAAAGATCTGTTAAAATTTGAATAGCAAACATGGGCTTGACATCTATATGGATGACGTCATAAGTCAAAACTAAATGTCCTATAATATTGAGATAGAAAATTAAATCTCAAATATCAAATCAGTGTTTTCTTTTGCTTTAGGACTAGTAAATGTAGTTTGTATTCAAGTTATGTTATTTCAAAATTGATCAATGGTTGTATAACTGCAAACTAATTTCTGCAAGGCACTAGTACAGAAACTGGACACTTTGTATCTAGTACTTACATATTAGTATTTGCAAAAGATTTGAATTGAATATCAAAGTTTGTAGAAAACCCAGTGTTGATTCTCTACAATTCGTGTATTCTCAATTTATTGTATATAATAACAATCTTAACCAACGATCTCGTCATTATTCTACATCGCATAGACTGTAAACTTCGTACTATCTAACAGCCGCCTACTGTGCTTTTACGCTACAAGTTCCCAGTTCCCCATTTTGACACGTTATCGCAAGCGTTTCTCTCCCGCTCGCTCCCTGCATCGGATTTAGGGCGCAGGCTTCCTCGCTAATACGTACTATATAGGTGAGTACGACGTCGACGTATCACGTAAAATTAGAATTTATATCGGATCCTGCGTACGGCAGCCGCCTCTAATCCCAATTTCATATGTAAATCCTGCACGTCGAAGCCGCGTAGGTACCATAATATATACAGAGTGATCCACTTACGACTGTCAGCGGGTTTCTGCGGTATTGCATGTTTTATGGTGTTGGGACAGGTTAGGATGTAGGTTAAGGTTAATAGGTAAATAATGATGGGTTTGCGGGTAATGTATGATGATTGACACTGTTTGAAAGTTTTGAAACTGTAATACAAGCTTTACCATAGAAGTTGTGAAAGTAATAGAAAAGTGATTTAGCGGCGCTCGGTAAGCGCATTGAAAAGTGCATCATTTCTATTGTAAGAATTCTTTCGTGGAAAAAAATGTTTGAGTTGTTGATTATTACCCAAGTTGTATATTTATTTATAAATGAACTACTAAATGTAATACAATGATGTAAATTGTAAACTAATTGTTTTTATCAAGTTATCTGATGTTTGCTCTGGTTTTTAATAAGTTTTTATTTAATTAACTCGTGTAAAATTTCATCAATAATTTTTAAATTTTATATTAAATACTACAAAACAATAGTCGTAATAAATACGGCGAATTAAATTTCTTTTTTGCTATATATTTTTTCATGTTTTTCTACAAAATAAACAGCAAATTAAGCAATGAGTAATTACATCGTTAATTACTACAACACCTATTATTCAAAATAACAAAATTAACAATTTACAAACAACCAGTATTCCAGATTGGGAGATTTTAGTATTTTCAACGTATCTTGCAAAAATTGAAGTTTTATTGAAAGTTTAAAATGGGTTTAAACATTGATCTTTCAAAAATATAAAAGGTAATAATAACACATTGGTGAAGTAAGGCCTCGAATTGAACAAAAAAAATCTGATGTGGCCAGGCACATGGCTTTATCATACAAAATATAAAATTAATAGTTTAGCTGCATGAGAATCGATTTGATTGAGATAAATCGTGTCTTCATTAAAATTAAACTAGCCGGGATTTGACAGATGTTTAGATAGTCAATAGTATCAATAGTAGGTATTGTCAAAGCATCAGCATTTGACACTACCTACTGTCATCAGAATAATAGTTATTTATCTCACAAGTGCCGAAAGTACGGAATAGCGCGACGAGCGGTAATACGGCGCGTCACCGATGGCGGAGCGTCGCCGTCGCATATGAGCGAGTCGCGCTATGTAGTTTTCGGCAGGAGTGACGTCAACGTTTTTTGTGTTGCTTTTAGAGAAATACGTATTTTAAAAAAATCAAAGATGGTTATATTTCTGTATAGGAAATGTTAGGTTGCTACCAGGTTGCTACCACTTCTACGAAACGTCAAGTTAAAAAAGCTAATTCCAATTCTGACAGATTTATATTTGTTCATGTCACTGTAGATGTCACATACGTACTAACATACTAAAATATAACTACACTCATCGCTATACTTTATTTACAATTTTCTCAATTTATCGTTTTTACAATTAGATATAACAACGGGTTGATATTTCTTATCAACCAACAATCAAATTATATGTGGTAAAATCCATATTGCAAGTCTAATTATGATAAAAGTAGTCGAAAGGGTGTGAATAAACCTCTTAATTCTTGCTCTTCAGTTTATTATATTTTATAAAGGATACATGTTTCGGCTATAATGAGCCTTCTTCAGTCCTAAATTGTCTAATTTGCGGAGAATCACATCAAAATAATGTTTCTGTCGAAGTCTTCTGTCTCTATTGTGTGTCATGCCAATGTTTTACGTGCAAAAGAACAACAATTCAATCAGATAGACGAGGATTAATTTTCGAGATCAACGTTGATCTCGAATTGGATTGGAACACGGGGCACAATGGGACACTTTAAATTCACCGTCTTAATGACTTGCGATTAAATGCGCATTCACACAGAATACGCGTCAGTAAATTTAAACAATATCCAAAAAAGTTTCCAGCGCGATAGTGTCGAAACTACGTTTTTTGATGAATGTATCAGTTTTTGGTTAACCAAGTAAGTATTTTCTACGTCCGTTCGTAAGGCTCTACACAATTTTATATGTTATAATACGGGTGTTTCAGAAATAACGGCTAACCTTCAAGGTGCATATGCTCAAGGCCGTAATAAGCATATTTTGTCAAATAACGTGTGGTCTAACTTAACGCATTCTTGGGAAAATTAATAAAGGAAGGCGGAGTCCGTCCCTGTTCAGAGGAAGAAACAGGACTACACTCCGCCACAGTTGTGGTGCAACTGGTGACAAACAATGCCGGCGGCAACATATGGGCCTCTCCCACTCCGGCCTTTCTCGCTCAGAGCGACAATGACCTACATTCGTAGGTCATGTACAAAAGTGATCAGCTGTTTATTGGTTTATTAACAATAAGAATCTTTTTGACTGTGGGATCTTAATGGGGTGTGTTTGTGTAGTGATTTGTGTAGTACCAGACACGGATGGATGACAATTGTATGGCTAGAATGCGACATAACTTTGATCGGCTGTGAAACGCAATTGCTGTGTTAAATCGATTTTTATTCGACGGATTTCGCTTTGCAATCACAGTGTTTTTAAATCTGCATCACATCTGGATTAGGTACGTACTAATCTCTCTATGTTTCAATTGATAAATGTTCGTAACTGTTTGTTGTTCGCCGTGGTTGTTTGCAATAGTATTTCAGTCATGCGCGCACGGCTATGCACCAGGACAGGCCTTAGGCGATTTCTTCAATACAATCTTGTTGGTACTTAAAAGTTTGAAATATACTATAGGTTATTTGACCAAAATTGCTTCTCTGTCCTTGGCGGATATGCTCCTTGAAGGTTAGCCGTTATTTCTGAAACACCTTGTATAATATTACGTATATTCATGCAATTATAGATATATTCTTCATACATTACCGCTATTGGCGGCTACCAAATCATAACCTTCAATTTACCAGAATTTTTCAAATGATAAAACTCATTTTGGGGCACATTGGGACATTTCAGCTGGAGCAGTTTGGGGCAGGATAATAAGGGGAAATGGACCATTAGAAGTTTTATGTTCCACTATTTCTATATATTTCAATGTTTGGCATCAGGATCTACTCGAGTCGAACTTTGAAACTTAAATACTCTCAAATTGACTGCATTCCTGTCTAGCGGAAGTCGATATCAGCTTTGTTATTTAATTTCGCGGCAATGTTTGAAATTTTGTATTGTTATTGCTATTCTAACAGTTTCAGGCTTGGTGGACGCATACGTTAACACGACTACCAATATGATGTTTACTTCATGATTATAATACAAGCTGTTTAAAATTAAGTTAAATCATCTAAAAGTAAGAAAATCGAAATAACTCAGATATTATGATATGTAGGTACCTATAGGGAAACCTGATGTATTTCGATACCTGGAAACCACACGTTGAATAAAAAACACATCATTTTATTTCAAATAACAAAGTTGATACTTGTTCCCATTAGATCGGTAAGGTATGTCAACTGGAGAGTATTCCGAGGTCCAATGTGGGTATATTCTAAAATTTCAAATACAGGTGTAGTCAAAATTCATCTTGTAATAAATGCCTTTTCCATACTCTCTGGTTTTAGTCATCTTCGCACAAACAACACTGTCCAAACATGCCCTTGTTAACACGTGAGTAGCCTAAGCGCAATCCTGCCATCCTGCACCAAAGAATTTAAGCCATTTGTGCCTCTGTGAACCATATTTGAGGTTAAAAACGCCTCTTTTCCTTGTCGGTCGAATATTTGAATAATAATTTAAAAACATTATTCTGGTGGTTTTGAAGAAATTCCTCAACAACCATTGTTGGTAGTTCATAAAACGCTTTAGCCTTCACAAGGTCACACCATACAATCAAGTCACCGTTAGGCTATATGTTCATTGATGCTTTTGTTCATAAAAAAAGACGCTCTATCACCTGTATAATAATAAAAACTATTTAAATTTTTAGTATATTTATCAGGTATAGTGTGGAATGAAAGCGGGGAAGATTTTTTTATAGATATACACGGTGTTCAATTTAAAAAGATGATTTTTTTAAGTTTGAAAATGTGATATTTGTGTTACAAACACCTGTATAAGATATAATAATGAACATAACGGCATTTTGTTTATCCATGTTAATGGTTTGTACTCACCAAACATCAAATTGGTATATTTAATAATAACCAAGATATTCACACTGTCCCAATGTGCCCCATGCTCGTCCCAATGTGCCCCGGGCCGGGGCACATTGGAACAAACTGCAAATTGGAAAGAAGTTAAATTCCAAAAGTACTTTATTCAATATGCCTGGATAAATGTATATATTCAGTAGTATTGCCATTACCTACCAGTTATTGTGAAAAGGAAGGGAACTATATGCGGATGTTAAAATCCGTCCCAATGTGCCCCGGTCTCCCCTACTCACATTTTGGTCGTGTCTTTAAAGGTTAACATGTGTGTTCAGTTTTGGTAATAACCATTCGTTTTGGCTGATTTACATGTTTATGAACAGGGTGCCTTCCTTAAGCCGTATAATTATGCATTCTAGAAAACGTACCGTCATCAGAAATGGGTTGTCAGCCATTAAATCATGCTTCATTCAATGCAGAAGCTGAGGCAACATTTCCTCAGGGCATCCCGTAATAAAATTTATCTGTGTGCGTTCATTGGGCCATGATACTATCCGTGTAATAACAGTCACCAGACAAACAAAATAATAAATAATAAAAGCAATTGACTGTCGCCCTAGCATAAGGCACTTAAATCTTTTGAACGTAATATCTCGGAAACAGCATATTTTAAACATTTTTATTAACGTTTTTATTATTATGGTATGATGCTCTATCACTGCCATAAATATTCGGCACAAGGATTGACACATCCTATATGTTATAACTTTAATTTATAATTATTAGCTATACCACATAGCGAACCTAACAATCAGGTAGTTTCGTACGAAATTACTAGTTTAGTTTTTGGATACCGTTTTCAAATAATCTACTTACAATATTTATTATGCTTGCAATGAATGATGAGGTGGATGAAGGTATCAAGTTAAAATACAAAAGTGTTTCACTACTATACCTACAAATTGTAGGTACAACAAATTTCCACACGTACCTAATTTGGTTTCATGCATTCTCCGTGGTTGTATAATTATACATTTTTTATATATAATTTATACTCATTTATACATGTACTATCGTGGCCATATATTATGTCCCTTCTTTTGACGTCGATTTTCTCGCAGAACTAGGGGCGAAAAATTTCTGATGCTGTCATTGATTAATATGCTACAGCTCATAAAAATTAGAAAGCTGTATATGTTGGCGTTTTCCCGATTTTTCCAAATTAAGAAGAATTGGCGCTGTGTTTGCCCCGTAAATTTTATTCGTTTGACTTTAGCAATTAAGCCAGCTGAGAGACACAGCTGAGAGAACCGGGGCAGCTTATTTTCAATACACAAAAAGAACGATAACTTGTCAAGGTAGTAATTTTAACTAACAATTAAATTCTTAACTTTTGCATAATTTTTATTATATGTGACCCGTTACGAGAGAAATCTCTTCTATCGATTGGCGTTTATGTTTTCTTCAGTTTTTATACAATAAGGTTGTAAACAAGATTTTGATGGAAGCCGATAGATCTAATAATATGGAGTTAGCAGATTTTCCGATTAGTGGTGAATGCTAAATTAAGTTTGCTTGATAAACCGAAAAAATATTTAAAAATCTCATTTGGCCAGGCACATGACTTTATCATACAATGTATAAAATTAACAGCTTAGCTGGATTTGACAGATATTGACAGTAGGTATTGTCAAAAAGTCAGCCTTTGACACCACCTACTGTCAGAATAAAAATATCTGGCAAATCCTATATTAATGCAGACACGATCTCGAACAAATAGAATTTCCTCTTTAGCTAAACTATTAATTTTACCAAAAATGTCATAGACATAAAATATACAAAATTTCCTCTACTTTAATTTACTATTTAACCGCCATGGCTCATTTGAAACATTCTTGAAAAATGCCTTACAACATTGCTATCCGCACTCGAAATACACATTGACTTTGTATATACCAAGATGTTTGAATATTGTTTCACATAGAGTATGTGCGCGCGTGTTTCTCCTCCTCATCGCATTCTCCATGCATTTACGTGTTGAATTGACGTTTCGCAACCGCTGACGTTCTGAATATCCTGGGTATCTACTATTAATGCAAACACGATTTCGATCAAATAGAATTTGCTCCTGCAGCTAAACTATTAAACTATTAATTTTACCAAAACATGTTATAGACATAAATTATACAAAATTTCCTCCACTTTAATTTATTATTTATCTATTTTGATTAATTTACAGAAATGACGGCTCATTTGCAAAATCGTTGAAAAATGCTAAAAGTAAATAGCCAGTTCCTCTGGAGCCTTTTGAACCAAAAGCTTTTCAGTTCTAAGTTTGGTCATAAAACTTCTAAATATTAACTTTCGCCCGATACCTTTAGTAGTTTCTCCGGAATCGTCGTCACAAAAATCGGGTACACACATACACACACACACACAGAGAGACATTTTTTGTACCTTGGTCAAAAATGTTCAGGGGACCCAAAAAGACCTATTTCCGCTAAAATCCTAATTTTGTTTTTCGGCACGATTACAATACTTTACCATACTGCGTATGATAAAAAACTTTTACAAATTTAGCATCGTAAATTTGTAGACACATAGAATATTTTGCAGATCACTCATTAATTTTAAATGCTAAACCCGAAACCCGATTTAAATTGCCAAAAATTCCCATGGGACTTCCAAATGCCTGTTCGTGGTTCTGTTATCTTATTGACTTATTTTGCCTTTATTTTTTAATTCGGTAATCTGTCGCCGGATATCCAAATTTCTTTGGCGAGACATAATCGCCGTGTCGTTTGATGTATTGTGTCCGTAAACACTAGTAACTGTAGTAATGCACGTGCGATCCGCCACTGCTGGCAGCGTCGCTGTCGATGCCTTCCCCCGCTCGCCCCAAGGACCGAAGAGCGCCGCGTCAACTGCAGCAATCATGAGATGGTTCAACTCGATATTTTGGAGGGAAAATGCAAGATGGACCATGATTATGTAATAAACTTTAAACCTATGAATTAGTGGGTAGCCTATAGTCTATATTTCATTATTCTAGCTCTTCTAATAAAGGAATTGCTGGCATTGCATAATATAGCTTTTTGTGGGTCAAGCACTAATCCAATGATTTTACAAAAATGCACATTGAAAGCTAGCATTCCGCAGGTGATTTTCCCTTTTAACTCGTTCAAATCTATGTATTATTTCCGGAGTAATTAATTGCTAAAGTTAAACGAATAAAATTTACGTGGCAAAAACAGCGCCAATTCTTTTTAATTTGGAAAAATCGGAAAAACACCAGCACATACAGCTTTCTAATTTTTATGAGTTGTAGCATATTAATCAAGGACAGCACCTGATTTTTTTCAAATTTGTGCGCCCCTAGGTTTCGGAGAAAATGGACGTCAAAAGAACGGACATAATATATGCATTCACGTTTATCTGGTTGATGATAAAAAACACATTTTGTGAAAATTCCACAAATTTGAACCTAGACTACGTATACGTGGTAATTAATAAAATGGCCTCAAGGTATTATTTAAAATATACATTCGGTCTTAATTTCACCCAATTTAACACGTCACAGCTATAAAACCACGCTCATCCAGATCGGCTCATCATTTCCAGTGGTGCACGCTCCCTGAATAGTCAAAACGTAAATAAAATTAATGCGTTCCTATTCTGGTCCCCGCAAAGAGAGAACCGAAGTAATACTTGCAGACATCATCAATACTTCGTTAGCGTCGCCCAAGAACCATCGAACTGGCATCGGCGGCGGCGCCGCATTCGGGTTCTGGGGTGCATTATATTGATGAACATGGCCGAGGAGGCCTACGGAATACGAGTGCTCGTTATGGTGGCCACGGATGGCGACCGAGCCTGTTCGGAATTGCCTTCGCGGTGATTTGTTGGAGGGACCGCGTGCGGCCAATGATTCAAACAAAAACCGAGAGACCGACTTTTCCGGCGTCGGTCATTCTTTCCCTCACAATCATACAGTATTTTTGCCCATCCAGATCAAGCTCCGCTGTCCCTTATGGATAGTGTTATGGTTCATAATTTCTGTGGTGGTTTGTGATGTGACTGCGAGATAGAGGACAAAAGAGACCGTTCACCGACCGTGGAGCGGCTTTTTTTGTTTAATTTTGATACCAATAAAAGCATATAATATGTTCTTAAAGTGCGCACGGAACGGAGATTTGACTGGTTTTAAGCCCTAAAAGTTGAACATAAACAAACATTTAAATATAAATACGACGACAACATCCAACCCGTAAAAACACAGAAGTTTGCTGATGACAGAATGACTTGACAGAATAGCTAAAGACTACCTACTATTTATCTTTCAATATTTTTCAGTAATTGTTTTTTATCATGCAGGTACTATCGTGGCCATATATTATGTCCTCTTTTTTGACGTCGATTTTCTCGCAAATCTGTGAGCAAACAAAAAATGCAAAAAAATGCAAAAAAAAATGAAAAAATGCTGATGCTGTCCTTGATTAAAATGCTACAACTCATAAAAATTAGAAAGCTGTATATGTTGGGGCTTTCCCAATTTCTCCAAATTAAGAAGAATTGGCGCTGTTTTTGCCCTGTACACTTCATTCGTTTAACTTTAGCAATTAATTACGCCGGAAATAATCCATAGGTTTCAACGAATCAAAAAGTCACAAAATCACTTGCAGAATGCTAGCTTTCAATTTGCATTTTTGTAAAATGATTGGATTAGTTCTTGACCCACAAAAAGCTATATTATGCAATGCCAGCAATTCCGTTATTAGAAGAGCTAGAATAAGGAAATATAGACTATAGGCTACCCATAATTCATAGGTTTAAGGTTTATTACATAATCATTGTCTATCTTGCATGTTCCATACAAAAGATCGTGCTTAAACGACGCGTGAATTCCGACGCTCTACGGTCTTTGGTGTGGTGCAAGGAAGGGAATCGTTAACGCTGCTGTTGATAGTAAGCGAACCGCGGATAACTGATTATCAATACACAAAAAGAACGATAACTTGTCAAGGTAGTGGTCCTAACTAACAATTAAATTCTTAATTTTTGCAGAATTTTTATTATAATATGTGACCCGTTACGAGAGAAATGCCCTACCTGCCATATCTCGTTTCGATAGTATTGACTCCTGTGTTTGACGTCTCGTAACTCTAAAACTACTGAACAGAAAAAATTTAAATAAACTATGTCATACTGCTCAATCATTTCTACATAAGTTGTATGACTATAAAAATTGTTTGCCTCTCGGTTTAACCATGAGCGCAAGAAAAAATGTACCCAATTTTTTCATTTCTAAACTAACGGTCGTCTTTCCGATTTTTTTTTCTCCTAAACCGCGTTCCACAAAAGTTTAAATATTTATTCACGTTGCATTTGCGTTTCTTCTATCGATTGGCGTTTTTGTTTTCTTCGGTTTTTTAGCATTCCAAATATTTGTTAATTTTTAAGACAGAAATAAACATAAACAATATTGTGCGCCAAAAAGTCAGAGCAGTCAATGACTCCGTCTGAGTCCGTTTCTGTGGAATATGGACAGATGTTCCGATTAGTGGTGAATACTAAAGTAAGTCTGCTTGATAAACTGAAAAAATATTTAAAAAGTAGGTATGCCCGACTTTGTTATATAAATATTGAAACTATTCTAACTTTCAACTGTTTATTTACTTTAATATTTAAATACAGGCACAAACAATATAATCGTCGTGTCGTTATATTGTGTCCGTAAACACTGCTCTTCTAGTACCGAATGCATCGTGCGATCCACCACTACCGGCAGCGTCGCTGTCGATCCCTGCCCCCGCACCACACCAATGACCGAAGAGCGCCGCGTGAATTGCGGCGATCATGAGATGCTTCAACACAATCCTTAGTAGGGAAAATGCACGATAAACAATGTTTCTGTAATAAACTTTAAACATATGATTTCTTAGGTAGCCTATGATCGATACTTCATCATCCTAGGTCTTCTAATAACGGAATTGCTGGTATTGCATAATATAGTTTTTTGTGGGTCAACCACTAATCCGATCATTTTACAAAAGTGCACATTAAAAGCTACCATTCCGCAGGACATTTTGGGTTTTAATTTGTTGAAATCTTTGGATTATTTCCGGAATACTAATTGGTCAAGTTAACGAATGAAATTTACGGGGCAAAAACAGCGCTAATTCTTCTTAAAATGGCAAAAAAGCCAACATATACAGTTTCCTAATTTTTATGAGTTGTATATTAATCAAGGACAGCATCAGAATTTTTTCATTTTTTTGCCCTTAGATTTGCTATAAAATCGACGTCAAGAGAGGGGCCACGATAGTACCTACGTCCCTCATCTTTCGCTTAAATCAGGTGTATAATTTGTGCTGCTAATCTTAATACTTTCGAAGATATTGATGCAAACATTTCATGACGAACTTTTTAATCACTGATAATTTTTAATTAACTTATATACTAATATCATCAAAGATTTAGTAAACATTTTGATAAGATTTTAGGTAAATTTTTCTGAATTTATTGATATTATTATACCAATATTACCCCTGCGAATTATTTACGATGTTCAATCAATCTTTACATCAAGAAGATATGTTTTAATATAATTTAAATTTCATGAAGGGTAGTATTTTAAATCACTGTTTTAGTGTTATACTCACCTTTTGTACCTTAGTATACAATAAACTTTATTTATTTATTTATTTTGCGCCTAAAGGACTAATAGCTCATACAGTTACTCATATTTACATTAACAAAAATATTTATTACCTATATAATTAATACAATATCTACTAGAACAAATTTATTGCCACGAAAAATTGTTGTTTAGACGTTATATGTAATAAAAATTCATAGCTGTGGTTTATCACATGCTGCTTTACACGTAATTTGGAAAAACCTAAATCTAGATACCTATTTTAGGTACACCGTTGTATTTACATCAATACAAATGTACCAATCAATGCAAAAATCACGCACCTTTTTAACATTAATTATTACTTAATAATTAAAACAGATGAGGACAATTTTTTAGGGCTGTATTGCTGATACATGTAAGCATGGAAAGTTAGGCTTGGTGTAACCACAGCCTAATAACTTCTTGAGCTTACAGCAACGTTTTAAAGTTTCCATTATGGAACGAACGGAATACATCGAACAAGTCGAATAGTAACTCGACATATCGTCCCCACTTCGGTTTTGATCAAGCTACGTAGAAGAAAATCCATCTATCGGAGGTTATTTATTTTTTCCCGTCGCACTATCGTGAATCGTGCCGAGTCTACGGTCCGTGTATCATCGCGAATAAAGACATCTCGAAAACACATTTTTCTTTCCTTTCTGTCCCGGATGCTTCGGGTCGCGTACATAAATTTCCATTTAAATATTGAAGGCAGGAATGACAGAGCGGACTCGCACCCTCTCTGCCCTTCCGATCGTAAAACTTACGAGTGATGCGAGCGATCGAAGTGCTGCCCAGGCTAGCGAGACCTTAAGCATGACGTACGCAACGAAAACAGAGGTAGAATGAGTAGTAGTCTATGGATGGGTAGGTCCAGTTCCAGGTTCATCATTGGTAGTTTTGGAAATTCAGTTGGGTAATTTAAAATTGGGAGAACGTTTTTAGTTGGTTACTTAACATTTAAATAATAACAATAAATATTATGCATCTTGGTGGTGGTAAGTGTTATGCCATAAAAAATGCTGATGCATTTCTTCTTACCGTTCTACCTGAAAGACACAGCAGATGCGTCGGCAAAAGCATGACCACAAAAATGTTTTTTTAGACATTTTTATGCATTTTACTAATATCTTATTGCCTTACGATCTTTATTGCCTTAGGGCGGACGTATGTTCATACCTACATGCAACATGTTGAAGCATTATGGAACAAAACATGTGTAGACAAAACACAGTGTGGATAAAAACGTGTTTTGTTCCAACACGATCGATATGTGTGCGTCCACCCTTAGACGCACATTATAAATTTATAGCAGTCTACTTAGATTTAAATAAAACACATAAGAGAAACATAAGCACACATAAGCAAAATTTCCCAAAAGAATTGAATGAGGATAAAATGTCATGTCTTGAATTTTGCTTCCTTATTGTTCTGTTAGTCAATTTTGTCCGTTTTGTTATTTTCGTTGGTTTTATTTTCTTTGCTTCTTTTATTTGGCAATTTGTCCTTTTTATTCCTTTTATTTATTTTGTCTTTATGTCCATCTGTCTATTCGCCCTTTTTGTTCTTTTCGTCTTTTTAACAATTTTGTCATATTAGATCTGTTTGTACTTTACGTCCCATTGTCCGTCTTTTACGTCCTTATCCTTTTATACCTTTTTGTACTTTTTGCCATTCTCTTATTTTTTTGTCTTTTTTCATTACTTTGAATGCTTGCACGTTTGTATTATCCATTTTGGCCTTTCAGTTCTTTTGAACCTTGACTTCCTTCTGTACCGTTCGTCCGGTTTGTAGCAGAATGCAATTATGCAACACCGTAACAAATTTATAGCAGTCTACGTTGCTTCATATAGAAAATAGTAAGGTGTTTGCGTATCGTATAGGGGTCTCGGGGCTCAACCCTCTTCGCTAGGAAACCTGAACCTGAACAGACAGACAGACAGACCAGGCTAGCGCTTTATTTAGGAGTATATGCTGTTTAGAATTCAATGTAATAACAATTAATTAATTTACAACAACAATGAATCGTTCCTGTTTCATAACTATTTCATGTTATATCGTATCTTTGTGAATACTGTCAATGTAATTTGAGTAATTTCTGTTTATCATACTGTTATACCTCCATAGGCACACTTTCTGAATAAATCATCTCGTCATTTCGACATTTCCATCTGTGTGTGCAGCATAGTACATTGTTTATTAACTGACTGTTCAATACATTTCGTAATGCGCGAACCTTACCATACAAAATGCATTTATAGGTAAAACCACGAGAGCTGGACGTGAGTCATCGATTTCAGCTGTTATTTTGCTGATACGTTACAGACCATACCAGTGCGCTAGACAGAAACGCCATGCGTTTGTATGCGTCTGTTCTTACGATTTTAAGCGATGAGTCACGTCCAGCTCTCGTGGTTTGACCTATAGCAATATTTTGACGTGAGGTTGTCGGTCCGTGACATCGCGTTGACGTTTTATGTAGTACGAATGCACTTTTTTGCAATAGTTTTTACATTCAGCTCTTAGTGAAAATGACGATAAAAGTTTGATGCTTTCCGCTACACTGTCGCAGCTGAAAAGGCAATAAGTACAGCCAGAGGCGTAACTAAGGTATGGCAGGCATGGCACGTGCCATGGGTGAGAACCATAGAAAGTGCCAACTAAAGGGGGCGCGAAAAGCGCTTAATACAATATAATAATAAATATAATAATAAATACGAAACCGAAAATAAAAAAAAAATCAGTCAAAGGTAAAAAAGGCAGAGTTTAGTACAGGAATTATTAATGATGAATTATTAATACAGGAGTTGTTGATTTATTGAAACTAATTTCTAATTTTGACCCTGGCATAAAATACCACATAAGATTTGCTGAGAGCCGTCATGGATCCACTTCATATCCTTCACAAAAAAATACAGAACGAGTTTATTCACATCCTGGCATCCACTGTTCGTGTTACTTGGCTAGAAATATACGTAAAGCAAAGTATTACGGACTAATGTTTAACTTGACTCCTGATCCAGCTCGTGAACAAATGTCTGAGGTAGTAAGTTATGTTGACATAAATTTTGAGAAGTTGAAAATTTTGTTCAGATCGAAGAATCGTTTCTCGGTTTTATACAAATACACACAACGAAACGTTGTCTCAATTCAAAGCAACCTTTGTTAATCCAAAACAACGGCTGTTTTATATTTACCTACGCTAGAATATATATATCGTTGTTTTGACCGGTTGTCGTACTTTAAGATGCTACAATTTTAAATGAATACTATACTTATATGACTTAACATTTCTTCTTTTAAATCAAAAGGTTGGGTAGTTAGATTAATCAGCTCATATTCTTGAATTAAACATTCACCTACTTCTTTTAAATATGAACTAATTATTATGGAAGCAATAATATTTTACATTGAACACAATCAGTATCCACGTATCCAAAGAAGAATATTGTTATCTTCCAAGTAGAGAAGGCACCCGCGTCCCCTGTTAGTCTCTATTCCGTCACTACTAGAGGCGTTGGACATTTCTATATTGACGGTATAATACCACAATCACTGGTGCCGCATACACATGAATGCGGTTATATACCCTCAAGGAGATGATTCTTACGACGAGAAACAAACGGTCCATCTATCGCCATCCTTGACATTAGTTTCAAAACAACGATTTTCTTGAGTCAACAGATTCGTCTTCTTAAAGCAAATATTTAGGTTGTTTTATATTAGAGAAATTTTTGTTATTCCAAATATGTGTTGTCTTAAAACAAACAAATTATGTTAAGAATGACATTTACTTAAGACTAGACAACCATTTCTCTGTGTGTAAGCGATAAAGAGGCTGCAAGCTTGGTTTATGAAATATTGTAGCAGTTAGAGAAAGACAACATGAATTTGCAAGATTTCAGGTCACAGTGCTATGATAATGCTGCTGTTATGGCTGGGCACAAGACATTCGTATTGACCGCGTTCAAATTAGGTTGCAGGCTCCTAAAATGAACTTACATAATGCAGCTTTAGATTTAAAAGCTCTTGAAATTTATTTTCATGATGAAAGAGAAGTGTTAGTTAGTGACTCACTGAAAGAAGGAATTCAAATATGCAATGAATCTGATATTGAATTTGATAGACGTCAAAGAAGAATGAAAAGAATGGATGGCAAAACATCGAGAGATGCTGGTTTATCAGCTAAAGAAGATATGAAAAGGACTGTCGACTCTATGAACTAAAAATCTGATGTGGCCAGGCACATGACTTTATCATACAAAATATAAAATTAATAGTTTAGCTGCCTGAGAATCGATTTGATTGAGATAAGTCGTGTTTGCATTAAAATTAAACTAGCCGGGATTTGACAGATGTTTTGATAGTCAATAGTATCAATAGTAGGTATTGTCAAAGCATCAGCATTTGTCACTACCTACTGTCATCAGAATAATAGTTATTTATCTCACAAGTGCCGAAAGTACGGAATAGCGCGACGAGCGGTGATGCGGCGCGTCACCGATGGCGGAGCGTCGCCGTCGCATGTGAGCGAGTCGCGCTATGTAGTATTCGGCAGGAGTGACATCAATGTTTTTTGTGTTGCTTTTTGAGAAATACGTATTTTAAAAAAAATCAAAAATGGTTATATTTCTGTATAGGATATGTTAGGTTGATACCACTTCTACGAAACGTCAAGTTTAAAAAGCTAATTCAAATTCTCACAGATTTATATTCGTTCATGTCACTGTAGATGTCACATCCGTACCAACATACTAAAATATAACTACACTCATCGCAATACTTTATTTACAATTTTCTCAATTTATCGTTTCATAATTAGATATAACAACGGGTTGATATTTCTTATCAACAAACAATCAAATTGGTGATCTTATTTTATTTGAATTTTGTATTTTGTACTTTGCTGCACTAGAGCGGCAACGTTCCATGGCGGTCAAGAGCGGCTCTCCAACCTCTGATGAAATCAGCTGTTTTCGAGTGTGACAGCAATAGACATTTCTGTGGTGACAGCACAAAAAAAATATTTGTCAAAATCCTGGCTACTATGTAGTTTCATATCAATGCAGATCCGACCGATCTCGATCAAATAATTTGCTCTTGCAGCTAAAACTATTAATTTTACCAAAAAAAAATCTGATGTGGCCAGGCACATGACTTTATCATACAATATATAAAATTAATAGTTTAGCTGTATGAGAATCTATTTGACTGAGATAAATTGTGTCTGCATTTTGATAGTCAATAGTATTAATCGAAGGTATTGTCAAAGCACGCTACCTACTGCCATCAGAATAATAGTTGCTTAACTCACAAGTGCCGAAAGTACGGAATAGCACAACGAGAGGTGATATGGAGGTGATGCGGCGCGTCACCGATGACGAAGCGTCGTCGTCGCATGTGAGCGAGTCGCGCTAGGTAGTTTTCGACAGCAGTGACATCAACGTTATTTGTGTTGCTTTTTGAGAAATACGTATTTTTAAAAAAATTAAAAAATGGTTATATTTCGGTATAGAAAATGTTAGGTTGATACCACTTCTACGAAATGTCAAGTTTAAAAAGCTAATTCAAATTCTGACAGATTTATATTCGTTCATGACACTGTAGATGACGTTCCATAGCGGGTCTCCGAGTGTGACAGCGTGGTGACAGCCATAGACATTTCTGTGGTGACAGCACAAAAAAATATTTGTCAAAATCCTGGCTACTATGTAGTTTAATATCCATGCAGATGCGACCGATCTCTATCAAATAGAATTTGCTCTTGCAGCTAAACTATTAATTTTACCAAAAAATGTCATAGGCATAAATTATTCAAAATTTCCTCTGCTTTAATTTATTATTTAACTATTTTGACGAAATTACAGAAATGGCGGCTCATCTGCAAAATCCTTGGAAAAGGCTTAGAATAAACTACCAGTTCCTTTGGACCCTTTTGAACCAAAAGCTTTTCAGCTCTAAGTTTGGTCATAAAACTTCTAAATATAAACTTTCGTCCCGATACCTTTAGTAGTTTTTCCGGAATCGTCGTCACAAAAATCGTTTACACACGCACACACACACACACACACACACACACACACACACACACACACACACAGACATTTTTTTGTACCTTGGTCAAAAATGTTCAGGGGACCCAAAAAGACCTATTTCCGCTAAAATCTCAATTTTTTTTTTCGGCATGATTACAATACTTTATCTTACTGCGTATGATAAAGTAATAACGTAGGCATAAATTATTCAAAATTTCCTCTGCTTTAATTTATTATTTAACTATTTTGACGAAATTACAGAATTGGCGGCTTATTTGCAAAATTCGTGAAAAAGGCTTAGAATAAACTACCAGTTCCTTTGGACCCTTTTGAACCAAAAGCTTTTCAGCTCTAAGTTAGGTCATGAAACTGCTAAATATGAACTTTCGTCCCAATACTTTTAGTAGTTTCTCCGGAATCGTCGCCACAAAAATCGTTTACACACACACGCACAGACACACACACACACACACACACACACACAGACATTTTTTTGTACCTTGGTCAAAAATGTTCAGGGGACCCAAAAAGACCTATTTCCGCTAAAATCTCAAATTTCTTTCGGCATGATTACAATACTTCATCATACTGCGTATGATAAAGTAAAAAGTAGATGTGCTCGTTTAAAAGAAATTGATGACAAATTTGAATTTGTCTTTGATATGGTATGGTTTTTTAAAGCCGAAACGAGCTACTTTAAAAACATTGTGTAAAATTTGGAGAAACCTACAGTTTTCATGCGGATGGCAAGAATTATATGAAGAAATTATGGATTTTAGAACGCTGTTAACAAGCCGTGCAAGCAGTCATATTGCTGACAATCGCGGTTTCTATTACCAGTTGCGAAAGATCATTTAGCAAATTAAAATTGATGGGCTTTTTTACCGAATTTTAAAGTACCTTTTTTGCTATAAAACGTAACCAATCTATCGTCGGAGAGGGGCGCAAATCAGCGTTTGCCATAGGCGCCATTTACTCTAGGTACGCTTCTGGGTACAGCCTATAAATAAAAAAAAACTCTGGTATTTACACTCTCAAGTCTACATTCAATATCGTAATATCGAGATGAAGTTCCCCATTCTACTATATATGTATGTTAAGTAAATAAGACTCAGTGTGTGATTGATTAATGTTTATTTAATTGTCTAGTGGCTACATGTTTCGAAGTCCAACAGCTTCGTCTTCAGGCCGCGCTACGATAAAAATATAACTATTTTTAAACCTCGCTATACGTGCGACCGCAGTGTGGCCCCATGATAACGGTTAGGTTGGTAATACATATAATTAATTTGTCTACACCTAATCTAATTAGACCTAGCTAAAAATAGGAGGCATTTACGATAGAGATGCATTCTAGTTGATCGAATTTATATTTTGTACTGTTTTATACGTTTGATTGTTAGTATAATGTCCGATTTGTTTTACCTGTTTATTTTAGATTGGTGGATTGTAAAAACATAGAAAAGGATTTTATAGTGTTTAAACATAACCTAAGTTTATTTATTTCGATAGCGTATTATTATATATTTCCTAAAAATATAAAATCCTTCGTGTGCGCGTGTTATTTACTAAGTCTGTCTAATTCTGGTACTTAGAAGATAATGTTTAGTACGAAATTAAGAAGGGATGGTATAAATTTCGACGGTGAGGACGATGTGCCAATGAAAACACGAGCCGTAGGGAATCTCTTCCGCCGAAAATTAGTCGATAATATTTAGCGGATGATAAATTTCGATCGACAATCCCGGATACTTTATGGTTATTGCCCGCTGAGGCAATAAATTGTGCCAAATTATCGCGTAGTCCGTGATGTGAGCTGGTGTATAGGCAGAGTTGCAGGACATCAAAACAGGGCCAAACTCATCGATATATACATATACATATATTAAACTCTTTCCACAACACAATTCAAAATCTACGATTTGCAGGAAAGTTTTTTGGTACTGTTATATAAGTAAATGACATATAAAAATGTAAATACGCTAGTGGTATCGATTGACACATGCCTATTTTCAGAGTAAGCTGAAGCAGTTTACGCTGGCATGTTTGGTATGCAGGTTAATGCCTTCTAAAACGGAGACGGGTACTAGACAAAACGGTAATAGATGCAACGGAAATAGTATTGGTGGCAGAAATAACATAGTCTCATAGCAGTGCACTAATATTAGATAATGCATACATGAGAACTATACAAACTTCCAAACAGTAGAGTCAATGAAGGTTACTTTTCTACATCGGCACCCATTGTAGTATCTCAGTTTTTCATCAAGGCATTTTAAAGTGTTCTACACCAATTATTTGTCAGAAACGTTTATTTTAATTTATGAACATCGGGTACTTTGAGAATTCATGATTGAGAAATCAAAATTGACAAAACAACATTAATTTTATTTGAAAATTATTTTTACTATTAGAAGAATTATGTATAATATATGAACAAATCATTGTTGTTTTGGCGCAAAAATATTATACATAAATATGCAAGGGGCTTAGGAAATAAAAGCTTGCCTACCAGAAGAATTTAATACTAGTTTCTATGTCTGGAATACATGTACCTCTACTTATATGGTTTATTTGATAAACATGAGATTTGGAATAAAGTTTTTATAATCAAGTTTTTCAGTGTAACTATTTTTTAGTTTCTTGTTTTTAGCAAATATTTATAATCATTTCAGTTTGAAGATATAACATTTCAGTTTTTTTGTGGATATCTTGAAAATGTAAGATGCTAGTAGCTTAAATTTCTTTTCAGATACTTGATCAACACTAAAATACGAAACTGCCAAATTTATAGATAGGCTCTATCTCCACTAATAAGCGAGATCCCCATGTGAGCCTCGAAATTGAATCACCCGGTATAGATACGTTTTTGCTTTCTTATCAATTAATCAATTTTATCGTGTTAGTCCTGTACGTCCCCATTGATTCCTTTAGGTCCATTTTGTGCATTTCGTCTTTTTCGGTGTTTTTATTCTTTTTGCCCATTTTGGCAATTCGATTCCTCTATCATTTTATCTAGTTTGTCCAATGTGTTTTTTCAGTTTTTCGTTTTGTACATTGACGTTTTGTAATTTTTATTCTATTTGTAATTTTCTTATTTTTTGCCCTTTTTGTCATTTAACCCTGTTTATTAATTTCCTCATTTTATTAATTTTGTCAATTTTGTCATTTACGTCATTTACGTCATCTACGTACTACATCCAAATGTACACCCTAGTGAACCGTATTTTTCAACAATCGATTTTTTTTTTCATGCCACCCTCTAGATTTGCTCTAGTCTTTATAAAAATAAATCCTGCAAAAAACACTCAATTGGATAACGGGAAGTGGTGCCGCAATCGACTTGAAGTTTGAAAATTTCAGCAATTTTGTTCTATTTTAACGTATAATTCTTATTTAACATTTTCAATAAGAAAGTTATCGTTATGATATAAACGTATCGTACTTTGGTTGTCTAATAATACTAATATTTACTTAAACACTAAATAATTTATACGAGACTTTAGAATTTTACAATGCCGCGTTGGCGAACGGCGGCGGCGCCGTCTAAATACTATATCATACGTTAGAATAAATGAAGGAAAATAAACTTTCGGTTTGCATTGGCTCCACCACTTTTACTTGCTATATTCAAATTCATAATGCATGAGCCAATATTTAAAAAATAGCCTGTTTTTGGGGTTATTATTAACAAAACTTATTACAATCCAGGATTATTACAACCCACGATTACGCCTTACAGAATATTTTAAATGTAGAACAGAAAATTGATGCATCTACAAACATTTCTCATGACAACGAACGATAACGAAAGAGGTCCAAAATATATCAGTAACTAACTGCAAAAAAAAAAAAATAAAAACAAATATAAAAAATATTCTAAATCTTCACATTGAGGATATATATCATAACAATAATATTTTTTTAAAGAGATTTTTTATTAATACGAACTGGGTATTCAAAACATAAATATTTAATTTTTTGTCTATTGATAATTAATTTATGTTTTTGCTATTATTATTAGAGTATAGCATTAGAACAACATCTTCCTATATGTTTTTCGATACAGGCCTTTACTAGATCTATACCATTTTTAAATTTAATCTTGTTGGTATTCTTCAAAGCGGCCTAGTGGCTTGTTGCTGGGGAGAAATTTTCAATTAGTTTTTTAATTGAGCAAAACCAAAATCCGGTAGTAGTGCATTTTCCGTAATTTTTGCAACGCTATCTTGTTCGTATTTGTAACGGACATTGATTTTCCGATTAAAAAAAACTTCACTTCTACTTTTTCACGTTCAAATCTTGTAATGGATATTTTGCAGACTTCAGAATATCCAATCGAGTTAAAATTTTGCATGTGAATAGATTTCCTGTGACAATGAGAGAATCAAGAAAAAAAAATGGAATATTTTGATTTTTTTAATTCTTCATGGATTTTGACTGTTAGTATAATTTTTTTATAAAACGCAGTTTTTAAAAAAATTAGTTTTTACATAACTTTATTTATTTTCATGTTTGGTGAAGTTTATTTTTGTTGGATAATCAAAGCTTTGCCTTTGTGTAGGTAACCGTATTATTGGACGCCTTTTTCCAATCGGACAATCAATGTCCGTTACAAATACGAACAAGATGGCGTCTTCCCATTATCCGATCGACTTAAAATTTGGAGGGAATCAGTTTTTCACTATGTACAACAATTTCCAGGGGCAACGTGCATCTAAGTTTGAAAAAAAAAAACGATAAGAGTAACTAAGGTCCACCCTAACATACATGTGTATTATCGATTTAGTCCTTCCGTTCTTTTGATCGTTGATGTCCTTTTGTACCGTTGTTCCTGTTTCTAGCAGAACTCAGTTACATAATATGTTAAAAAACAGTACTTAAAATGCAAATGTGTGTCCAAACTCCAGTGTTGGGGAAAAATCTCTATAAACCTAGGCCAATTTATGGATTTTTTTTTGGAATTTTGGGACTAAATGAAATTTCTCCGTCGTTACCTGGTAAATACCTGAATGTATTTATTTTGGCAGTAAAAGAACGTAGAGATGCAAAAGTTAAATTAATTCGAAACTGCACGAAGCAAGCTCTATCCAATTACGCCAGTTCACTCAGAACAAAATTGAAGAAAATAGATGAAAAACGTTGAAGTGTTGTGAAAAAGTATCCAGTTCGCTGTGACAAAATCCGTAACATAGAGTCACGATACGGTCGAAGCCAGTCTGGCGGAGGAGCCAGTAGAGAAAAAAGGCGAGCAAATCCGTGCCACCGACTGACGCGACGGCAGGGGTGCGAGCGCGCCGCACGGAGATAGACAAATAGGGGTACGATTTAGCGCCATATAATTTAACGTCAGCGATTTGACATCGGAACACGATATGGCGAACGCGACGGCAACCCCCTAAATGGAAAACGTCCGGACATGACAGCAACATTTCAGAACTTCTTTCGGGATTTTAAATCGGAACACCGCACGCCAGAATTGCAGCCGACCGACCCTGCGAATTAATGACCTTAATTATCGGGTCTGGAAACTTTTCTAATTTTAAGTTTCCGAATACAAATATATTAAAAACAGATTTCGGAACGGTGCGCGGTGCCGCCACCTTCATCGCGGGCGGCGAACTGCTTGGGGCGGCCGGACGCCGAAGGTACTGCCATTTTCGCAGTGAATTAATCTCAGCACCGTGTCGCGGTAAAGGGCTGAACTTGTTTTATTAATATTAAGTGGGGTTAAACCCGACATAAAGTTCAACCTCTCGCTGTTTCGGATGGCAAAAGTAAACACAAACTTGAAACATTGAACTTGGACACGTTAACTAAGTCTTTATCGACAGGATTTTAAGTCGTTTCTGTGAAGCGGTATAAACTACGATAATTGAATCGGCGACAGTACAAGTCAAAAATTGGCCATTTTTAACTGAAAAAGCCAAATGTTCATTATTCTATCGAATAGACCTAAAGAGGATGCTTGGGCGAAATAAACAAGTCCAGAACAGTGCCTTTTTTCTCCCTCATGCAACGCGTTTCTACTCAGTTTGTACTGATATATTAGTCGTAAACATTCGCCAACTTCGTAATTTGCATCCAAATCGTTGTTGAGGTACGCCGAAGTAATAAATATGAATATCAGTATCAAAAAAGATATATAATTTTCAAAAAGTCCTCAAGTTTGTAACTGTTGTAAATTTAGAACAGTTCTACCACGTGACTTCCGGACCGACTACCACCGTAGAAGAGGACATTTATTACTATCATGTACATAATGATCAAACTCTATAATATCATACCCTATCATATCGCCATATACATGGTTAGTCAAATTTACCTAAACACCTAAATAATTCTCCAACAATTAATAAACAATTAAAAAAAAAAAATTTACTAAAAGTTGTTTAGCTTTAAACAATCTACCGTTTCAATATAATTTTAATATACAGGATGTTCATTTTATTCTGGATAATGGTAACCTTTCCTTTTTCAACTAAAACCTGCCTGCATTAGTTTACAATTCTTAATTCTAAGATTAATTCTAAGAATCTTTTTTATGATATTTTTATAAAATGAATCATTTTTGAGTTATGAGCAATTATTAAAAAATAGAAAAAATTACCGAAATACCTAAATAATTCTCCAATTAAAAAAATCAAAAAATTTATCAAACAGTTTTTTGGGTTTATTCCCCTCTTTATTCCTGTTTATTCTGGAAATTTGGTAACTTTTCCTTTTTCTGATAGCACAGCCTGTAAATTTACAAATTTTTTAATATTAGGTTTAATTCTTTTGTAGAATTAATGTTTTAGTACAATGCCATCATTTTTTAATTATAAGCAATTAATCAAAATTCCTGGAAATCAAATTAAGAATATTTTTCCACATTCACATTTCTTTTAATTTGGCAGTTTGAATATTTAATTTAATTCAATTTCATAGTTTAGTTATTTTTTCTTAATTTATTATTTTTATTTTTAAATTTCCTATCAAAAAACTCTTAGAATTAATCTTAGAATTAAAAAATGTTAAATATGCAGGTGTTCTATTCGATAAAGTAAAGGTTACCAAATTTCCAGAATAAAATGAACCTGTATATTGTAAATATATTTAGTCGATTGCTTGTTTAAAAACAAAAACTTTTGTTTAAATTTTTCCTTGAAATTCTTTACGGTCGAAGAATTACTAAGGTGTTCCGGTAATTTTAACTAACCATATATAATCCGCCATTTTGAATTTATTTTGAAAATATGACATGACATTTTTAATTAGGTATCAATCTTCAAATATTCCGGCAAATAAGTTCCACGCAAATCCAAGCTTTTTAAAGTAATAAGATTCTTTATTAATTGTAAGTAGGTTACAAAACATGGTGAAGTATGTTCACTGTGTATATATATATATATATATAACATATGATAACACATCTTCTTTCGTCCCTCTGTCCTCGCCTCGGGGTTGGTCATCCACCTGTAGATGGGGGTCTCCTTCCTCGGGTTATCGGTATTGAGGGTGCATTGTTTTTTTTTATTTATATTAAATATATATATATTTTTTTGTTATTATTCTTTTTTTTGTTTTTTTTTTTTTTTATTAAGTTTTTCTTTTCAGTTTTCTTTTTTTTTGCCTAGTCTATAGTTTGTTCTCTATGAGTAACTTTTTAATTTTGGTTTTGAAAGCATTCCCCGGTGACACTTTTACGTGGTCCGGTAGTCCATTGTATGTGTTGATTGTCTTTGTAAGAAGTGTTTGAGTGTATTTGTTCTTCTTGAATTTGTGAGTCCTTATGTGCGTACATGTTCTGGTTCTATACTGATGGAAGTCGTTGTTAATTTTTAATTTTATGTTGGTTTTTATCTTCCCTTTCTTGATCTTATGTATGAGTGTTAAATTCTTACATGTAATAGTCTTGTTAATATTCAATATTTTTGTTGTATTGTACAGTTCAGCGGTCGGCGTCAGTCTATTCAGTCCATATAGTATTTTGAGTGTTTTGTTCTGTTGTGTCTGGATTTTATTAATATTTGTTGCTGTTGTGTTTCCCCACACATGAATCAGGTAGTTGTTTTTTGATGTAAATAAACTGTGATAAATCGCTTTCTTCATTGTGTGGGGTACCAAGCTTTTCAGTTTCCACATAGTTGCAATTGTTCTTGCGTTTTCTTTCATCACTTTTTCGATGTGCTTGTCCCATTTCAAATTATTTTGTACTGTTAGTCCAAGGTACTTGACTTGTTTCACTTCTTTGATTTTGTTGCCATTTATTGTTATTTCGATTTTGTTGTTTGTTTCTCTTCTTGTTTCGAAGACCATGTATTCACTTTTATTTTCATTAATTGTTAGTTGGTTGTCGTAGAACCACTGCTCCAGAATTTTCATATCACTGTCTATTTTATTTTGTACCTCTAGTTCTGTTTTTTCCTGAATATATGAAGCACGTATCGTCTGCATACATGTAGTGTGTGGCTTGTATATTTGCCTCTGCTAAGTCGTTTGTGTAAATGATGTAAAGCGTGGGTGGGAGGTTTCCTCCTTGTGGGATTCCATACTCTCCTGAGTGTAGTGTCTCGCTTATTGCTGCGTTTGTGTTAGTGTATTGAGGTCTATTTGTCAGATACGTATCTATCAGTTTCAGGTTCTTGCCAGTAACATTTATTGCCTCTAGTTTCTTTATTAGGTTTTTTTTAGATATTGTGTTAAAAGCTTTTTTTAAGTCTATGAATAGTGTTACCACAATCTTCCGCTCATCGAGTCTAGTTTTTATTTCGTGTATCATGTCGTAGGCCGCTGATGTTGTTCCTGAATTTCTCTGATAAGCATACTGCTGTTTGTCTATGACTTTAAATTTTTCTAGATGTTCTCTCAGTCGGCTTTGGATAATTTTTTCTAATACTTTATTCAGCGTCGATAGTAGTGCTATGGGTCGGTAATTCTCTGGTTTATTTTTTTCCCCGGACTTGAATATTGGCTTGACTATCGTGGTTTTGAGGCATTCAGGGTAGTTTCCAGTGTCGATTACTTTATTCGTTGCTCTTACCAGTAATGGCGCTAAGGTATTTCTATTGTTTTTTATAATGGTTGTCGTTATTTTGTCGTACTCTGGTGCTGTGTTGTTTTTTAGTTTGCTTATTATATATTTCATTTCATCTTCGTTTGTGTTGTGGAAAACTGCCTCTTCTGTACGTATACTTGTCGTTGTTGTGGCCTTTGGTTGTGTTTGTTTAGTTTTTGTTTGGTTTTCTGCTAGTACTCTACCAATATTTGTGAAGTAATGGTTTATTGCATCTGCTATTTCTCGTGGGTCTGCTGTTGTTGTGCCATCTGGTTTGATCATACTTTCTATAGTTTTTTTTCTCTTGTATTGTTTGTTATTTTTTTAACTATTTCCCACATCCGCTTTGAGTTGTCTTTATTGCGGTAAAACAAAGTTTCGTAGTATTTTCTCTTTGTTTGTTGGATAGTGTTTCTTGTATTTCGCTTTTTTCGCTGGTATTCATCTTGCAAATATATATTTGTTGGGTTTTTATGCATTCGTTTGTACAGTTTGTTTCTTTCTTTTACTTCTTGAATTACCCGTTCGTTCACCCATTCATTACTTTCACGTATTTTGATTGATGTTTGTATTTGGTTTGCCTGTACAATTTCTTGTAGTTGATGTAAGATTTCCTCGTATGTATTGATTTCTGGTGATAGTTTGTTCAAGATATCTCTGTCGATTGACTTGTTATCATCTTTGGCCCTGTAGTATCGCTTATATTCTTTTCCCTGCCTTGCTTCTTCCTTCACTGTTGCTAATATTGCATAATGATCTGATATGTCTTTTAAAATTTTTACATTTTCTGTTGCCACATTGAGTCCGCTATTTTGAATTTTGAAAATTGGACATTGGATTTGGAGTCTATGATCTTAAAATATCACAGCAATAAGTTACATAAGCACCCGACACCTTTCTAAATTTTCTAGTCGCCATATTCAATCCGCCATTTTGAATTTAAAAAGTTTATAACGTGTTCGGAATCAGAATCCCAAAAACACTATACATACATCATAATGAAAATATTATTTAAATGCTTTAAATCAAATATTGTTAAAAATGTATGCTGTTTTTCCGTAGAGTGCAAAAACAGTAGCTACATGTCCATGATAATTGTTTTAATCATAGCTCTGCTTGTAATGCAAATATAAATAAAGTATGTAATACACATTTAATTGTCTGTGAACAACCCTATGTTTTATCTGCTGGCATAAAATAGCTAACTGCTATAGTTTTCAAGATATTGCAGCGACAAAGTAATTTTGTTAATTTTGACAGAACTCACTTTTTCGACTTGTACTGTTTTCGAAAGTCGTCTGGTATTATTCATATATTTTCCGCAATAAATTCTAAAAACATTTATCCTGAAAGATATAGCTTTTAAACCAAGACCATAGCCATTTTTGTCGATCCTTTGATATTTAGGACCATATTTGACACTAATTTTGCTCTCCTCATCACTGCAGTTTATGATCGTCCTTACTCACTCTAAGCTTACAAGATAATTCTGTGAAGCTCAACATTAAGCCCGTTCGTCCACCAGTGAAACTAGTCGAAAGCGATCAGTAACTGATCGTTTTACCAGTGGTCGAACGGTTTAAAACTTACGCATGGTGTTTCCTCCCCTAGTTTTAAAAATTCAAACCAAAGAATGAAATAATGATTTTGATGTGTGCGATATGCAAAGAAAATGCGAGATAATTTGATCAGTTTGGCGTATAACGGACATGTTTAATTCTATACAAAGGATTTGTTGTTCTTTCATTTATTTTATTTCAAAGATATTATGAATAATCTTATTATATAAAAGAAATTCGTCGTTAATTGTATAACCGTTGATAATTTAAGTTTATTGACAAACAAATAAAAATTTAACTGACTCTTCCTCCACTGCGAGAGTATAACAATAGCTATCCAGTTAACAAACACAAAGTAATAAGTTATAGAGTAAGATTCTATTAAATTTGTTGAATCGCTCCGTTGTTTTTCTTTATCATTCCTAGCGATCCTTGTTAGTCCCTCGCTTCGAAATGCTTCTATTGTGTTCAAAAAAGCGGAGAACTCTAAGAATTCGCATAGTTGCCGGCAACCCTCACCTTGCCACCACCCGTAATAACTCTCACAATCACACCCCGGGTATTTTAGTTATTCTCGCAGTCGCTTCACGCAACATACCTTCACACAACGTGCGATCGCCACCGCGCCACCTCACGGATTTAATACGATTCAGAAATTTACAATTAAAATTTTATGGAGCCTGGGAGGGCGGACCTTGTTCTTCAAGGTTAAAGAGGTGATAGATGGACACGTGAATACTGAAAAGTATGCTTATATAATTTCATAATTATTCTATTTCCTCGTGTTATTTATCACGATATGACTTGCTTAATTAAGACGTTTACATTGTTGTACTTAGTAGTTGATTGGGTTCAACCAAGTATATAATTTTAACATACGTACTGTAGGAGGAACAGAAGTTAATACCGGCTCATAGTCATTCCGCGTCCAAAAAGTATGTTCTAGCAGACATAACGAAAAAAATTGCCTTTTGAAATGTCTTGTACTGTGTACTGCGCATCAATATACGTACCGCTATAACTTTGTTGTAGCGATTCTTTATATGAAGTTGAATCTTTCATTTTTTTGTTTCTCCTGACTGATTAGCCATCGTCCAACCCAAATCGCTTAAGCAAAGTATGTGGTGAAATTTTGAGGGTGCACTGTTGTTGTAACATAAGCATCTACCAAGAAATGATTTTTGGAAGTTCGGTCGCTTGGTTGAAGGGTTGAAAATAGGGAATAACATATTGTGAGTAAAGATATATCTCAAAAACCGCTGATATTACTCATGTAAACAGCGGTATTTTGATTCTCATTTAAAAAAGTTACACATGCTCCACCATTTTCTTCAAATAGGGGTAAGGAGTGAAACTGTGACATGATGATTTTCATTAACTAAAAGTACGGAAACTTTTCATTCACCATTTTCTGAAAATCCAATTAAGGATTGAGATAAAAAAGGGATGATTTTGCTATGAAAATCGGCCTTTATATTTTGATTTACAAAATAAGAAATCTGTATTTTAGCATTTGTTTTCATGTATATCGCGCCCAAATAATTACGCACATTAGCGACATAGTGCGGTGGGGCACCATCTTGCTGGAACCAGATTTACCTGTTCTGGATTGTTGTTATTTGGAAACATCCTCCCTAACGCTAGCATGACTTCATTTTGAAAAATTGGCGAATATCGGTCGCCAGTTAAATTGCAATTAAAAAAGAATGGTCAAACAATTTGAGTGCCAACAACTCCTGCCCACACATTTGTATTTTGGGGATATCGTGTATGCCCTTCGACCGTCCAATGCGGATTTTCTCTAGCCCAATATTGATTCACCAAACCGGACGAGAATGTTGCTTCGTCCGAAAACACTATCCGATTGGCGAACATTGGACCTTGGGTGCAAATGTTTATCGTGCTTTCACAAAACTCCAGTCTGTGGTCATTGTCGGTTTCGGCAATCTGACGAATAAGTTGAATTTTGTAGGGGTAAAATTTTTCTACTTTTAGTAAATTTAAAACTGATGTATGACTAATGTCATAGTCTAAGGCCAATCCACGGGCTGCTTGAATGTTGATTTTCCTCAAGATCCAACAAAACATTCTGTTTTACTGCGTCCGTATCTTTTTTCGGTCGACCAGACCTGGATAAATCGCGTACAGTTCCCTTTTCCCGAAATTTGATATCAATTCTGCATACCATCAATGGCTAATTCGTTGGTCTGGATATTTTTCTGCAAATAGGTTACACACTTCTGCATTGGTCCTAATTCTATTCCCGTAACCGATTATAATGAGACCTTCTATTCTCTCTCTCTGTTAATCGTCTCATTTTGAAAAGAGATTAAAAAATACTATCAAAATAAAAAATATTGGGTACCATTTAAAAAAATATCGATGACGTCATAACTCTTACAAATATTGATGAAAATCCATGAAAATAGCTTGTCCGTATTCGCTATAATTTTAATCGCTATACCCCTTTTAGATATTTTGATATTTTAGTTATTAACAGAATTATTGAATTATTTCGTTACTTAATGTCCAGCCTGCATATAATAAAACGTTTCACTATTTTCACTTTTCGACTAATATTCGAAACTTTAGGCGCTTTCAGTGATCAGTATATAGGTCGATTTAAAGATTTATTTTTCCAAACTATAAATATTGATCGATATCAACATTTTCGCGCTAGTATCTATCGATTCGAGAAATGTTTTACATTCTACAAACTTAAATGTTGGTTGAAAAGAGTTTAACGAGAAACTTTACAGTGACACGTCATATGTCAAGCAACGATCAAGGATTGATTGTGTAAACAACAATGTTATACCAATCTAGGTGCCTAACATAAAACGTCCCTGCTCAATTTGCCGACGGATACTCGTCGAACCGAAAATATCAGTCTGTAGGGCGCTAAATTTCATATACGTATATATATTTCCGCTTTCTCTGCATCGCTGCCAACCGTGCCGACTGCCAAATTGTGACTAATTGGCTGAGGCGGGTGTTCCAGCCATCTGCGATAATTCGGTCTCGCAGTTCCGCCAAAATTCCAACTCTTTTTTCCACAACGGGTGGCAGTTGTTGAGTTATTGCGACCGAGGAACCGTGTGATGTTTCGCCGAACCGTTCAATATTTAATTATTCATCAATGGGTCTCCCGGCGCGGCAAAACTGAACACGCCGCCCACCCACCCCTTCGTCGGGTCGCTGCTGTTTTGTCCGCCGCCGCCCAAACCGCGAAAACTTTGTTGTTCTGTTTTTGCGACCAGCACAATTGTATTGTCCGTGACATGCGATTTTGTGCAACATAATTTACTGCGGTCCACTTTGCAACCGCCGAATTATGTTGGGCGTTTCTTTTCTTTAGGGCGCAATAAAGTCGTTTGCCATAATAGCTTCGCGCGTTCAATTGAATGTGTATTTTTAGCTGTTTTGCTGATATAAAATATTAACAGTCATTCAGATAATTTAGGTCATTTAGCTAATGTCTTAGGTTTTAAGGGGGTGTGGCTGATATAATTATCGGTATATAAGGAATATGACGAAAATAGAACCCAGGAGAGAAGTAATTTTTAAAATTAATTAAAAGGATACGGTCTCAGCCCGGACTCGAACCGGAGTTTTCTGCCTTGCCGGGGCATTGCTCTACCGCTGAACTACGAAGCCCTGTGGTAAGGAGTAGATTTAATTCGTCATTTCAAACTATAGTAACAGTAAGGATTGCTGTCTAACTAATAATATCATGACATCTATTGGACACTGGTGGAAATTGGTTCATGGTATGTCAAGTTTAGCGAAAATCTTGCTATTGGAAAGTAGGAACTAGTTTAATCAGTTTAAATATACGGTATATAAGGAATATGATGAAAATAGAACCCAGGAGAGAAGTAATTTTTAAAATTAATTAAAAGGATACGGTCTCAACCCGGATTCGAACCGGGGTCTTCTGCCTTGCCGGGGCATTGCTCTACCGCTGAACTACCGAGCCCTGTGGTAAGGAATAGATATAATTATCGTCAACTCGCATAACATAATGTTCATTGTATCTACGATGATATAATCCCTAGCATAATACAACTATGATTGTAATTATACAACTCTCTTTATTGTATAACGCTAATGTTAACCTACGTAATAGTATGTATATTATTTGGCAAGCACATAACTAAGGATATAAATCGCAAGCATGAATATACACGAGCCGTAGGCGAGTGTATAAACATTCGAGCGATTTATAAAGGAATAGGTCTGCAAAATCTTCAGTTCTTGAGCTATATGTATTGTGCCTACAAATACATTTTGACTATTTTGTCTATTGATGTTTCCGTTAATAGTTGTCAAGTTTTTTACTTCAAAGGTCAAATTATGACCGATTAAATCATAATTTAGATCTCTCACTCAATTATCTTTTGAAGGAACGGAACAATAATCAGGTTTTGACACCCTCTCGATGGATCTTCTTTTATGGTTTAACACATACAAATTTATGTGTGAAAAATTAATAAAAAAAACTTTCAACTTAAAATCGTCCCATATTCGTAACGCCATTAACTGTTACTTCCTTAAATTCTAAAAGAGTGGTTCTTTATTTTTAAGGAAGTAGGTAAATAGAAAGTTTCAGGTCTCTAACTTTCGGTTCTTGTGCAGTATGTACTCATCCCTTCTATTTACCATAATTTTCGCAGTCTTAGCTGGATATTTAAAATATTCAAAAACATTGTTTTCTTTATTTGTAAGGCAGAATATGAAGTTCGATTTTTATAAAAAGAAATACGTTCAAAGAAGAATCGGGGTGATTCGTTTCTTCGATTCGTCTTTTTAGTTTTTAACAGAATTACGAATTACCAAGAATCCAATTACCATTTTGCACGTTTATAAAATTACAGTTATTGAGATATAGACAAGTGCATGAAAATCATCACCATCCATTTTCACCCACCTATCGCCATTTGAGGAAAATTGTGAAATACGTGTTTCTTTCTTTTTAAAGGAGAACCAAAGTAGTACCAATGATCACGTCAGAACATCTGCGGTTTTTCGTGTACAGTTTTGCTCTTCAACACCTATTTTCACCCTTTGATGGACAGAATTTCCTTTTGAGGAAAAAACGTCTGCCTTAGGAAATGTTAAAACAATATTGCATCCAAATCTCACATTCTTTTCTTTGGCGGCTTGGTGTGAGTTATAATGAATCAGTCGGGAGAAACAGTTTTATAAGTTTAGGTTTATCACATAAAAAGTAAGCTCATAGAAAAATCACCCCCATTGTGCAACCCTCCAAAATTCAATTATGAATTTGTTCGTTCGAAGCAAATATATAGTATCTAAATTATACGCCGAGACCATTTTTTCGCAGTAGCGCATGCTGTTAGTACTGTTTGAAATCTCGTAGTGAGAAATTACTTTAGGGTCTCAAACGCTAAAGGTGAAATTATTTGTGCAGCTGTCATACCGTGTCTTTCACTTTTGCGTAACTTTTGGTGTTGTGTGACAAACACGGAGGGTAGTCGCCAGTGAATGTATATGTGCGTGCACGAAGTGACAAAAGACGATAAACATTATTGACATGATATGCGACGCACCATTTTGGTTTCGACAACCAGCAATGCAGGGTCTACACAGAACGCGGAAATTTCGTATTAACTATGTTAAGGTGATTAAAGGAAAAATAATCTTGTGCGTTTAGGTCTAAAAACCGATGAGGCCACGCTTGTAGACCACCTTGGCCTATCCACCAATTCGGATATTAGGCTTAGGCATCGTCAAAAAATTCACGAGGAACTATGCTATAATGTGCAGGACTCACCATCCTGCACAATCATTTTCAACATTTTTTCCCCATAATATAACAATTTCTACTTCGTTTACTAGACACATTTTATTGTACCAGTATTGGCCCCAAGCTGTGATCGACATGGTATTTCTGGCAGCTGATGGCATGTTTTGTAAAATATTTTACTTTTATTAAAAGCCTTTAGTACAACTAAATAAAACTCGTCTTAATTTCACTATAAACCCACTACTTAGACAGGTCCTACGGCAGCACAGATGCACTGTTGTACGCCAATAGTATATGGTATTTATTAAACATCCTATAACTTTAAAACTAAGTCGTTTTGGAGATATGTTTGTATGACCTTTTGTGATGAAATTTATACCAATTATAGGTAGTGCAGAACACAACCTAATTGTTTATGATGATATCATATTACCGTACTATTTATTTTCTTTCGCTGTAACAAATTTAACAACGATAACTTTCAATTCAAATCTATCCCTGTTGTTTTCTAGTTTTAAGCTTTCAAAGATTGTTTATGAATTATTTAATCGGTTCAATATGTGACTTTAATGTTATAATCAGTGTACAGTGTCGTGCATGGGACACGTGCTGGTGGGGATGCGAGTGGCTAGCCAGACCGGCTTCGGCTCATGTGGTGTACATACCTGCTTTGGCGTTGATCGAGTACAGTCGCTTGGCTTGTTTAAATTTCCGCTTAGTCGGTAAATAATTTGAGCAGTTTCTTTCATTTGTTGTTTCGTGAAATTTTGTGTGAATAACTGTTTTTATTTTCCATTTCGAATTTATTCTCTTGTTTTATACTTAGAGCTGAATTTTCATGTAAAAAAAAGAAAAAAACACATGAAAAATGACACAGGAACGTCAAATAAAAACTGTTTTGAAATATTTATGTGAAACATTTATTTCTGCTAATATACATATCACAAAAATTAATAATACCGCTTTTAAAAAATTTATCAAGAAATATTCTGGACGAGACTTACCCGATGAATCCACAATTGAGGAGTAGAAGTAACAAAGGGGCTAAGTGCCAAAAGTGTTAACTCGGGAAATTGTCTAAAAACTTCATAATTCAAACATAAAGAACATTTTATTCATATTGTAATGTGTAAGTCATTTTTCTCACAACGGCCGAATTCGGTAGTACACAAACAACGCAATTAAGTTCAAAATATGACAATAGAAAAATAAATAAAACAAAATTCTTGGAAACGGGTCATCATTATTATCGCCGATCTTATTTACGTCTGGTAGCTGATGAATCTCCATACTTTTTATATCGGCCATGGTTTTTCCTTTTCTGAGTATCGGAGTTGCTTTCCACGGTGATATTTCAGAAAAACTTTCAGAAGTACACAAAAAACCGGGTTGTTGCGACTCTACTTTCAATCGTACAACTTTGCTGATTTTCACTTGCTTGAGATTTAACATCTTGTCGGCGGCAGCTTGTATATCAAAAAACTTTTTCTTGCACATATCTACTACTTGAAATCGGCCTGTGTGGGTACTTGAGAGAATTACATCGTTTAAGTCCTCGGGTATCATCGGAGTGCACCTGCGCTTCCTCTTCTTAATCAACGCGAAATCCCTGTCGCATTGAAGAAAACTATGACCACTGACGAGGTACCTGTGTTCAATGGTGTTCAAAGAGCCCAGAACTTACCAAAAACATGTAAATAAACACAATCATTCTGTTTTTATTTTGGGCGGTGCAGTTATCGCTCCAAATAATAATATTCCTTTTGTATGAAATGCCCATGTTCAGGACGCGTAATAAGCAAGACGCAATCTCGTTACCGCCTCTTCCTGCCAATCCTTCATGCCAGCAGCACATGTAGGAGTGCTTGTTATCTCCAAAGTAGATGCCCAAGTTGTAGCACGAAAGCTGGCTCAAGTAAAACATATCGGAATGCGTCAAACTTGGTACAAACATGACTTGTTCTAAATCCATTGAGAAAGCACTCGTGGCACTATCTGGCATTTGCGAGGATGCAATGTCCATTTTCATAAGCGTAATGGCTGCTTCTGCTTTTCGATGATGGAGCTCTAACTCAACCGTTGCTGCCCGACTTCTTTCACCATTCGCTTTTAATCGCAATTTAACGAGTCACATTTTCGGCAGGTGTCACTTCTAGGTGCTCTAAAAGAAATATTTGGAAAGTCTTCCTATATAAAAGGGTTTTGACCCTTTTATAAAACTTATACGTGACCAAGCTTTCGGGATATTTTTTCAAGAATGCTTTGTGAAGACGGTTAGTATTTAAATCAGGACTCATGTATTCTTTTGCACTTTTTGCACGCGCATAATGAGACTCTTCTCTAGGTATGCTATTTATATGTTCTTTAACAGGTTCCCTATCATTACCTACTTGTAAATTTTGCAGGTGCCGTACGAGTTCTCATATCTTTGTAGACCATTACACCGTTTTTTTTTCTTTTTTATAATAGTTTCCAACTGTTTTTTCGTCAAATCAAAAGTATTCATAAAAGTGGTTTTACAAACATTCACCATATTACCTTCTCCTTCTGGAATGGCATAATGGATGGTACTTTGACGATGACTCGCACGAGCATCTTCATATGAGCCATGCCTTCTTCTCTTGACGCCAGTCACCTGTATTAAACCCATGATGTAAGTTCCACGAACGTCAGGCCTTGTTTCGTAGTATTTTTCAAAAAGCGCCAATCTATTTGCGTAAGTCAACGACATGCAATGAAATTAACATTTACATGTTACCTGGAAGAAAGAATACACATTCAGGGGTGCGCACAAATAATTTGCAATGCTGAAACTCACTTTTAAGATAGGTTTCTTTTTTTTCAACTACAGGTTTTCCTTCTCTCGCTTCATATGATTGTCCGGCATTTTTTGATCCTTTTTTACGAGATTCCGTGTTCATTTTAAACTATTTCTTCACTCGTTTGGTCGAAAGGACAGATGTAAACAAATAGACGCACAACAGACAGCAGCTTAGTATGTACTACATAGCTAGCACCTTTGTTGAGGAACTGACGTGCTTTGACTTGCTTGTTTTGCAAAATTTCCCCTTCCATTTTCTGTCCGGCCACTTGGCCCCTTTCATAGCACATCGTCGATGATACATAGCACCTTTCTATAGAAATATGTCATTTTTAGAGAATTTGGCACATAGCCCCTTTGTTACTTCTACTCCTCAATTAGAAAATATTACGTACAAGGGCCATATGACAAAACAATTTCTACAATAAAGTGAAAACTATCCGATATATATATTTGGGTTTCTGCAGATGAAACTACGGATATGAAGGGTAGATGTGTGATCAACGTCGTTGTCGGATTGCTGGATCCGCAAGACTTAAATAAACCTTATTTAATATATCAATCAGAAGACCAATCAGTAAAAAATTACAAAAAAAAATTATTGCGGTAGTACATCGAAATCCGGATTTTAATATTTTAAAACGAGTTGATTTACGGATGAATGAATTTCTCAAAAATGTTCCAATTTGGTTTTGATTTATTTTTTTTGCCTGTGACTAGTTGCGATGTAGAAAGGTCATTTTCAGGGTTTAAAGACATTTTAACATCTGAAGATAATTTTGTAAAATATGCAGTAATACAATCGTTCAATGCATATCAAAGAAATGAGTAAAATATTTCGGTTTACTAGCGACCGGCAGCCGATTCGCGCCTATGGATATCAATCCAATCGACCGCAGTCGTCATTGACTCATGCGTGCCCGCTACGCACACTCATGGCTGCGCGACTGCTAGCACTGCAGGACATACATTTTTCTCTGGCCACTGGTTATAATAGTTTTAAATGTGGAAATAATCCAACCTGGTATCTGGGAGTTGCCGAATTTTTATTTCATCGTTAGTCGTTAGGAAAACAAACACGACTAAATGCCTTCTTGCTGTAAGAACTTTTTCTTCGAAGTTTTCGTGTCGGTATTCTGTTCACGCTCGCAAGGGACGCTACGTAACGTTATATCGCATAAAAAATGTAACGGTAGCCGAGTTATTTACGCGCATTTTATACAATCAGTCTAATGCGGGCGATAGTGGTAAAATGGAACCCGACAGCGGCCGAAGATCGTGCACGCACCCTTCTCTCTTCTCCGACGCGCGGAGAGTCGCTACCCAGAGCATTAACATAAAAAGGCCGGCGACGGGCGCCCGGTTCCGCCGGATTTATTGCGCGAAACCGCACCGCGATCTGCCGCTAGGGGCGCTGTTTTCCTTTTTCATTATGTATATTTTTTATTGCGCCATAAAGATAACACATGCTACGGTCCGTGTCTCCTGCCTTGTTAACGTCCCCTATTCCAATGTCGGCTCTGTAGTGCGTTACGCATTTTTACGCGCGTACTCTAGCCGGTTTTATTTCGTCGACAGTAATTTTGACAATAAGTCACCGATACTACTTTACTTTGGATACACTGCTGATCTTTTGGAAATGTACCGATAGATTTTTATAAAGCACTGCAATCGATTGCTGACGACTTGATTTTTTATTTCACCGAACATGGATATTATTCTGTATTTGAAGTAATATATTGTGTTGGTTTTCATTAATTTGCATTTTTTTGACTGATTTATAATTAATTAAAATTAAATTAAATTAAGAATTACATAGTTCTGCCTAGTTCCTTTCGTAAAAAAATGTGTACCTGCATTGTATTCAATGCACGGAACATTAGTGAAATAGATATACAGTACGTCTTCAGATGGATCGAACTATGCCTACACTAGACCAAAATTTTTATTTTTATACAATTCAAATCTGCAAATTCTTTTGTCCTAGTGTTTTTCCGTAAACGACAAAAATATCATACATCTACTATGACAGACACTATGAGCATTATTTCCCTCTAATTTGGCATACTGCTTTTAAGATCCTTGAATAAATTACTTGAAAAGACATTTATGTGTATTGAAACAAAATGTAGCTTTAACACCTCAAGATATTTTTTACGAAATAAGTTCTATTATTGATGTTATTTAGAAACAATTTCAGTGTTTTATAATTTCTTAAATTCTGCTTTAAAATATTAAGTTGGCAGAGCTTTTGAATAATGCAAAATATATTTAGGACATCCACACAACGAAAAGTGGTCTTAATTCAATGCAACGTTTGTTAATTCAAAACAACGGTTGTTTTATATACACAAAAATATATATCGTTCATTGAAAAAAAACGTTGTTTTGGCCGGTTGTGTTACTTTAAAATTGTACAATTAATATGATACTGTACTTATTTGACTTAAGAATTTGCTCTTTTAATTAAAAAGGTTGGGTAATTAGATTAATCAGTTAGAAAATAAACTGCTTACGGTACTTATTTAGATTAATCAGCTCATATTCTTGGATTAAACATTCACCTACTTCTTTTAAATAATATTTAATATGTTTTTTTATCTATTATTTTAATAATAGTTTACATGCATATTTTGCAATTAACAAATCCAAAGAAGAACTTATAAGAATCTTGTTTGCCTACTAGAGAAGACACCCGGTGCCGTTATACCCTCGTAAGAGACCTCTTTTACGACGAGAAACTAAAGCGCATTCTATCGCCATTCTCACATTATTTTCAAATCAACGACTTTCTTACATCAAAGCAATTGTTTCCCTAAAGCAAATATATAGGTTGTTTTATATTAAAGAAATATTCTTATTATAAGAATGTGTTTTCTTAAAACAAACAAAGTATGTTAAGAATGTTAATTTCTTAACATTAGACAAGCATTTCTCTGTGTGTAGTCTTGTACAAAGCGAGGCTCCGAAAGTTAACATCGTTGATTGTTTTATCCGTTAAAGAAAAAGTTAATTTCGTTAACAGATAGTCCGTTAATTTGTTATAAATGTAAGTGGAACAGAACGTTAATCGTTAATATTTAAAAAAAACTAGGTTATGTTGAATGCCGATCTGCCGGTGTGTATGCAACCCAAACAATTGCGGATCTTTCGGTTGCATACGTTAAAATTGGCTTTAGAATTTTACAATCTAGGTACAGTGGTAACTAAAATAACTAGATTTAAACCACAGAACAATATAATCCTTTAGAAACCGTATGAATCTACTGCGGCTACAATTTTGTGGATCCACAGTGGACCACCACCTAATGTAGCCGGTGCGAAAGAGACGCTTGTCTTGGTTAACATATTCTGAGGAGCACAAGAGAATGTTGTTGTTTTGCTATCAGTGGTGTTTTGGCAGAGTGGCGACTTATACAGTCCGATATGAAAGTACTGTGTGTTAATTCAGCTACATCGTGCGTTGCATTACTTACTGCAATACAAATGAAGACAAGAATAATCAAGTCAATCAAGAAACATTTAATGCGTAAGTGTGACTTTGCTTATTATAGACTTTTTAGAGCTCTCAATAAAACTCTACGAAAACGCTTTATCAAGAATAACCTCTTCTCTAGAAGTTAAAATGTAGGTCTATTATACATATAGTAAGGCCCGTTTGGGGACACAAATTATTGTTTTCTTTTATTTAAAAATTCGTGCAAATTAATCATAGTACAATTATTGTTGTCAATCAATTACTCTGATTTTTACAATAAGACATCATTATTTTAAAATTAACTGTAATAAATTCTAAAATCTATCAAATATTTAGTTTTTTACCTAATCAGAACCTTTTTTTAATTAAGTGAATATTGAGGTTGCTAGCGAACAATAAAAATACCAAAAACCAATTCAGGCTAAGAATATATTTCTAATCAGCCACTTGGGACTTTAACTTAGGAAATTTTTAATAAGCAATACCCAAGTGCTTTATGCTCTCGAATCAATTGTTTATAACTGATACTCAGTGGTAGAATCTTTTATTTTGTCGAAAAATAAATATAAATTAAATAAATCCAATTTCTAGAGACCTTTTTGGCACATGTTGTTTATGATTTATTCCATGGGATTTATTGAGCTAAACAGCCGATCAACCGCAAGGACATCTGTTTTCCTTTTTCATTATGTATTTTTTATATTTTTTATTGCGCCATAAAGATAACACATGCCCCTGACCGTGTCTCGTTCCTTGTTAACGTCCCCTATTTCGATGTCGGTCCTGTATAGTGCTTTGCGCATTTTTACACGCGTACGTGCCCCGTTTACTTAGTTAAGGGAGGCACGCACGCACTTTTCCCTCATCACGTGTCTCATATGAGCTAAGCCGGTAGGAAAAGTGGTTTTGAAATATTAAAATTTATTGCCCGTTCAGCATATTGAAGCGACGCGTAAGCTACTTGCAAAAGCAAGCAGAAGCCCCTATTTCAGGTCGTAAGTAGCAATATTTGCTTAAGCGTTTTATGCGGAGGTCCTCAAAAATGAAATACCTCCCGTTCGAGCGAAACAAAACGGTCTGAACATGATAAAGTGTAAGGGTACTACATGGTGGAATATAGGCTAATTCACATTCAAGCATATGTTAGATATATAAAGGTGAAGGATATATTTAAAACACAGTTCTTTGTTTTCTTTTTAACTGGAATTAAGGTGGTTTATACAATTTTTGCCTCCAAGCCATCGACGAGGCGACGAAAGTTCAGAATGAGATAGAACTATACAAACTAAACAGCCGACGTGTAGCACGCTAATATTACACGTCAGCATGCTGGGCGTGTCTTAAATCACTAACAATAAAGTGCGGGACATTATTTGTGTAACTGCCGAGGAGGACGCATAGACTAACGCTCTAAGGCATAGCGATGTCAGTCACCGTGATACAGACGTGATAATACGTTGCTTACAAATTACGCAATCGTTACTTATGCCATGAACGAAATAAATCATATAAAATAAATGTTTGATACAAATTATAGATACCTAATATTTGTATCTAGTTATTTTGACGTCGAATAACTGTTGAAACTGAAACTGTGTAAATACAACTGAAACTAATGTGTAAATAATGAGACACAAATACATAAGCGTATTGCCGGCCATGGCTACCACAGCTAAAGCCATACGTTGAAGGAAAAAAAGATTGACACAAATTATGGATACCTAATATTTTTATCTAGTTATTTTGACGGCGAATAACTGTTGAACTACTTTGATTTCATTATTTTTTCGGTACATAGTGAGAATTACACTAATGCTTTTATTTTTATTTTTTTCATTTAATTTCTCTATCTTTGTGCCGATGGTAACAGTGAAAATGAAAAGTAATAGAATAATGGCGTTTTGTTTTCTTTTATTGCACCTACCGGGTCTATAAACATAATGTCGTTGTTGCTATTCGTATAGTCACGGTGACATACATTTTTTGCGTGTTAGGAAACTAGGTACGCATATAGACGTAAAACCCATATTTGTTGTGTCACAATTTCGGCGCTAAGAATGACGAAAAGTCATTGCATTCTTTGCTGCTTTTAGAATCGTCGGTCTCCTTTTGTCGGATTCCTTAAATCTGTAATAATTGGCATTATTTTTGTAATCATAATTTTATTTAACGGGGGAGGAATGTGATAATTGCTATTGGTCTGTTTATGGGACCAACGTTATCGTGCGTTGGTCTGTGAGAGACACGTAATCTTATCAAATGTGAAACTTTTTAATGGTTTTTAATGGAATTTTGTGAATTCATCCGAATAAACGTTTAGGGTGATGGGAAATTTCCGAAATCAAATCGAACCAGTTTGAATAATACTAAAAAATCTGATGTGGCCAGGCACATGACTTTATCATACCATATATTAATAGTTTAGCTGCATGAGATTCTATTTGATCGAGATCGGCCTCGTCTGCATTAAAATAAAACTACTAGAACTGGACAGATATTTTGATTATATTTACAGTATGTAATGTCAAAACATCAGCATTTGACTACCTACCTACTGTCACTAGCACTACCTACCTACTGTCACTGGCACTACCTACTGTCATTAGAATCACAATATCTGACAAATCCTGGCTAGTTTTAATACTAGTTTTAATACTAGTGCTTTAATGCAGTACGAGCGATCCCGATGAAATAGAATTTGCTCATGCGGCTAAAATATTTATTTTACCAAAAAATTACATAGTCATAAATTATTCAGAATTTCCTCTACATTAATTTATTATTTAACTATTTCGACGAACTTCCAGAAATAGCGGCTTATTTGCAAAATATTTCAAAAATGCTAAGACTAAAGCTTCTTGTCATACTACATATATGATAAAGTAAAATGGTTATTGGTTCTGATTATTAATATATTATATTGGCTTCTAGCATACTATATTTTCGAGTTTTACCCCGTCTTCAGTGCTAACTACAAAAGTTCATAAAGAATTATGCTCAACATTCCAAATAAATTTTAATGTTACCATACCGTCTTACAATATTTCTTGTATTTATTCGCGAAAACATAAGAACATTGCTATTCGCAATCGAAATAAACATTGACACCACGATGTTTTATTATTGTTGCACTGTACGTGCGCGCGTGTTTCTCATCGCGTTCTCCATGCATTTGCGTGTTGAATAGACGTTTCGCAACCGCTGACGTTCTGAATACTGTCAAAAGTCTCTAAATATCCCGGCTACCTGCTATTAATGCAGACACGATTACGATCAAATAGAATTTGCTCCTGCAGCTAAACTATTAATTTTACCAAAAAATTTTATAGACATAAATTATACCAAATTTCCTCTACTTTAATTTATTATTTATCTATTTTGACGAAATTACAGAAATGACGGTTCATTTGCAAAATCGTTGAAAAATGCTAAGAGTAAATAGCCAGTTCCTTTGGACCCTTTTGAACCAAAAGCTTTTCAGCTCTCAGTTTGGTCATGAAACTTCTAAATCTGAACTTTCGTCCCGATACCTTTAGTAGTTTCTCCGGAATCGTCGTCACAAAAATCGGGTACACACATACACACACACACACACACACACAGACATTTTTTTGGACCTTGGTCAAAAATGTTCAGGGGACCCAAAAATATCTATTTCCGCTAAAACCCCAATTTTTTTTTCGGCACGATTACAATACTTTACCATACTGCGTATGATAAAGTAAAAACAGTTTGAATCACTAAAAAACAGTTTGAATCAGTTTGAATTAAACTACATTCCATATTTTACGGTTTTACTATTATTTAACCTTCACATTAAATATGGATCGGGTGGAAATTTTCATCAATTGAATAAATCGAACCACTTTTTAAAAGTTAACATTTCAAAATAGGGGACAAAATCGTATTTAAAAATTTATGAGAAGAATTTAAAATCTACATAATTTTTGATGAGGTTTTTTAAATGCTACTTACGTGCGTGTCGAATGGCCCAATTATTTCTATTCACATTCTTTTTATTGTTGAATTACGATATTTAGAAGAACCAATTTGTCAAACATTATGTTGTAAAACGACAACAAAAAAATAGATAATAAAACACCTGTCGAAATATCAAAGTCCGCTAATACAATATCGACGAATTTGATACCAACTTTCTGTAGACCGGAAGTGAGAGTCAATTCCAGAGTAGTTTACTTCAAAAGTTCGGATCGAGTAGACCCGTATTCCGGAAATTCAAACAAATAGAAATAGTGGTACATCAAAAAATTTTACTGGAACAGTTCCGTGAGACATTGTGTATGTAAGAGATTTATGAAAATAAAGATATTCTTTTCTAATTTTGACGTAGTAATTATGACTACTATATACTCAGCACGTTGGGTGTATAAAAATATTTTTATAAAAATAATTCAAATCGCGACAACCCGTCAAGAGACGCGATCTAAATATCGGAAGAGACATAGGTACTGCGGCGCCTTTTTACTTTATCATACGCAGTATGATGAAGTATTGTAATCGTGCCGAAAAAAAAAATGAGATTTTAGCGGAAATAGGTCTTTATGGGTCCCCTGAACATTTTTGACCAAGGTACAAAAAAATGTCTGTGTGTGTGTGTGTCTGTGTGTGTGTGCGTGTGTGTGTGTGTGTGTAAACGATTTTTGTGACGACGATTCCGGAGAAACTACTAAAGGTATCGGGACGAAAGTTCATATTTAGAAGTTTCATGACCTAACTTAGAGCTGAAAAGCTTTTGGTTCAAAAGGGTCCAAACGAACTGGTAGTTTATTCTAAGCCTTTTTCAAGGATTTTGCAAATGAGCCGCCATTTCTCTAATTTCGTCAAAATAGTTAAATAATAAATTAAAGTAGCGGAAATTCTGAATAATTTATGCCAATGACATTTTTTGGTAAAATTAATAGTTTAGCTTTTTAGTTTATTCTAAGCCTTTTTGAAGGATTTTGGAAATGAGCCGCCATTTCTGTAATTTCGACAAAATAGTTAATTAATAAATTAAAGTAGAGGAAATTTTGAATAATTTATGCCTATGAAATTTTTTGGTAAAATTAATAGTTTAGCTTCAAGAGCAAATTCTATTTGATCGAGATCGGTCGCATCTGCATTGATATGAAATTACATAGTAGCCAGGATTTTGACAAATATTTTTTTGTGTTGTCACATTCAAAAACAGGATTTTGACAAATATTTTTTGTGCTGTCACACTCGAAAACAGATGATTTCATCAGAGGTTGGAGAACCGCTATGGAACGTTGCCGCTCTAGTGCGGCAAATTACAAAATGCAAATTTCAAATAAAATAAGATCACCAATTTGATTGTTTGTTGATAAGAAATATCAACCCGTTGTTATATCTAATTGTAAAAACAATAAATTGAGAAAATTGTAAATAAGGTATAGCGATGAGTGTAGTTATATTTTAGTATGTTGGTACGGATGTAACATCTACAGTGTCATGAACGAATATAAATCTGTCAGAATTTGAATTAGCTTTTTAAACTTGACCTTTCATAGAAGTGGTATCAACCTAACGTTTCCTATAGAGAAATATAAGCATTTTTGATTTTTTTGAATATCTACGTATTTCTCTAAAAGCAATACAAAAACACGATTTATCTCAATCAAACAGATTCTCATGCAGCTAAACTATTAATTTTATAACTTGTATGATAAAGTCATGTGCCTGGCCACATCAGATTTTTTACCGATGGAGAAAGGACTGGTCTTGATGCTGATATGGGGTTTTGATCAGAACTCGCTTCCATTTTGCCGCTATAATTTAGATTTTAGACAAAATAGGTGACTTTTACCGTTTTTTTTTTCTGTATGAGTTCATTAAAAATATTGTTTTTTGCTATTATTAGCACCTGGATTATCTGCATATCTATACTATATCCAAATTTCACGATTATATGCCAGAGCATTCACGGGACGTTTGTGTTGAAATATGCACTAATTATTTGCGCTGTACAAGCCGTCTAAATGTTTTGTGTTTGGAGCAATATTAACAGTTTGGTATCAATTGTTTGACAACAATTATATCAACTAACTATTATTTTTACGTAAAAAAATCATGTATGTCACCATATATTCAAAATGAGAAAAGTTCGCAACCTAGGGTTGCCAGGTGTCCTGGGTTTCCCAGAATTTCCTGTGTTCGGGCTTAAACGTGCGCGGCTTGCGGAAGACGTCTGTAGGCGCTTAATGGCCGCCGGCCGCCACTGCATTGAAAATGTCTGTAATTATACGTTTCCTATGCAGCAGCGGGTGGTGGCGGCGGGCGGTCAGCGGTTTTTTGAGATAATTCAGATAATAAAAGTTGATTTCATTACCATTTTCCCACCTAAAGTGTAAATCATCAAAATAAAGCTGGCACAAGAAGTCAGCTTGATTCTTGGCCTGGATTGTTGGCATTTGTCCCGCGTGTTTTAAGCCGATGTCCTGCAAATTCAGTTTTTGGACCAGACAGCGCTACACCAATCACCACCGGAAAACTACCTGTAAATTCTCAGTTATTTTCTCAAATTTACAGAAGGACACGCACGACACGTATAATTGCATTTTATCATTGTGTAGGAGCATATTCGTTGTTTCTATGGATGTATTTGTCTCATGAGCATGCGCTTCTTATGTTATAGTTGTCATATTCTGACTTATTAGCTATTCAAATACTGAATTTGACACAATAAAGATAAGCACAGATAAAAATTTTAAATTATTAAAAATGTAGTTGTTACATTTACAGTATCTTGTATTGTATTTTCCAAATAATTCTGTATTTTTGATTTTTTTTGCTTCTACTTTTATGCTACTTCTGGCACAATTTGAGGCTTGGAATTTGTGAACGGGACGCCACCCAACCCACCTGTTCGGGAAGATCTCCGGGCGACTATAATTGACAAGTGGGAATATTTTAAACAGCACTGACCTAGACTTTAAAAATAGCCTTGGACGGTAGCGCGATACTTTTAGAAAGTTGTCACCAGCTACACGACTAATACACAGATGCAACAAACATTTTGTGTTGTCGGTCGAAGGTTTGTCGACGCGCGATCTTTTAAAAACAAATGTTTAAAGTAAATATTTCTAAATTATCTCAATTTATTTATTTTTATTTCGTATGGTATTCAGTTTTACAAAATAAATAACTGAATACGATCGCTTTTAATTTGCCATACGAAGTATGACAAAGTATCGCAATGGTGCCGAGAAAAAATTGAGATTCTAGCGGAAACATGTTCCTTGGGGTACCCAAAGGGACATGTTGGGTACTTGCATACGTATAAAATATGATAACTCCGCCATTTTCCATTCGATTTCGAAAGTAGAACACCCAATTAAAAGAAGAAGTAATTTTCAATTCTTTTTTTAAAATTGAAAGTCCATTTAAAGTTGTGTTTGTTTATTAGAACCGGTTGAACCGGTAGAATCGGTTGACTCAGTTATGGAATTTTATTCACTGTCTAGACCAGCGTTTCCCAACCGGGGTTCCCTTTCATAGAAAATTAATAAATGTATAGAGTGATTTGCAATTTATGCGGACAGGAAGCTAAAGTGTAATTTCAAATTTCGTGACTGCATTTAATTAAACAAAAAATAATTAAATTATAATGAAGTAAATACTAATTTTGACAATGAAACAAACTTAAAAGTGCTTCACATATTTTTATTTGTAATTTAGTAAGTTTTGGCATTTAACTTTCACCTCGAGTCATAAACTATCGTGTATCAGTTCAATTTTCAACATTGTGTATGTATGAGCAAGCTTTTTCTTATTTAACAAACTTTAAAAGAAAATATAGAGATCATCTGTTATTGATGAAATTAGTGTAGGTATACAAATATCTTCTTTTTGCTCAGAACGTAATCATTGTTCTATCTAAAATGTTTCATAGGGACTTATTTATTAATTAAATTTTACTATTAATAAAAAAGTCTTTTAAACGGCTCTAACTTCTTAATATTAACTTGTTATCAATAGGTCCTTTTTACTCAGAATAAATATTTCTTAATTTTTGCATTTTGACCAATTATTTTTTAAAACTGAACTAATTTATTAGAGTATATAAGTAGCAGGTACTTTTTGTATTCTTCGTTTTCGAATTATTTGATTTGTATTTAGATTTTCCTTTCTTTGGCAATACTTGAAAAAATCTAAAAAGAAAAAGTGAGTTTAAACCTAGAGGGAAATATCTGCAATGTTACAGAAAATGAATGTAATAAACTACCAAAAAAGCTGTAAAAAGAAGAATTAACTGTAATTTTGCTGGTTATTGGATACCAGCTATATGTATTTATGTATTGTTTTTACAGAATTCACATATTCTAAATATATTTCGTTGTAAAATTACAACAGTACCACCGTAATTTTACAGGGCATTTTTTAAATTTTACAGGGAAGGTACTTTAATTTCGCAGACTTGTATCTGATTACTTAAAAAACTGCCCTACACGTTTTTCTCTTCGCAAACAACTTGCCTCGGAAAGATGATGGTATATTTTGTTTTGTTGGGGTTCCGCCAAGTTCCAACCCAATTTAAAGGGTTCCGCAAGAGTAAAAAGGTTGAGAAACGCTGGTCAAGACATATCACACAAGAAAGAATATACCGCCAGACTGATAAATATGTACTCTTGATACACATTAGCTAAACATTGGTATTACATTAAATATACAATTTATATTGTTATTTTATACGTATTAAACTGTTGTCCTTATTTCCTTATTTTAGTAACTTTTTTCATGTTAGTCTATCAAATTATGTTATTAAATATCATTTTACGTGTACCCAAATATCCTAACATCATTAATCGCCAATCTTGTCCAAATACAATTGTCTATACTTTTTGTATAGACTTTAGTATCACAAAATTTCATATAAATTAATAATCAAACCGATCCATAAGCAGGAAGAAATCAGCTTTAGTTCATGCTTCAGTAAAAATGTAAAAAAAGGAAAAATGTGCGACAATCGCAATAAGTTTCGTTACGTCGATGCATTATTGGTAAATAGACAACGCCGGTTACAATATTAGTAAAAAATAAATCAGTGGTTGAGGCATACAACACTTTTTTTGTTTTTAAACCGCAAGTTTCGGGTAAGAACAAGAAGAGTTGTGTGTGTTTGTTCTAGAAAACTGAAGTTATGAAAATAAAAAAAAAATAATAACTCAAGCACTTGATGGCCTTACCATCACTTATCATAAGGTGGTGCTATTGTGGCCATTATTTTCAAACGCGTAAATATATTAAGTTTATTAATGATTTGCACTATAACGAACCCGAATGGGTTCGTTTTCGTTGATTGGGGTTGAGCACCCTGGTGTTGAAGCTGACAAATCTAGTTAAAAGGATCAAGCTGATGAATGATGATACACTTCTGAGGATCAGGAGGCATGGTTTCTCCCATCTGGATCGCATTCAATGGACCGACGTGAAGTGTCAAATGAGAAATGCTGCTGGTAATGTAAACGCTAAACAGACGTGTTATATAAACGAAGAAGATCTATTAAACGTTTTTAAGTTTTATTGAGGTATTTCTGTTCTTTTTTTATTTAGCTACTTTTAATCACGATTATAGCTGAGTAGCAACTGATTTAGTAAACGAGTGAAAAGTTTGCTGTCAGTAAAATTCAGTTTTGAAGCGGAATATACCTGGAAATGTAATCAAAGTAAACGACCTTAATAACATATTGCCTTATGATAGACTTGCAGGTTATAAGAACATGTAATGAAAAAGACAAGAAAAACAAAAAAAAGAGTTTCATAGTTCTGTAATAACAATAAATTTGTAAATATAATAGTAATGTCTAATTAATATGTATGAAGAGTACGGATTTATTACAGTCAGCCGTTATATTATTCCGTCTGCCCACTCAGTCAAATTTGAACCGATTCTAATAAACAAACGCGTATTAAGCGCAAAATTTAAATGTGATTTTAATAAACAAGAAATAGAAAAAAGTACCGATCAAAACAGGTCATCGAATTGTTTTAAAAAATCACAAGTGAAGGGAAAACTTTCGCATATTTTTGGCATATGCTTCCTCTTCCAATTGCAAATCAAACACAAAATGGTGGAGTAATGAATTTACTCACATGCCAGTAGTAGGAAATTTTTCCTATAACGTTTTGTATAGTTATACTAGCACTACAACTTACGTCTCGTAAATAGTATACTTTTTGTTTGCTTTGTAAGACAGTGTAATTAGTGTACCAGGTTGTTCATTTGACGTATTTCATAAGATATTAAAACGGATGCTAATCGGTAAAAGGTACCTGCAAAAGCAAAATCATATTATCTGTTCTCATATCTTCTCTCTGTTTAGTAACAGTTCGGTACCGCATCTGGCGCGAAGAGATAATCCGTGTTTATCACGCGGCATTATTTAGTTGCACTTCTAATTAGTTTTATCAAATATTTTAATAGGATTACGCGCGCATAAAAGCGGTATTATCGCGCGGTACGGTGGCGCTACCCCCTGGCGCCTCGTCGGCCGACCGGCCAAACAAAAACTTAAATGAAGTTGAAAGCGGCTTACTGGAAACTCCACGGGTGCCGCGCGTTGGCCCAAAGCTCCGGCAAAGTTGAGTTATTAAAATTTCGCGTGTAGTTTCACGCTCGAGGTAATGGAAAATTGCATTTCGCCTTGTTTGCGGAGCAATCGCATACGCCAAACAAACGCTAATTTTGAACAGCGAATTTCGATGCGAACTTCAATCTAACTATCGGCAAATTTGTACCGCTTTTGTTATGTTTTAGTGAATAATTTATTTGATATTGTAATAATTAATTATGCATTTAATATTAAGGAAAACTCAATCTTTAGGGTGTCCCATCCACAGACGCTTTTCCTGCATTTTTTTACAGGAAAACGTTTTGTACGGATTTATTTGTTTCTTCAGTTCCTTAGTTACTTACTTAATGCTAATTAGAACTACAACAAAAATAAATACGTTTGCACGTTTCAACATTTTTTGTTTAACTCTAATATTTGTTTTCTGAGAGGCAAAAATATATTTATTTGCTACAAAGAATGTTTATTTGAGTCAAAACAATATTACTTTACTCAAAACAAATGTTATTTGACATTCTTTGTAGCAAATAAATATATGTTTGCCTGTATTCAAATACGCATTTATTTGAGTTCAACAAAAATATCTACAATTGTACGTGATAAGCGGTTATGCACCTAGGCCATCGATATTCTGTATAGCTTTATCTAACTTTTTAAGCAACAAAAATATTAAATAAACGCATATTATTTTTTTGACGGTGAAATCATTTACAAGGAAAAAAATGCAGGAAAAAAGATGGGACAATCGGTATAAATATCCGTATTTTATGGGTATACCGAGAGTCTGAATGCTGCAGAGAGTAGTCCGGAAGAAGGAGGGTAATAGAAGTAGAAGAAGTATGGTAATAGTAATTTATCTGGGTTTTGGTTGGTGTTGTTAATATACTCAAGTTTATGCTTAAAACGTAGCATATCAATTAATTTATTGTAGATCATCGCCCAAAGTTCATCAATTAGCAATAAAAATAGTAAACTAATCCCGGGATATACATTTATGATCCTGCAATCAAGGCAATGCATATTATTTCATTCCGGAAACCCGAGATTAGAAGCCACCAATAAAAATAAAACTCGCATACATATTTCCAGTACGGTATTGGTGCTGATGGATCAACCTACAAATGAACAAAAATATAAAAAAAATCGACGGTTTTATTTAATTAATTTAGCGGTCCGAGAGAAAATCAACTTTTATATTCTAATGCTTGGTTTCCCGTGCGACATATAAGTCTCTAATTCTTTAATAACGCCATTGAAGAAAGCACCATTGAAGAAAATGCAGAAAAGGTAAACAATTAATTTTTTGCGTTTTTACCTTATAACTCGGAAACTACCAACTTTAAATGCTGAGTTATAAGCAAAAGATGCCAAAAATGTCACGAAATTTGGTAGCAAACCCCAGATTCGGATACTGCACCGCAAAAAGCGTATAAAATGGAAGAAATCAAAACTACCAACTACACAACATTCCTGGTAAAAACGCAAGTTGACTGGATTGTTTGTTAATTGATCAATTAGAATTTCAACAAAAATCATTATTCATTGTGTATAAATTTGTGCAGGTTGCAAAAAACCATCTTTACGAATTGAAATTCTGTATACTCCGCTTCTCTCCAGTATGCTTCTTTTAGGTTTTGTGTTGTTAAGTTGTTTCATAAGTTAACAAGGCAACAACCTTATGAAACACCTTAACAACACAAAACCTAAAAGCAGCATACTGGAGAGAAGCGGAGCGTACATAATTCAATGTAATGACTGCACTTGTACACTTGTACATTGGACAAACAGGGCGAAATTTGAGACAGAGGACACTAAAGAAACATATTAGCAATACAAACACAGCTATTGGAATGCATATAAGATCGGAAAATCACAACATAACGGAGATTAGCAGACAACTACATGAATAGTTGGTACTACATGAATGTAAATAATCAAGAAAATTGGATATTCTTGAAAGACTAGAAATCAAGAAAGAAAATAGAAAACCAACCGATAACCTATTAAACGACATAGATTTCTTTCCGGAGGATCGCCTATTCAATCTCGTAGAATATATGCAACCAAACGACACCACATGCTGAAAATTTTTCGAACATAAATACAAAAACACCTGCTAAATTCCATCACGGCAATAATCTGATATTGAGGATGATTTTTCTATTGAAACTGGATGTATATAACACACATAATTAATCGAAATAACAAAACACTAACGGTACGTACAACATGTATAAAATCTATGTATGTTTATAGTTTACCCTTGAATCCTCAACCGCAAGATTTTTAAAAATAAACTACAAAAACCCAACCACGATTTTAAATCAAGGTACCCTTTCAATTCATCATTGTTCGTGTTCACTTACAATGGTACAATGGTTTTCAAATTTTTGATACTTATGTTGCCACTTTGTACGAGTTTCCGCTATCTCTTTTGCTAACGTCCTGCCGTAAGTCAACTATCACTTTGTCTTCCACACATAGCACACATTATTGCTAGTGTTGCAATACCACGCATCATCATGGCTACGGCATAAATAGATAATCATTTAATGATATCGATGGCTTAGCTGCAGTACCACGTATCATCAGGGCTACAGCATAGGTGATACGTGGTATTGCAGCTAGGCCATCGATATTATTAAATTATTACCTATTTATTTATTTTATTATTTGCCTTATTGAAGTAAGTACTGGAGAGTTTATTGGCTGGGTCTGTTATTATAATTGTTGTCATTATCCGTAATTATTACTACTTCTCAATGTACTAGGTTAGGTTATTTAAATTTACTTAGATTGAATAATTGACTTATGTTTTAACTGTCTAGTAATTGGCGAGAATTTATAAATGACACATTAAAACAAGTTTTAAGAGCAGTGATTAAGGTTGATGACTTTGGTGGATGATACGAAAAAGCACTGTAGACAAATTGAGCGTGTCACTTTTGGCAGTATTTTCAGTTTGGCTTGGCGAAATAATATTAGTATAAATTATGTCAAACCATATGATTTATCGTAATATTTTAAACTTTATTGTCATTCTCGCCGGTTAAGTGCCAAAATGTGTGTTATTATGAGTTAAAGAATGGATTTTTTCTACTCCTATTGAGGAATGCATTCATTATCATGGCAATTTATGATAAGTAATACTAACCATTCCCCACACACATGACAAATATATCATTCCTGGCTCCTCATACCCCGCCAGTAGTGAGAAATATTTCATTCCTCACGGCTTTAGAACCAATCACAGCTCTGGATTTTTCATTTCCAAATTGTTGATACACTGCTTAGCGACATTGTCAAGGCATTGACAACGTCGCTAAGTGACAAGGCGCACCAAACAATTTTAATCTGTCAAAATCCTGTAAACCGTCATAGTGACATACAGCTGTCCATATATGCACAAAAATTAATTTATAAAATTTCGTTGCATGGTCGTAGAAAAAGTATAGTATTCCATTCGCAAGTAATGGCAATTTCTCACTCGAACGCTTTGCAGCACGAGCCGTAGGCGAGAAACTTCGTTCTCGTGAGAAATTGCTTACATTACTTGCTCATAGAATAATATACTATTAATATACCACTACAAAGAGTTCTGCAACACAATAATTTGGCTCCGCAGAACATTTTGACGTTTTGATTTTAATTTGTCGTTTTGATGTGAGCACCGATCACAAAGTGCAAAATATCGCTGTACTTGAGCAGTAACGTATTTAGGTAAAAACCTGACTGAAGTCATTTGACATTCATGTTATGCCAAAAATAACATTTTGATTTTTGAATATTAAATGATGAGACTTATTTCCAATTTCATCGCACACTCTTTTCCTCTAGCCGGGCCGACTTGTGACAAGGCTTTTCCTCTACGAACCGGCCTCGTCTCTATTAAGGGGAGGTTCTCATGTAATCGGTTGAAAAAATAATTTGTTTTCCTTTCATATTTTGAAACCTTGTAGTGTATAAAATCAGCTCCTGAAGCAGTTTTTTGATTCTCGCGAGTTGTACGGTTTTATAGCCTATGGTATTCTTCGGTCAAAATTTCCTGCATTAAGGCGGCGGCGGCGCAAAGAGATGTGCCTATTCAAATGATAATTTTCCGTAACGCTTTAAATTAGGAATGTGAAATTTGGATACAGGAAAGAGAACGTATAGATCTAGGTGCTTATGTTGATTAAATTATTATATTTCAATGAGTTCATATAGAAAGGGAGTTTTAAATAGTATCATGTTTCTACCTACTCTCGAGTTTTTTACACCGATACAACCGATGCGTTTTTCGAGAAACACGATCTTTCAAACTTGTTTGCGCGATTACTTCTGAATCGTTTAACAGATGGAGTTATTCTTTTTTCCTTAGAGAAAATACTTTTTATTTGAGGCTGAACCCCATAATAAGTGAAACTTTTAAATAATTATGTTATTTATAACGATTTTAAACCGAACAAAGCTGTCAAAAATTGATCTTAAAATTCACAGAGCAGCCATTCTGTTAATTTTCAACTTTTTTTTAACTAAATGTTGGTTTAGCCTCCGACTAATTACATCTAGTTTCAGAGCGCTTTTAAAATTTCGATTTCTGGTTATTTTTATGGGAGCGATCGCGAACGTCGTTGAGACAAGCACGCCGCGCTGAATCTGATACTTCCTTCAACAGTATCCACTTCTTGCGTATAGTTTTTTATGGCGCTATGCCCTTTTGTACACTAAGGTATGATAAATATATGGCAAAAGAAATATTGATATCTTGTACAATTTGTTTGAAAAACTGTCTGAAAGTTGAGTTACTTTTTAGGTCTCTACATGCGAACGTCCCCTTAATAATTGGACAACGTATCTCTGCTCGGAGTTTCGCATCAGTGCCGTTGGCATGAGCCGGAGTACGAGTACATCAAAGGCTTACTACCTCTCGCGCGTACATCACATTTCATGGGGGCGGGCGATAGGTAGCACGGCGGGCCGTCGGATTCCCGGCGCGTCTGTCAATACGTTTTACTGCCGCCCGCCGTCCTGACGTGGCATAAACTACAGAAAACTGTAATTTACTACGGACTGAGCCATTGGTCAGCGCTACGCAGACACATACACAACACACACACATTACTGACATTACACACGCACAAGTGGCCTACGAGTGAAGACACCTAGACTATTTGGTACAAAAGTCCGGTAGTTTAAAGTCTTCAATAATTTTATTGTATTTAATCATCGTTTTCATAAAATTTCTTAGTACGATATAACTAAATGTTACATGTGTTATTTTTTACTTTATCATACGTAGTATGATTTTTACTTTATCATACGCAGTAAGATAAAGTATTGTAATCATGCCGAAAAAAAAAATTGAGATTTTAGCGGAAATAGGTCTTTTTGGGTCCCCTGAACATTTTTGACCAAGGTACAAAAAAATGTCTGTGTGTGTGTGTGTGTGTGTGTGTGTGTGTGTGTGTGTGTGTGTGTGTGTGTGTGTGTGTGTGTGTGTGTGTGTGTGTATGTATGTCTGTGTGTAAACGATTTTTGTGGCGACGATTCCGGAGAAACTACTAAAGGTATCGGAACGAAAGTTCATATTTAGAAGTTTTGTTACCAAACTTAGAGCTGAAAAGCTTTTGGTTGAAAGGGGTCCAAAGGAACTGGTAGTTTATTCTAAGCCTTTTTGAAGGATTTTGCAAATGAGCCGCCATTTCTGTAATTTCGACAAAATAGTTAATTAATAAATTAAAGTAGAGGAAATTTTGAATAATTTATGCCTATGACATTTTGTGGTAAAATTAATAGTTTAGCTTCAAGAGCAAATTCTATTTGATCGAGATCGGTCGCATCTGCATTGATATGAAATTACATAGTAGCCAGGATTTTGACAAATACTTTTTTGTGTTGTCACATTCGAAAACAGCTGATCTCATCAGAGGTTGGAGAACCACTATGGAACGTTGCCGCTGTAGTGCGGCAAATTATAAAATACAAATTTCAAATAAAATAAGATCACCAATTTGATTGTTTGTTGATAAGAAATATCAACCCGTCTTTATATCTAATTCTAAAAACGATAAATTGCGAAAAGTATAAATAAAGTATAGCGATGAGTGTAGTTTTATTTTAGTATGTTGGTAGGGATGTGTCATGAACAAATATAAATCTGTCAGAATTTGAATTACCTTTTTAAGGTGCGTTTTCATTAGTGAAAATGGCAGTGGTAGCAGACGCCGTTGTAGTATTTCCAATAGAAAATTGCTAGTGACTCATGTTTATGTACATGCAAACTATCACGACCTGTAAGAAATACTATAATTTCGTATTCTACCACCGCCATTAGCTACCATTACCTACCAATCGGAACGCACCTTTAAACTTGACGTTTCGTCAAAGTGGTACCAACCTAGCATTTACTATACAGAAATCATTTATTTATTTTTTTTTAAAATACGTATTTCTTAAAAAGCAACACAATAAACGTTGATGTCGCTCCTGCCAAAAACTAGATAGCGCAACTCGCTCACATGCGACGGCGACACTCCGCCTTCGGTGACGCGCCGCATCACCGCTCGTCGCGCTATTCCGTACTTTCGGCATTTGTGACATAAATAACTATTATTCTAATGACGTAGTGTTGGTAGTGTCAAATGCTGATGCTTTGACAATACCTACGATTTATCTCAATACAATAGATTCTCATGCAGCTAAACTATTAATTTTATATATTGTATGATAAAGTCATGTGCCTGGCCACATCAGATTTTTTTAATTTGTACCAGTATCACTAAATGTCGATCTATCAAAAGTTTTTGACGATGGAAGATTGTGGCGTGTGCGGTAGTTACAACCGCTGCCACTGCATGGGAATGCCCTCGCCGTCAGGCATACACGCCACGACTGTCATCTCTACCTGTGGTACAACATAGGAAGGTATGTGCATAACGGGAACACGTTTTGGTATCTCGCGCGTAGCCCCGTCATGCGTTTGTTTCTGGGTTTGTGCATCGTACGAAAAAATTTTAGACAAAAGATTGTTCCTATTTAGCGTAAAATCATAATTTGATAAAAAAAGTTAGGTATTCCCCTTTAAAATACTACTAAAATACTAAGTTAACATCATTTTCATCGATTGCAGCGCCATCTGCAATGAAACTGATAACACCATCTCATTTCCCCCTTTGCGTCTTACAAGTTTATTTAAGACACTTTTGTCGTATCATGTATATTTCTCGAGATATTTAGGAGTCTCAAGTTAAAACGACCACCCGGTATATTATTATTTATTTTAATATATTATTATTTTTCTTTTTAAAAACTACGTAAATAACGTTGCTGATATTGTTCTAAATAAACATGTTGTCAAATAATAACTAAAACCATAGCTGATGCCATGTAAAATAAGGTGCGCTATACAGGATGATTGCATGAAGTATATTTTTATCTTTTTCAAATGGCTTTTTCTTGAGATCTTTAAATGGATTAGCCTGTGTATTATTTGCTAACTGATATTTGCCATTAAAGGAGTGGTTTGACATTGTATAACCTTAATCTACTTACTGCCTTGTTAATTGATTCAAAATAGGTTATCTTTCTGGAGAGACAATTCAAAATTGGGATAATATGAATAATAATATGAGTATAGATGATAAATTGATCACGACAATGGAAAGTGTTTTATTTGGAGGTGTTTTCGGTCAATTTTTTTCCTCTGAATAAAAATTCGAATGTAATGATGCCTATCAGCTTGCTTTAGTTGTTGTTTGTGTGTGAGCACATAAATCACATCAAGGAAGCGCCGTCTGTTCAACACTGTCAGACGTTGACAAATTTTCACGATAGTTAAGTTAAAAGTATAGGTTTAAGGGTTTACTTGACTAAAAAGATTTGAAGTTTTTGGTATGATATACAGGGCATTCCATTTTGAAAATATATTTTTTCCTTCACGTCTAAATGCCAGATCCTGTGTAAATGAAAGTAATTTTTCATTGTAGAAAATGGCACACAACTTTTGTATAAAATATTTTTTGCTATCTCTATATAGTATCAACCACCGCGTCTCTTGTAACTACCCTGTATGTATAATGAAGATATGTCTCGAAAGAAGCCATCTTAGGTAAGACATCCGCCACTGACACTATATCGCTGTACAGCAAACAATTTCCGCCTTGGTTGATAAATCTCCGTGAAATTTTGCCCGGACGGTCTGTGATTCCGACTCTAAGATAACGGTGCCGGCATCAAGGTAGCGGAAAAAGATGTGTCCGCTTGCAGTATTTACACTGATCCTCATAATAAAGTGCACAAAAAGGTCGAGAGGCCGCCATAAATCAGGGCGGCCGCCAGTCTGGTCCGGTTCGTGTGTCCGATAAATAAGTCCATCCGGCTTCGTGGATGGCCCGCCCCGCAGACTCTACACCGCCATCTGCCGGGAGCCGCATCAGCACATCTGAAGCGGCGACCGTAAAATCACCCCCGCTGACACGTCTTTCCAATCACCTGACCCATGAGCACACGTCCGACCCACCGCCAACCAACGACAACACTAGACTTCGTGCACTTCGATAACAAAAGAAAGTGCAGAGGATTGGTCAACATCAACAAGAACGAACGAGGAAAGAAGCAGAAAAATAAATTTATTTAATTCCCTAAATATTTAAATTTCTTGGAAAGCAATTGTGAAAAATGAATAAACCCTTAAATATATTCATATTATATTAAAAGGTACGACGTACTATCTACGAATAACCGCCTTTATCATTGCTTTGGCTTACCCAACTTATACAGAAATAGTTTAAATCTTAAATCGGTTAATGAGATTGGTTGTAGTCCATACATGACAAAATCAGTTAATTTGCTGGAATGCTGTTGCACCTTTTTTTTTGTTGCACCTATATTTAGGTCAATATAATAAAGTGTTTAGTAACGTGTCTTTGTTAGGGTTTATACGTCCCTGTTTGTGACATCGATCCTAACCTCCCGGCCGGTTTCGTACATCCTTGTAAAAATTCTTAACAGGTTTTTATCATAGTAACAAAACACCCAGATCAAAAGATCCATCAGTACCTGTCGCCCTCTAAGAACAATTACAGTCAAACACCCAGGAATTATGTTGAATTGAAGGCATTTCAACCCCCAGAAAGAGTTCTTTAACGGGTCCTCCTCAACATAACACCACACGGGACCTCCGGCTTAACTTACAAACATACAGGGCCCGGAAAAATGATCTCCAACATTTTAATCTTTAATTCCAACGCCATTGTAAATGTTATTTAAATTTAATATTTATAAACTGAAAATGTAAGCTGCCATTTGTTTTTATTAAGTTTTGAAAATTACACAGTCCAAGGGGCGACCATTTTGTTCGATACACATTCGAAGCTGATTCTGAAAGTTTCCATCAGTAATTGAGGCGATATTCATGTAATTTCTTGGCGTATTGCTGCTTTCAATTCGTCAATGGTTCGGGGATGGTGTTGAAAAACCTTCGCTTTCAGGTGGCCCAAAGGAAAAAGTCGCATGGGGTAAGATCAGGTGAACGCGCAGGCCACCCAACGTCTCCACGTAACGAGATTACGTGTTCTGGAAACATTTCCCTTAAAACGGCCATTGTCCTTCTTTCCGCATGAGCCGTAGCTCCATCCTGTTGAAACCACTCATCCGGATGTTCAAATTCTCTTAGTTTTGGTTCCAAAAAATCGCATAGCATGTCGACCTATCGATCGGCAGTTACGGTAACCGTTACGCCTCCCTCTTCAAACGCCAAAAGATCCAACACCCCACCAAACGGTAACACGTGGGCTGTGAAATGGCCTTTCATGGAGCTTTTTCACATTCGAAGATGATTTCTGAAAGTTGCCATCACTCGAGCAGTAAATAGAGGCGATATTCTTCTAATTTCTTGGCGTATTGCTGCTTTCAATTCGTCAATGGTTCGGGGATGGTGTTGAAAAAGCTCCATGAAAGGCCACTACACAGCCCGCGTGTTACCGAACTGAACATGGAATATATATTTAGGTGTTCTGCTTTAGCAAAATGTTTTTCAACTTTTCCAAAAGTTTCTATAATTTTCATACGTCAAATTGAAGTTGATTAACGGGGCTTGTATAATCCTTTGGTAATGATTTCAGACCATTATGTACTTAACTTCATATTGTAATTGCTTATATACACAATTTAATGTGAATGTTCCTTTGCCGCCGGCGTTCCTTCGCCACTGGCACGGAGCATCAAGCGATTCGTGTTATCAAGGTGGTGGTAACCTAGACGACGGATGGAATAGTGTCAATCATGTGTCAATCATCGAGTGTGGCTGTTGAGGGCTCCTTTGGTTAACTGGAAAAGTGGTTTACATTAATAATTTAAACAAACACAAATATTTATTAAATAAATAAATAGCCTCAATTTCTAGGTACAGAGGTTTCAGTGCTTTAAGTTAGCAGCGTTTTTAAAAAGAGAATCATAAAACAATAAATACTAATAATAATATCTGGGTATTACCAGCTGGTGTTCAGAGAAAGTAAGTAGACTTTGGCAGTTTGCAATCTATGAAGATAGCATCGAAATGATGTCACAGCTCTTATGACAAGACCAGTGTCCGTCTTATTTTTGCACAGTAATTTTTTTATGTATGTGTTACAATTACGTATGATTGGTACTCAAAGTTACATTTATGGGAACATCCCAGTTGTTGATAATTTATGTATGTCTGGTTATTCAGATTATATTTAGAGGCGAAATATATAAGAAAAACAGCTGGAAAAAATGAAAGACAACAAAAAAGCTACTACATGGAGCGTGTGCACGCTGTGTTTTTTGTCGTTTGTCTTTTTTTGTTTTTCATAGTTAGCGCTTGTACCGATTTGCAATTTAATAACTATGATAAACCTACTCTTGGTATCACGTAACATAATACGTCTTCCCCACTCTCGCGAGACATAGCGAGAGACCGCGAACTGGGAGAGTGTGGATTCACCCAAATCCGCTAACATTCGAACTGTAAGAAGTCGAATAGTTGGATAAAAATCACGCGTTCGACGAGTGTCTCGTCATAAACCGCTTTACTTATTCGCATTCGCGTCGATCCATTCAATGTCGGTCTAATGACGCGACTCAAAGGCTTTTTTGTGTGTACCCGAAGGTATTATTTACGACCGGGGTCTGATTTATGACATCAATCACGTGCGCCATCAATGCAACTCGAAAACTAGGTACCAAATGGAATAATTGGTTTAGTATTGAAATAAAATGATTACAAAATATTGTACACAATAAGTTTATATGCAAAATACAAATAGTGTACATTGATGTTAAATTTAATATCCGATAGTATTGTTTTCTGTATTTTTAACGCCCCCATTACTATAATTTATCAGAAAAAAAATCACATACACAAAGTTAAAATGGAAAATATACCAGATAGTGATATTTATTTCTGTATTATTGAAGAAATGCAAATGCGTATCAATAAATTAACCATCCGTATTATAAACTAATGAAAATTAAAATTAATAGCAATATTAAATCAAGAATTAGTTAATTAGAACTAAAGAATTAATTATTTAAGTCTTTCAAATAAATCCTATTAGTTCCACGTTATTCCAGTCTTATTTTTCTATGCTTTCTGAATGTATTGTATCGTTCTGGTGCAGTTCTTTGATTACGTTGGCCGGCTGACTACCTGGTCAGTTGGTACATATTATTTTAATAATAATAATGGGGAATGACGCATAGGTGCTTCTCGTACATTAGCGCAAAGAAATATGTATTCTCTGTCGACATACATTCAACAGTCATTCTTGTTTTATCTCTCTCGACAATCGCAAAATACGACTGCGATCTACATAGGGCAATTACTAAGTTATTGATTGATACGCTGTTCATACCAGTTTACAGGGTTAGTCAAAATAACCACAGCACCTAAATAATTGTCCAACCGTAAACATTTAAAAAAAATCAAACGAAAGTTCTTTTAGCTATCGTCCAAATATATTTATAATATACAGAGTGCTTATTTTATTATAGAAACTGGCAACCTTTTGTTTTTCTAATAGAACAAATATTTTTAAATTTTTTAATTCTAAGATTAATTCCAAGAACTTTTTGTAGGAATATTTTTGAGTTATAAGTTAACTAAACGGAAAAAAAATAACAGAGCAATTAAATATAATTTTATTTAATGTTCAAACAGCAAATTAAATCAAAGTACAGTAGTTTTAGTTAATTGCTAATACCTAAAAGTGATGCCTTTTATGTTAATGGTTCGCACAGTAAATTCGTAAAAATAATGCCAAAATTAAAAAAAAATTAAATATGCAGTATGTTTTATTTGAAAAAGGAAATGTTACCAAATTTAGTTTAAAACAAAAGAATAGTTTATTTGTTTACGGTTGGAGAATTATTTAGTAATTTTGACTAACTCAATATGGATATGCACTATAATATTGGATTTATAAATATATTATACAAAATAAGAAAATATAGACAATATATACAATATAAGAAAAATTATGCAAATAATAATTTCTGTCTATGGAAAATCATATTGCTACGTCATATATTAGTATATGGTATCTAATCAGAATAATAAATAAATAGCAATTAAGAAATTTTTCAAATTTTGGTTAAATTTTTATTTATTTTATTCATTTAATTTTTAATTAATAATAACCACAATTTCAATGAAAGTATGCATACACACTATACGCTCCAGCGGCTACTTCAGCGACGTCCCCGCAGACGCGCACTGAGTGCACAAGCCACGAGCCGAACCCCGAGAATGTGGATGGCCTTCTTTTCCCGCTATGTCTCACCCAGCCTCGCCGAACGTTTCGCCGGTTTATTCGGGCTGAGTGTAGTGCTACCATAACAGTTATAGAGGTATTTTTCAGAAAACCGTACTGAAAAATTCGCCAAAAAATAATGCCCGCCCATCATTTGATTAATATCTCCAGAACTATTAAGGTTAGCATAACAAATCTTGCACTCTATTAACAACATCACTTATGGGCTTAACTATCAAACGTGTCAATTGACAGTGTTTATTTACTCCTAGTTATTACGAAGGGGGGTGAGTTAAGGGCATGCATCCAGTTACGTTTACTGCCGCTGCTATAGTACCGATGGAAACGCATAAACCATCGAACGTCCGCGAAATCAATTCCTGCAGGCGTGCATGCATGTGATCCCGCATACGAGGCAGGAGGCACACGGCACGACAGGCAGGCAGCGAGTGTACAGCCATAAATGAAATTAATTCGAACGGCGGTCGGGCACGGTCAACCGGACCCTATCTCGCATTGGTAATCGATTGGTAACAAAACACCGACGGCACGCCAACTTGATGCATGCCACACGAATCCCCCGATGTATGTACATACGGAGTGCACAACTGAGCCCCCGCTACTGTGACTGCTGAAAGTTTCAGTAGCTAATCTTTAGTGTATAATATGTAGGTCGGCGAACGAGCTAAGCAGAATTCTAAATATTTGCTAATATTGCCAAATTAATTTTATTGTTATGACAAAATACAATTTACTATGGCTACAGATCACACAGGTGTTCCATGCTAGAGTCAATGTACATTCATGAATGGTCTTGAATTGAAATACACGCTTCTTCCATATAGAAGAGTTGTAGATAATTATTTGCTCTACAAACAGAAAACATGTTCACGCCTACAGGGTGCCACAACAACATACCAACATAAACTTATATTGTTAAATGGAACACTTGGTATATTATTGGTGTCTTTTTTGTTGGAATTGGTATTATCTTCGTTTTGACAACAACTTGATTAGGTTCTTATCAATTATTTCTGAGATAGTGTGAATTTTCTGTTAATAAAACCGCGGAGAAGTAAGCCATGAAAGATAGCAATAACTTTTTTCGAATTTTGTTATGTAACATATATCAAATGATTCAAGTACAGAGTTTTGCTCCAAAAATTCATCAAACGATTTTTTGTTTTTTGTTTTTTTTACTTTTAGATTGCCCATAACACCATAGAGAAACGAGTGGTACAAATCCTGAAAGCCAATAATATTTTACCTAATATCACCTACCCCCATACGACTATAATACAAGAAATTGGCGCGCCGTTCGACTAATTGCTATTAATGAACATAACTCAGCGGTAAAATTATTGCATAACTTCCGTATGTACGTCAACGCATAGGCAATGAAATGTACTATTTACTCTTGAACGCTCAGAGTTTTGCTCGACGGCGAACAGCCCTTAAATGACGATCATGTCCGTACGCAACCGTCCCCACCGGCAATCATATGTCGGTTGGTGGTTGCAAGAAAATATTTATAACTTTTGTAAATATTGTTGCATGACTTTCTATCATATCAAATTGTAGGTAATTAAAGGATTTCTCACCCCTCGCCTCTCGGAGTTTTGCTCAACGGCGAAATAATTGACGATAATGTCCGCACGGAACCAGTACGACGGGCAATCACATATGAAGTGGCTGCTGCAGAAAAATAGTATAACATTTGCAAATATTGTTGCATTACTTTCTACCATATATCAAATTATAGATAACTAAAAGGACTTCTTACCCCTCGCCGCTCGCAGTTTAGGTCGACGGCGAACAACCCTTAAATGACGATAGTGTCCGTACGGAACCGTCCCCGCCGGCAAGCGTATGTCGAGTGGTTGTGGCACGAAAATGTTTATAACTTTTGCAAATACTGTTGCATAACGTTCTATCATATATCAAATTATAAGTAATTAAATTCTCATGCTTCCCCGCTCGAAGTTTTACTGCACGGAAAACAACCCTTAAATGACGATAATGCAGTCAGTTTGAAATTGCTGTATTAAAGGAAACTGCTCGACTGACACCTCTTTCACATAATATATACTGGCTGCTTGATCAGCTTACAAGACTTATGTAAAATCCATAGTCCTTGTAAACTAGGGAACCACCTCAATTAATTACCTATAATTGGATATATGATAGAAAATTATGCAATTATATTTCCAAAAGTTATAAACATTTTTCTGCAACAAGTGACTTACTTGTGATTGCCAGTGTTTCTGGTACCGTTCGGACATTACCGTTACTAAAGGGTTGTTCGCCGTGGAGCAAAACTCCGAGCGGCGATAGGTGCAAAGCCCTTTTAATTACCTACAATTTGATATACAATAGAAAGTTATGCAACAATATTTGCAAAAGTTATAAACATTTTCCTGCCACAACCACCCGACTTATGATTGCCGGCTGGGACGATTGCGGACGCACAATATCGTTATTTAAGGGTTGTTCGCCGTCGAGCAAAACTCCGAACGGAGAAAGGTGAAAAGTCCGTTTAATTACCTACAATATAATTTATGATAGAAAGTTGTGCAATAATATTTTCAAATGTTATAAATATTTTTCTGCAGCGCAGCAGCCATTTGATATGCGATTGCCCGTCGTACTGGTTCCGTACGGACATTATCACCATTTAAGGGTTGTTCGCCGTCGAGCAAAACTCCGAGCGTTCAACGCTAAATAGTACATTTAATTGCCTATAATTTGACGTACTTAGGGAAGTTATGCAATAATTTTAGCGTGAGTTATGTTCAATAATAGCATTTGTTAGTCGAACGCCGCGCAAATTTCTTGTATTACAGTCGTATGGCGTAGGTGATTTTAGGGGTATCACCTTTCCAATACCATTATTGGATGCAAAATTTTATGCGCTTTCGGAATTTGTATCACATGTTTCTCTATGGGGTTGTTGCAAAAAGTTATGGGAAATTCTTTATAGAGATGACAAGTGCATTTGTTGAATTTTTGGAGCAAAACTCTGGCGTATAGTATTGGAACACCCCTATCTTTTGATATATGTTTCATAACAAAAAACTAACTTCTTCGCGGTGTTAATAAACGTGTTTTTTTAATCACTTTGCGGTAACTAACAACGATAAAAATAAGAGAACACATTTTGGATAGTAATAATAAGATTATTTTCCATAGTTCTTAATGATTTGCGATTATATTATGATTTAGGAATAACAGGAGTTTTGCTAAATGTCAAATAACTTAAGAATTTTAAATGGAACACCTGTATATTGTTACGTAGCTCTTGATGGGGGACGGCTCTAGGTCAGGATGGAGGGGTTAATAAAAGTCACACGAATGTTTACTACATAGCTCGTGTATTGCTGACCACAAAGGATTCCAACATTACAGCTGACGGGAATACATGAAACACGATAGTTCGTATACTATACTTAGGTGCTGCAAACTACTGATCATCTTCCCATCCCATGCCGTGGTTTTTATATTAAATTTGGCAAGACGTCATGACCTGTTTTGGGCCCCCAAAAATCCTGAGTTAGGATTATTGGTTGCGTACGGCTTTTGATATAAGTTAATTTTTATTTCCTCGTTTTGAACCCGTGTCACAAAAGAATGTCTTTGTGCCGATTTCCAGACGCCTGCCGTCTGCATTTCTGATCGACCAAAAGTATGTCCAGACGGGTTGGATGATCCGCCTCAACTACACAATGTAATTAATCTGTACTTCGCAACAATATCTTTACTTTCTTCGAAAGATCGGTAAACCAGCTTTCCTAAAATGCCTAATGACAATAGCCCAATATAAAGTTTTTGCCAAAATGATTACGATGAAAGTTTTAATCAAAAGTGCAATAATATACCTAGTATTACATTAAAAGCATAAATTGGTGTTCGTGAATAGTTGTTAAATAGCCTGTATTATACAGGCTATTTATAATATATAAATATAAATAAAATATAAATATATATATAATATAAAAATATTTTTATATATACAGGCTGTATATATAAAAATATTTTCAGACTGTAAACCAAATGATTACCCACAACTTTCCTGTATCAAAGAAACGTGTGTCCAATCTCTTAAAGTCTATGATTTACTTTGCATCTAGCGTGTGACACTTTTTTGCTGTATATACGCAATAGGTAAATTGAAATAGGTGTTTTTGGGTCCCTTGATCATTTTTGACCAAGGTACAAAAAATCTCTCTGTGTGTGTGTGTGTGTGTGTACTCGATTTTTGTGGAGACGATTCTGGAGAAAGTACTGAAGGTATCTGGACGAAACTTCATATTTAGAAGTTTCATGACTAAACTTAGAGCTGAAAAGCTTTCGGTTCAAAAGGGTCCAAAGGAACTGGACGTTTCCTCTAAGCATTTTGCAAGGATTTTACAAATGAGCCGCCATTTCTGTAATTTCCTCAAAATAGTAAAATAATAAATTAAAATAGACGAAATTCTGAATAATTGATGTCTGCGACATTTTTTGGTAAAATTACCTAATAGTTTAGCTGGAAGAGCAAATTCTATTTGATCGAGATCGGTCGCATGTGCATTGATATAATACTATGTAGTGAGCCATGATTTTCCAAATATTTTCAGTCTAATGACAGTACCGGTAGTGTCAAATGCTGATGTTTTGACAATATCTCACTCTATTTACTGTCAATAGTAAAGAGATCTCATATTGTGATACCGTGTACGGTCCTTGCTTGACGGCGTCAGATAGGCAGCGTGTTCAGCGTGTCCAAAATGCATGTGTTCTGTTTGTTTTTGGTTTGAGGAAGTATGATCATGTATCGAATGGGCTGGGCGACTTAGGGTGGTTGAACATGGATAACACTAGGGTGTTGCATGCAGCAATATTATATCATAAGTTGCTACCGAAGAGGATCCTACAATACCTCATGCGGAAGGTACGCTGTAGAACGGATGTCCATAACCTTAATGTAAGATTCAGGGGTTTGTCTGCTCCACCTGCCCATCGCACTGAGCTGTATAAACGGCCATTTTCTTACCAGGTCAGTCACATATATAATGGTCTCAGGGAAGATATGCAAAAATAATTAAACAGTTTTGGGGGAAAGGTGAAGTGTTGTCTGTTTGCTCAACAGGGGGGTCTTTAGGCATTGAGCGCACATCGGAGGCTGTTTTAAATTTTTATTTTTAATGGGCATGTGCAACGTTTTGTTGAGTTGGATTTGTTGCAATTATGTGTAAATTAGACTCAAGAGTATTTTTGTTTTGATAAGTTCTCGGAATTATTGTTATATTATTGGTACAATTATGTCTTAGTTATAGTTTGCGTTAAGGTGTTGAGTGGAAGAGCAAGGCAATTTGGAAACAATTGTGCTGATCTCCGCCCTAAATAGAAATATTATTTTGTTGCATTTAATATTGTTTTCAGTTAATAAAGGAATTATTTATTTATTTAATTATTTATGTACCTGTCAAATCCTGGCTAACTAGTTTTATTTTAATGCAGACACGACTAATCTCGATCAAATAGATTCTCATGCAGCTAAACTAATAATTTTATATATTGTATGATAAATTCATGTGCCTGGCCACATCAGATTTTTGGAATAACCATTTCTCTGAATAGACTGATAGTATCCTAGATAACGGCGGAATTATTCCCCTGCAATTTTTGAAGAGGTGCTATTGGTGGTATTGGAAGGTATATTGTCTTTATCTATTTAAAACAAAGAAACAACCTGCACACATCAATTCAGCTTGCTTGTAGTTTTGTTGCCAAAATCAATTTAACTGTTCTATTATCGCAAATAGTATGGTTAAACTTGAACACTGTATTTTGCCATATGGTCATTTGGCTTTTATTTCGACATGTTGGTGCCTGGTCACCACATATTGATAAAACAAATTTTTCCAAACACTTGTGGCCCTATTTCTAGCAAAATGTAATAGATTGAAAATCATTCAATCATTCCGTATATCAATTAATAGGTTCAAAGTTTTATAAGCCCAAGTACTATTTGCGTTCACTTGCAGCATGTCACTGAAGTTTTTGATTTAAACTTTAAAAACTTTTCATGTGGTGTATGATTATTTGCTCGTATTTTTCTAAATGCCGGGGAAGTTAAAAGCGCTTTAAACCTCGGTCATAACTCATAATAATAATCGTATGTATACTTTTATTTATTTTTGGGTCAAACGACGTACTGTATCCGTAGTAAAACGGGATCCTTGCTTATAAAATTTATATTTTCAATCACGTCGCGTGGTCATTATCGTCCATCGTAAATTGGCAATTCGATGTCCGCATTGAGCGAGTCGTAACTACTGCACTGGCCTGCCGATAAAATAGATCGCACTATCGTATCAGTATAAAATCTGTTCGATAAAAATGCACCGTAAAATTCTTCCATTATTGATGCTTGTGAATCTATTAGCCGGCACACACTGGATGAAGGGTGAGTGAGGAGATGTTTGCTGAACTACCATTTCTGATACCGGAACGTGCCAATCGATTGCCTACCCCCAAATAAGTCAAGTAAGGTGCTCGGGTACAGAGAGTAACGTATAAAATTCCTAACTAGTCATTTTGCAATAAAAGTTAATATACCATAAAATTGAAATCGTCAGCGGTAGTGACATGCGCCCGCCGAAGAAATGGAGGGTTTTATGGGACTGTACAATGGCTACGGAAGCCTCGTAAACCATCTGCTTGGTGGTAAGTTGGAAGCAAAAGAGGTGAGCTCGTAACTAGAGAGGTACGGCGATTTATTGGCTATGACGTTTTCATGAGGATTTTATATCGAACTATTAACGAAAACAAAGGGAAAAAAATGTTTTGTTTGTGGCTACTAAACACCAAATGCAATCTGAAATCCATAGAAATCCATTGCATAGCCCAATACCCAATACGAGACCCCAATACATTGTGAAAAATTTCGATGCTAATTTTTAATGGGATAATTTTTTTCCTGTGAGGATCAGATACATCAATTAAGATGTAAAATTACCATGTTAATTGCGTGTTTATATTCATTGTATATTCACACCTTGATGTTACAAGAATTTAGATTGATTACATAAATTAAATGTTATTTTAAAATAAATATGCAGTAATGTGTAATAATTTTACATCAACTTTTATGTAATACTAAATGAAATATGTGTGTAGTAATATTTTATAATTTGTATATTTTATTAAAAACTAAATGACACGCTTTATTTTGATTTCATGACTTTGCTTTTATATAGGTTGAAGATTATCATCTGTCAATCCATTTGGTTATAAAATCCCTTCAATTTTAAAATAAATTTTCAGGAAGTAACATTGAAGTAATCCCGGCAATCCCGGCAAAAACATTAGAAGTTATACTTAATAAATCTACAGAAGAAAACACCAGCATTGTACAAAGACTGAAAAACAAAATAAACAGAAGAAAACGGAATTAAAGTCAACAACATTAGAAGAACCCCCAAAAAAATACTCCCGTCTTCGAAGTATCAGAAAATAAAACAGAAGCAGCGAGAAATTCAACGCAAAAGTCGAGACAATAACCGGAAAAGAAAATCAAATTTAAGAAAAGCCCCCCGAACACATCCAACATCATCAAAAATGTAGACTGCATTCCAAAAATAGGTGACATAAAAGAAGGTGAGCAATAGAGGAGAAGCTCCTAACTAAACTCCAAGAAGGAGAGTATAAAATAATAATAATAATAATAATAATTCTTTATTGTCATTAAGATCTCATGGAGATATTGACATAGTCTCTTTTCACAAAAAATAAGTATGTATAAACATACATAAACATAGCACATACAAAATTAGAAATAATTTTATGTCGACAGAACACATCAAAATCAATAAACTCAAACAAATATAATAATATAAATAACAAAAAAGCACCGAGTAAATATGCCTATATATGTGCGTACACACTCATACACACACAAACAGCAACAGCAATGTAATATGCATGCAGCAACAAACATTCAAAGACTTCCGTGCACCTTAAGTCTAATAAGTCTCAATCAGATCGGCGAAGGGAATATATATTCACAGCAACCGTCAGGCCCCCAAGTAAAATGGAACGAATTATCAGCATTAGAATTATTATTATTAAGTATTATAACTGGAATGACGCAAAGGACACTGCCAAGGCTTATCCCATTCATGTGCTTCAAATGCCACAAAATGTGGCAAAATGAAAATAAGGGACACTCCACCAACTCAATGGCATGTGCAACGTACACAGAATCGGAAAACTAGATGAGTAGATGATTAAAGAAAATAAGGAAAAAGCTATGACAAGAACATCCGGAAGAACCAAGAACACGCAAAATGACGATCAAAACGAGGCAGCAAGTAAGAGAGAAGAAGACAGAACCCAAGGAAAAACTAACAAGACTCAAAATGACGAAGATGGTTTCCAGAGAGTGGTTAGCGGAAGAAGAAGCTGCAACTCCATGGAACAAAAAATGCAGCATACAAGACCAATGACCACAAAAGGCACGCATAATAAAACCACTAAAAAGGTACAGGTAACCAAAGACATACCTGTTACAATTCTACAAACGAACATGAATATTAATTCTACAGTACCTCTATACTAGACATGGTCGTTGTCATTGATAAACTGTAAATATAACACAATTATCCTGCAGTTTGGTATACTACTTTAAACTTACTGCTATGTATTTTACAGTTAAACAGTGTTTCTTACCTGAAACACCAGAACATGAATGACCTGAATTCGCAACAGTTGATCAAACGCACATACGTCTAGGCATCACGATATCAACTAATCGGCTATTATGTTAGTAAAATCACATTGTAATTATACGATTCTATGGTATATTTCCATTATATTTTTACTACAAAATCATTGTAATTGAAACAAGGTAACAAAATTAATGTAATATCATAACGATTGGTAGAAATAGTTGGAATTGCGTGAAGTTGTTAGAGTTAAATGATCTCTTGATTGTATAATTATTATACAATACTACAATACTTCATTGTATAAATTATTATACAATGATTTATGCATAATTTTCAAGGCATATTTCTTAGTGTACACTGTACACTGTACAGTAGCCCGTAGTCGTATCCCATTGCAAGTTCGCTGCATGCGATGAGCTACGTGGGCTTGCTGCGGTTCTGATTCCAGTTGATTTCTTGTCATTGGTGCACCTCACATACATGCCTACTATTCCCAAACCAACTCAATACGAACCACAGTAAATACTGCTCTTTCATCCCGGAGTATCTTATCGGTTTGAGCGACTTGCTAACTACCTTATTTATACTTAATGGTGAAGGTGCGCTTGCCTTGCCATCAATCACCGCATGTCGACTAATGGCCATCAAGCTCATGTGCGTACTAAAAATTGCCCATTCGTGGAGTACACTCATTTAGCAGTAAGTTATTATGCAAACTTGAGCCATGTAAGTATAGGCATCGGTCGGCCATTAAATTCAATAAAATTTCATTTTTGTAGAGTTTCCGATAGGCCGACCCACCTACGGTCTAAATACAATAATCATGCTCTCGATATTGAGGAAAATTGAAATTTCTCATCGATAAGAGGTACCAGGAATTGTTACAGGAAAAATTATTAAACGTACCTATTATAGAAGAAATTCCGTAACACGTTTGCATAAAATACTGCATCAACATAAAATCAAATGACGCTTGTGTTTACTTTTTGACGTGAGTTTTCTACTTAATTAATTCTTTGTTCTCGTTTGCTTATATTTTTTGCTATTTAGTATTATGCTACTGAAGATGACAGATATGTCGAAACTAGTATAGTAAATTAAATTTTACTTCGCAAAGAAACGAGTCCTTTTATTCTCCTATAAAATCAAATGAAACTATAATAAAGAATACATTTAGGGTGGGGTATTTTGGTCTTCACATTAGATCATATCGAAGTGTGCACCTTTCAATATGATCGAATAAAATGTTTGGTGTGCGTATGATAGAGGCCAAATAGTCAAATCAAAATACGTTATAAATGGGGTTGCCAACTCTTCAATGTCAAAATACCGGCCTAATGATAACTTTTTTTATGTTCTTTTAATGTTACAAAGTTAAAAAAATTTCCTTTTAGTGTTGAAACATGCGGAGTTTTCATTATTTTATTTTCTGAACATTGTAAAGAAGTTCATCAAGATTATCAGTATCATGATTATAAGCATTTTGTTTACACAGTAAGAAATATGTAATTTTACGTAACTTAAACATGGAAAAACACACCATTATGCAGGTAAATCATCATCATTAAAAGTCGCACTGCTTTCATTCAAGAAATGCCTTGTCTTTTTTTGTGCAGGGAGCGAACATTGTAAGATAAGTTTTGTCTTAAGAGTAAGATGTCTTAGTTACGTTATGAACGTTATTTCAATTAGGTTTTACCAAGGAGTTGTGTAAGTTTGGTTATCGAGGTAATACAATTCGACACGTGCTTTCTATCTCATATCTGGCTACTACCTCATTATAAGCTTCCGACATCTACGTTAAAATACTTGCAAACGGGTAACTCAATGTTGCCGTTAATATATCCTGAAGAGATAACGCTCTCTTTGAAGTTCTGATAGTGCAAAACGTGACACGAGATTCGTCCGTGTTTACGTTGAGAAGTTAGTGCTTGTTCCATGGAAGGGTAACCGAATTACAACAGAGACAGGCCCAGTAACCGCAAGTTAAATTTTCCGGCTTTCCCTGGTATAGTTTTGCTCGGTCTCGAGGTAACCGGAATGAATGTGTTGTCGGAGATTTGGAGGAACTCGTGGGATAGTTGGATGGCGGGTGCCCCGAATGCCCCGAGCGGTCGCCCACTGAATAATAATGCAGGCGATACAACAAGAAGAAGCGGGCAAGCGTTCCCGACGGTCGCTTAACGTTTCTTTGTGGTGAATGAGCGGAAGTCTTTTTTATCGGCGTCAGTTTAACGTTTGATGCATGACCAGACTTGCTAAATTGTGGTCAGTAGTGGCACTGACCAATTTTGGGTCATCGGTTCTATTTTCACGTAAAGTCTCCTTTAATTATATTTTAACCCTAAAATCAGCATCTATATATTTGCTTTCATGTACCGGGTGCTACAAATTAAGAGTAAAGTACATTAATTTTAAAAGCTATGCAAAAATGTTACCTATTTGAAAAAGTGGTTAGAAAAATTAGATAACTGAACGACTAGAAATGGAACACGAAAATTAAACTCGAACTTGTTTAACGTGATTAACGTGATTGATTATAATATTCCGCGAATAAACATAAATATTACGAAATACCTTTGAGCATTTAATGTTTCGTGAAAAAGTACGGCAACATTTTAGAAGAATGCTTGATTTGGAATCTTAAATTGTGTGTTTTATTGCGCCCACCATCTGCAATTTTGGTGAAGGAAATGAAGAAAGCCATGGCCATATTGTCAGCTTGCCATATTGTTGATGTATTAAAACAATTTCAATCCTTTCTTCTGTATTCAGACGCATCGTTTGAATAATGTTTTGTGGGTTGACCTAAGTCAAACGGGATTATATGCGTCGAATCTGACTATAATTTCATATTTAATGCCTTAATGCCTAGTATTTCGAAATACTTATTTCAAATAGCGCTTTAACAATGAAGGTACAGTCCAACCACTCAGAACTCGTTCGGAGAAATGTAATCATTAGGATGCGCAGTGGACACGGGATAGTTTTGGTGGAGGGGATCATTCGTGCGTTGATGCCGAGCGTACAGTGCCTCTCGCTTCCGCTGAATGTCGTCCTTGTTCTCGTTCTGCGCACACATCGAGTCAACTTTAAGTTGGTGGACCTGTACCTACGTCTTACGTCTTTTTCATCTTTTTGTCAAGACCCGGCATATTCAACAAAGAAGGTAATTATAATTTCGTATCTTATGAACTCTAATACCTTCAATACTTTTTTAAAATCACATTTTTGTTGGGTTCGAACATAAAGGTACTGTACTTTAAGTGTTTTATTGTTTATTTGCATTTTAGGTTTAATACAACCCATACATTTTATGAACAAAAAAAATTCTGGGAAATTGAATTGTGTCCAACTTTCTGCCGGACAAGGTATATAATAATTATTATTAGAATAATATTTTTTGATTAAGGTGGATTGTACAATTTTTGCCCTGCAAGTCATCGACGAGTCGACGAAAGTTCAGTATGAGATAGAGCTATTCAAACGATATAAGGGACGCGTGGATATAAGTGGGCGTGCATTTGTTTCGAGCAATAAAGTAGGGGGGGGGGGCATTGTCGAGCGACACGCCGAAGTGTACGGACGGATACAACTCCTATAGCGTTTCCAGCGTGGTACATACGTTTCATAATCTATTTCTCACAAATTACGCAATTTTTACTTATGCCAGCAACCAAATAAATCATAAAATAAATGATTGATACAAATTATGGATACCTAATATTTTTATCTAGTTATTTTGACCTCGAATAACTGTTGAACCACTTTGATTTTATTATGTTTTCGGTACATAGTAAGAATGAAATTCATCAAGATTGCCTTCCTTTTAAGTTTTTTTTTTTTTTTTTTTCATTTAGCTTCACAATCTTGCTGCCGATGGTAACAGTCGAAATGAAAAGTAACAAAGTATTTCACGGTAACATACATTTGTTGCGTGTAGGATAGTAGGTACGCATTTAGACGTAAGGTCCATAATTTTTGTAACAGTTTCCGCTCTATGCATGACGAAACACCTCGAGTCGCCGAAGTAATACAAGCGCTCTGCGAGCTTACCGGCGCGGCGTCGACCGCGTACCCTCGCTACTCGACCGCTTTGGAGCGCGCGGCAGTTTTCGGTCATTTTTCCAAGCATTTTTCGCCTATTTCGCAACATTTTAACGCAAAATCGGAATAGAGTTCTAGCACAATACTTCTACTTTCGAATTTCGTAAAAAAAAATTAAAATCGGACCACCTCCCACGCATCCAGGCTCGCCGAAACATTATGCATATAAATATTCAAATCGCAATTTTGCAAAAACTAATCATCGGACAATGCCTGGGTGGTCCACAATTAAAGCACCCGTCAATCGCTAATTTCACGCGAAAGGCCTCCTCTACAACTTTGAAAATGGCGGAGTTATGAAATTTTGAAAAAACGCAGGGTTTTCCTTTTTTCCGAATTTCCTTCGTTAATATTAGTTCAATCGAGTCCTTGCCGAGTTTTTTTTTCGTCCTTTCATTCTCTACAATTCGTCTGTTGAAAGCATCAAGATTGAGCAATTAAGTAATGGTATTTGCGGGTCGAAAACACATCACAATACATCTACGTCGGCTTCCTGCTAGTGTTTCCGTCACGCAAAAATCTCTATTGCCTGGTCTATATATCTACAAACCAAGACAAACCTATTTATCAATTTTTAATCAAATAAGTAATAATAAGCAAAATAATTATTGACTATAAATAATTATATATTATATGTATTTATTATTGATATTTCTTATTTACGTGGTATCATTTATTCATATAAATCGGTGAGGATTGAATTTTGTGAATTTATCCTAATAAACGTTTAGGGTATTTATCTTGAATAATCTGGAGCAATTAATATATGAACAAAAAATGCACTAAGCGCATGCAAGAAGAGTAGCAAATTTCCGAAATCAAATCAAACCACTTTTTGTTTCGGGGTATAAAATACGGGATACAATTACATTTAAAATTAATCAGAAACATTTAAAGTGTCCATAGTTTTTAATGAGCACAAGAGGTTTTTAACTATTGCTTACATGCATGAAGAATGCCCCTATCGGCAATTATTTCTATTCGCTTTCTTTTTATTGTTGAATTACGACTTCTAAATTTTAGAAGAACCAATTCGTCAAACATTATGTCGTAGAACGTCATAGATGATAAAATACAATACCTGTCGAAATATCAAAGTCCGCTAATACAATATCAGGTACATTTTAATTGTTTAACACAAACTTATCAATACTTAAAAAACTATTGAAGATATGAATAGGGAACCTCTGTCAGCAATGATGGAGAGTGATAGAGAGGTTAGTTGATAAAAATAATTAAAAGCAAAAAATATTTGATTCCATTTAAAATAACGAAGTTGATATCAACTTCCGGTAGATCGGAAGTGAGAGCCAATTCGTGATTATTTTTTTCAAAAGTTCGGATCGAGTAAACCCCGATTCCAGCCTTTCAAACATATAGAATAAGTGGTACATCAAAAACTTCTAATGCAACAGTTCCGTGAGACTTCCAGTATGTAAGAGCTTAGAATTTATGTAAATTATGACGTTCTTTTCAAATTTGAAGGTAGTAATTATGATTACCATAAATGTACTCAACACGTTGTGGGCTTTCCAAAAAAGTATCGTTTAGTGAAATCGATTAAAAAAAAGTTTTTAGAAAAGTTAATGAGAACCCGTCAAGAGAGCAGATCTAAATGTCGGAAGTATTGTTTGTACCTTTGACGAGAGTCTGGTGCATCTTTTTTCACCCTCTTACGGCCGACATAGTCAGCGACAGCGGTGAACAAATCTTTCCCTGGTCGAAATATGTCCAACACCGAGTCCAAGTCATTCTATTTATAGAAAACCGCCATAACAGTGTGGGTGTCTCCAGCCAAATAGAGTCGGTCCTAGTTAGTACACCGGAATAGGTGGAATAGGTGATTTGTACTAAAACATGCCTGTTTTTCGTACTAGTCGGTGGCGTTAGCAACATTAGGCACCAACATATTTCAGTGCTGGATACCAGCACCAAATTTTGCACACAGCATGTACATATATTAAGGTTTAAAAAACCGCCTGGAGACACTCTCCTGGGGGTCAAGATCATCCCTTTATAACGTCATCAAAATGGCGGATTCAATTCAGAGTAGCGAATTATGTTATCGCATGTATTATTGTTAATTTTTAACCAATTTTGAGTTTTACTACGTCATTTCAAAGCTCAGGTAGCGCTCTTTAAAAAATGTATTATTTAATTTTTGTGTACGAAAGGTAGTTTTTGCGTACCTATCTAAATTCCAGTAAATTGTTGGATAAGCAATTCAGTATTGCTATAAGCAGTTAAGTTTATGTAAAAAATATCTGCGTACGACAATTTGGTATTAATGTATCCAGACACATTTTTAAACGTTAATATTTTTTTAGCCCCCTCTAAACCCCCCCAAACTTCTGCTAATCTCTATAAACATACGACTAATGTAGATGTCATGAAATACGCCACTAGTGAAAGCATAGTCATTTCATGAAACGCCGGCCAAGCTGTTCACGAAATAATCCAAACTAACCCAAGTTTTTATAAAATGAGGTATTTCACTATGATACTATGATGTGTGTATTATTTGACAGTGTTGGATATAAGCTTTAAGGCGAAAAGTAATAATATAAATATTGTACTAAGAATACTGAATTATCGCCAATTTTCTTCCATCCCCAATCGTTTGGATCTGTCTGTTCTGCATCACGTTGAAGTATTGTACTTTTAAGACGATTGAATGAAACCTCACACATAGGCGGAATGTTTTTAATGGACCTATTAAATTGACAAAGTTAGATTCGCCTTGATTCGTTTACGGTTTCAGCTGTGCTTGATGAATGATACAACTACATATACTACATAAGCAGCATGAAACGTTGAAGAAGCATGAAAGCATGCTCGTTTTGTGAGACAGACTGCGTGTGACGCATATTTCAAAATTCACCAAAACTTTGTCAATTTTTCTAAATGCCATCCACATTTTCTATGCAGTGGTTTTGCCGATACCTCCTAAACTTGAAACAGTGTCTGCCACAGTAAAAGCATGAAAGAAAGGGAGCAGGTTTGATACCCCAGGTGACAGTTTTCTCTGCATTTGGTTAACTGGAAAATTTGCAGATGTTTTCCTGTTCCATATTCAATCCATAATTCCTCTACTTTATCTAACTTAGAACAGGCGTACATCGCAATGACAACTACATCGCTGTCCACTGTTTTAATGGTAATTTTGGTATGTCCTTCGAAGGTGCTGGCATACCACACGTGAAGCAATAGACGGGCATCTGCTTCTTCATGAAAAATTGGAGATATATGGTCGTAGACTTTCTTGTTATTGGACCCACCCACACGCTTCTCGCATACATGCAAACTATTTGCTTTCCAATAAGCAGACCCATCTTTACTAAGTTTTTTACCAAAAATCCAAACAAAATATTTTTGGCTACCAGAAAAGTACAGTTTTCTCGTGACCAAAAATGAAAGTAGAAATGTTTTTAAAATAGCCTGAAAACAAATAAATATTGTTTGATATAATTACTCCCATACTAGGCACTAATGTAAAAAATATTTCCGTACGGAAAAATTTGTTTACCTCAGTTCCTTAGAATAGCAGTAATTTTATATATAACGAAATTTAGAGGGTTGTGCGAAAACCACCCTTCATGCACAAAAATTGAATAAAACACTTTTTAAATACCGTTACTTGAGCCTTAAAATGATATATTAAACTTCCAAATTGGTTAATAATGTACGAAGATACGTGCGTTAACATTATACGTAAATCCGCTATTTTGGTGACGTCGTCGAGGGATGATCTTGACCACCAGGAGAGTGTCTCCCGGTGATTTTTTAAACCTTAATATGTGTACAAGATGTGTGCAAAATTTGGTGCTGGTATCCGGCACTGAAATATTTTTACACTAACGCCACTGACTATACATGATTTTTTGTGACTGCATGCAAAATAGATGCTCACATGGAGTTTTGATCAGAACTCGCTTCCTTTTTGCCGCTAATAAATTAGACAAAATAGGGGACTCTTAGTGTTCTTTTTTCCTATATGAATTCATTAAAAATATTTTTTGTGCTCTTTATAGCACGCGTATCAACTCCATATCTATACTATATCCAAATTTCACGATCATATGTCAGAGCGTTCCCGGGACGTTTTAGTTGTAAATGCACTAATTTCTAGCGCTGTACTTTAAGTGGTGTTTGCATTAATATAGCATTGTAACTGTGCTAGCCACATGTTCTATATAATTTGTAACTTATTTCATTTGTGTAGGGGAATGTAGTGCTGAAACAGGCTGCTAGCCATATTTTGACAGGTTTGGTAAGTTCCCAAAAATAAGCGTCCGAGTGCGTGTTTTGTTCCTAGGCGTAATTAAGCCGTTTGAATGCGATTATCGGACGCTGTAGGTGTGAGTGCAATCAACGCCAACCGTCCACGTATGCATATTAGAGTTTTGTATTTGCATGCGATGCAGTAGCCAGGAGGCGGTGGATGCGGTTGTTGCGCATGCAAGGCGATACAGCGGAAGAGTTACGGCCCTGTTTGGCGCTGTCGTTCGCTCTATTTTGACACTTTAACTACGACGCCTGATATGTTTATTAGTCGGTTGCGCTTTTTAAATCGCCGCCCCATCGCCCGCTATTTTATACCGTCTTTTTATGACGAGCGCTGCCGTCCTATGGGGCATTTTTACTCCACCCAATCTGCGGTACAGTCCACGTTCGTTCTTTCCGCAGTCACCTGCTGTAAATCATGGCCTTATCACCCAATGTCACACTCTTTAGTTTGTTTAAATTTTTTTATTGTAATACACATTCGCAGCAATAGTGTCGAATAAATAATAAGCAAAAGCTCGTAATTTTATTCCACAGAAATAATAATTGTATATGAACCTATGTGCTTTTCTAATCACCGTTGAGGCAGGATTTTAAATAGGCAAAGCAGCAGTTCCGGTCAAATGGAGTTAGCCTCACCATGGTTATCATTAATACATATCAGATTTCGGTTGACTCCGGTTATACCGGAACTTCTGACTACATTCACATTTTTTGTGACTAGAAAATATCGATTTATGACAGTAAAAAGTCTTTTTAGGTTTACGAACTCTATGTAAATTAATCTAGATTTTGTTGCAGAACTCAAACATGTACCTATTTATTTCATATGACATAGTTGCCTTTTTAACTTGCCTTTTCAACTTTTTACTTTAGCATACGCAATATGTAAAGTATTGTAATCATGCCGAAAAAAATTGAGATTTTAGCGGAAATAGGTCTTTATGGGTCCCCTGAACATTTTTGACCAAGGTACAAAAAAATGTCTGTGTGTGTGTGTGTGTGTACCCGATTTTTGTGACGACGGTTCCGGAGAAACTACTAAAGGTATCGGGACGAAAGTGCGTATTTAGTAGTTTTATGACCAAACTTAGAGCTGAAAAGCTTTTGGTTCAAAATGGTCCAAAGGAACTGGCTATTTACTCTTAGCATTTTTCAACGATTTTGGTCATTTCTGTAATTTCGTCAAAATAGATAAATAATAAATTAAAGTAGACGAAATTTTGAATAATTTATGCCTATGACATTTTTTGGTAAAATTAATAGTTTAGTTGCAAGAGCAAATTCTATTTGATCGAGATCGGTCGCATCTGCATTGATATGAAGCTACATAGTAGCCAGGATTTTGACAAATATTTTTTTGTGCTGTCACCACAGAAATGTCTATGGCTGTCACACTCGAAAACAGCTGATTTCATCAGAGGTTTGAGAACCGCTATGGAACGTTGCCTTCTAGTGCAGCAAAGTACAAAATACAAAATTCAAATAAAATAAGATCACCAATTTGATTGTTTGTTGATAAGAAATATCAACCCGTTGTGTAGTTATATTTTAGTATGTTGGTACGGATGTGACATTTACAGTGACATGAACGAATATAAATCTGTCAGAATTTGAAATAGCTTTTTAAACTTGACGTTTCGTGGTATCAGTGGTATCAACCTAACATTTCCTATACAGAAATATAACCATTTCTGATTTTTTTAAAATACGTATTTCTCAAAAAGCGACACAAAAAACGTTGATGTCACTCCTGCCGAAAGCGCCGGATCACCGCTCGTCGCGCTATTCCGTATCTTCGGCACTTGTGAGATAAATAACTATTATTCTGATGACAGTAGTAGTGACGGTAGTGTCAAATGCTGATGCTTTGACAATACCTACTATTGATACTATTGACTATCAAAATATCTGTCAAACCCCGGCCAACTAGTTTATATTTAATGCAGACACGATTTATCTCAATCAAATAGATTCTCATGCAGCTAAACTATTAATTTTATATTTTGTATGATAAAGTCATGTGCCTGGCCACATCAGATTTTTTCCAACAGTAACAGTTGATAAAACTACTTATTTTCTAAAAAAGCGACTCTGGTACGTATTGGGAATGTAACAAACAATTAACCCCCATTGTAACTTCGATTCAAAACTGCAATAATATGCAGGGTGTTTCATTTGAAAGAAATAAAATGACTACCTTTAGAGTCTTTTTAAATATTTGCAAAACCCGTATTGTAAGTGACTCTACTTCCTTCTTACAGTCAAAATGAACCTTATTAGTGCAGGCAAATAAAGTCCAGAGTGGGTATTAATTGTAGACAAGACGTTTATAATTGGAAATGGTAAAGGGGCTCATAGTGAACGTACGAAAAAGAAATGCAAGTCATGAGCTGGTATAGTGTTATACTATATACTATATATAGACGCAAAGGTCCCTGGTTCAAATCCAGGATGTGGCTGTAATTTTTTATTTATTTAAAATTTACATCCTGCCTGTATATCACCATATTATTAACCTATAATATTAATTTGACAAAATATGTCGTTAAACATTTTCATTTATAATTTAAAGATTTCATAAATAATTTCTTTTTAATTTATTTTTGACGAAACTTTTAAAAGTTAATTATTTATGACTTAAATATTCTCAAAGTTTTTATGAAAAATCTACTAAGGTAGCTAAAAATGTGACAGTAGTTGAAAGAACCAGTACTTTAATAATGAATAATAATAAATTATAATCATTATTTTTTTAACACGCCCCTAATACCAATGCGCTCCGTAATACCGCTATCGAAGTCGCCACCATCGCATCCTGACCAGCGGGAGCGCAGGTGCCCCCTTCCACTACGTGTCGACATACGACCTTGACCGAGCATTATAAAAGATGGCACGCAACCCTGGAATAAGAGTTCGCTCATCGGGTCGAGGAAATTATTAACTTGGCGCATCTCGTAGGGCCTTGCAAACAACGTAGAACCCAGACGAAGAGACAGGCATCCTAAGTGTACGACTGTGTATTATTACACTGTGTGTAAATAAACAACTCTCCAAACGTCTTCGAGGCATTTCATCGAACAACCTTCCGAACGACCCACACCGTCACAGATTTCCCTAAAAAATATATAACAAAATAAATAACTATGCCAATCATTGCATTATCGCAATATTTCATAGTGTTCATCCTCATCTGATTGTTAGATTTGAATTTTTCTTCTTCTTCAAACATTTCTTTATCATTGAATTCTTCAGCTGGCACATTTCCTGGGCAAGGATGCGGCTGCTCTATTTCAGTGGAACTGTCTGCTAAGTTATTTAAATCTAGCACTGGTTTTTCAATATTTCATATTTCAGTGCTCAAGTTAATGTTATACGCACAATCGCTTCTCGAGTACTGATTCTTCGATATTGATCTTAAATATACCTTTTTCGTCAAAACTAAATTATTTATGCGATACTTAAAATTAAAACATACTAAAAAATGAGTTTGCCGCATTTTCCTCGGAAGTTTTGAGGTTATGTTATGTAGTAACCTCTCCAAAAATTGTAAACTTTTTCATGGTCTACAACTTTTGTATTGGATACTTTTTGATTCTAAGACAAAAACTGAGTCGTAGTTGCAAAAGTCGCTTTTGAGTTTTGTAAATTTTTGAGCATGTTGGTAAATGGAAATTATTATTTTTTGTTATTGTATCAAGAAGTACTGTAAAACAACAAAAATGAGTACTAGAAGAACTCTGTGCGATGGTTTTGATAGAAAAATTACTTATTTAAGGTATAAAAAAGCACGCTTTCACAAAATTTGATTAAAATTGAATTAATGTTGCAACAATGAAAAATAAAAAACTGAAAAATCATTTTGGCATTGGCATTCGCATTTTCCTCGGAATGTCGATGTCATACTAAAAAGTCGCCCCTTATGAATGTTTTAGATCTTTTTACGATCTACAACTTAGTATAGGATATTTTTGGATAAAACATCAAGAGTCGCCGGAAACAGCAATAAGATATTTTGCACCAGCATTCAACCCATCATGACCTGCATTTAATTTATTTGCATTCATTATGAGCCCCTTTACCGTTTCCAAAGATAAAAGTCCCGTCTACAATTAATACCGGGTTTGGCTTCTAATCAGTTGATTTGCCTACAATAACTCAATATGATTTGCAAAATATTTGTGTGGAAATGAGCAAAGTTTTTTTTAGTTAAAATGTTCTAAAAAGTATGTTGTTTTGCAAATCTAGTACTGCACTGAAGAGCCGTTATCGTCAAATAACAATTTGTAAAACTTGCTTGGGATTCTATTATTTCTGTATTTGGCGGCTCAAGGGCATATAACAACTATAACGCACGGACTCAAAGAAAAATATACTGTCCCATTAGTGTTCTTCAGCATCCCAATCATCAAATCATTTTCCGATTGTCAAGTTCAGGTTAATCGATATGTATATACCAAATGTGTCAATTAATCTAACCGATCCGACCGCAAGTTACAACTCCAATCAACCTAGTTGCGGTCGGTCAGTTGTTCCGTGCCAGCGTTCTCGTGTCCAAATCATCGCCGCGGCGCCGGCGTCCGCTCGGTTGTCAGATCAAATCAGGAACTGTCCCGCGATGCGACGTGTTGAACGGCTTTCGACTGACTAGACCTGTCCGGCCTGTCGTAGAGATCGAGCGGCATTCCACGTCGCGCGGCATAAGCAGAGGCTCACTTGATTGCACGGGGATCTTGGGAGCGGCGTCGGATTAGCGGTAATGAGCGGGTATTCAATTAGCACGCGTCTCGACGCGTTTGTCGCGACGGATCCCCATTGGGTTACAAGGGCTTGGGGATTTGTCACACGGCAAGGCTTCGGTTGCTTCCCATTAATCCAATAGATCACGTTTGAATCGATCGTGGGTGGACACCGCTATCAATCCGCTGCGGGCGTGTTATGTCTCCGAGGGTTTGTGTAAAGTGGGCTCATAACAAATTGGGGCGTAACGAGGGCAAACGCCCCGACAAGAGCAATAATGGGCTTAATGACGTTATGGTCCGGAGATGACGGATTGCGTGTCACTGGAAGATTGCCGGAAGGCCCTTAGTGTTTGCGAACTATGTGCATGCCCGGGCGTGCATCACAGGGGAGAATTTTATACTCGTATCCAGATACCAATCTCCATCGTGAGATGGAGAAAGATCACGATCTTCCATTCATTTTTAAATATGACGGATTGCGTGTCACTGGAAGATTGCCGGAAGGCCCTTAGTGTTTGCGAACTATGTGCATGCCCGGGCGTGCATCACAGGGGAGAATTTTATACTCGTATCCAGATACCAATCTCCATCGTGAGATGGAGAAAGATCACGATCTTCCATTCATTTTTAAATACATGTGTAAAACGAGCAGCCAAGCCAACAGATTTAGAGCGTTTTATCCACTGCGACAAAATAAGCAAATATAGAAATTTAATGTCATCAGGGTAGCAACAGTTAGTTGATAAGAAACCCCTGTTACCACGTCACGCTAAGTGACGGTGACCATTTACACGCAATCGTCTGTATATAATCTGCAAAGAGATGCTCAGTTGGTGCCCCAATCACCAACTGAGCGGCCATTTGCAAAAATGATACAGAAATTTACATTCCAAGTTAGCTGAATTATAATACGAAACGAATAATAGAAATGAATATTCGAATATAAACAATACCCAGCATTAATTAGGGAAAAGACATACTGTGCAATGTTTATTCTGTATGAAGTATAAGTCTGTGAAGCTGCAACCCCAACAATTTCAAAATTGAAAAGATAGTGTAAAGATAGTGTAATCTTTGATCGGAAATTAGTAGATATCGTATTACTACAAAACTACGAAACAAAACTTCTTTTAGTAATTCACATCTGACGTCAAGTTAAATATAGAATAAGCTGTTTTATGTATATGGTTGCGAATACGGACTCTTGTACTAAATGTATGAATGGTATGTTAGGAGTTAAAGTTGACAGCTTGTAATATAAAAATATGGATTACAAAAAATATTTATGTGACCATGGTATTGTAGTGTTTTAATTGCAGGTTTCGATTTAACTCATGTAGACTTCTGTTAGTTAAATACTTGAGACCAAAAGAGTATGTGTCTTCTCAGACTGACGCTGTATAAAAGATAAAAATTGTGCTTACTTTCTTCCCCTTACTTATGTGAACTTGTTGATATTCGTTTATTTCGTCAAAACTATTGTCTTCAAACGTGTTTCATTTCAAATTTATGTGAACTTGTTAAATATCCAGTCTAAAGAAACGAAAAGTAGGTTTCATACAAACAAAAGTAACCTTACTGTTACACTTCAAGTGGTATTGTCGAACTAGAATTTCTTCATGGGAATAATGCTAGAATCCGGCTAGCTTTTTATGCAAAATGTATAAATGTATTTAATTCAATGTAATTGTTTTCCTTGTAATTTATTTATGAACTTCCGAGTAGCCAGGTTTGTCTATCAGGAACGTTATAACAGTTTATGAATGTTATTTAACTGCAACTTGGTAAAACTTGGGACTTGGGACTATATTTTCATAAATAACTTTAAAGCAAAACAGAATTATCACACAAAATTATTCAAATATTTGTACAGTACTAAAATAATCGAAATGCACATAATACGTTTTTTTATATTAAATAACCTATTAGCAACAAATGTATACATTGGTAATCAAATCAAACAAATAAAATAAACTAATATATATGCACTAAAAAATTAATTCTTTTTATTAGTTTATTACCATAGTCTGAGTTTAAATATACAAAATCCTTGAAACCTAAACTCGGTTTAGATCTAAACCGAGTTTAGGTTTAACGTGGTTTAAACTGGCATTGAAAATCCCGGCCTAAGTAATTTACTCTCGTTTATCTGTGCGATGGCATGTTCCGAATATGTGTTCCTATAAGAGATAATACTAAGTAATAAGTAACACTTGTTCTACTTTGCATTCACAATGCACACATTGTAACACTGTTTTCGGTGTTACAATTAACAAATTGTAACATCGTTTTTTGTAAGATTTTTTCTAAGATTGGTACACACTGACACAGTACACACTGATTGTTGATATCAAATCCTATTATGTCAAACGTACAACACATAGCCACACACTCCCTCTTTTTAATCGCTTGCTATCGCATAAACTGCGAAATATCAATATTCTATACATATTTCAACATACGTGTAGCCTGCTATAGTATGGCCAAAGGATTTGGGCTTTCTTAGTTTTGCTGTGTTCATCAAAGTACGCCAGCATGACATCACGGTGATGTTTTGCGACTCGGGTAAGTGATCGTCATCATTCTTTTCAACTAAACATCACATCCCCTTTTCAGATATAATTCAAGGACCGCATTTACTTTAATAAGGTATTATGCGAAGATCAAACCTACATCGTAGATATGAACGCTTTTAATTATTGCAGCAAGATTGTATATGCCCAATAAATGGTTTATTGAATATCAGCTTACACGTAGGAAGCTATAGTACATTTAAAGTGGTGAGGATTTCTTAGTTTATGTAACGTATAAGTTTTAGACCGAATTCTGCTCGTTTCAATACCATATTCGTTTTTGTCTGTCGCTTTCGACTTCGTCTTTCTTCTGGTTGTGTGCAACTTATTTGGATTACCTCCATCACATGTAATTTTATTAGAATTTGATTTCAATTATAAGCCAGTGGCACTAGATAAAAACTGCTATTAAATGTTAACTGTTATTTCTTTAGTAAGTGCTTATTCTTTGAAGTGATCAGTTACCACCAAACACGTCTATTCAGATTATTATACTTATGAAACCACTCTTTAAAAGTTACTTTTTAGGTTATGTTTCATGTATTTATCACAGCAGGGTTAAGTGTTGCCCCAAGCTCCAGTATGATCATAGTTGACAGTTGTTACTACAGTACTGCCAAGTGGTACCCGCAAAATACCCTAGTTTCTAATTCAGCGCAATATAGTAACCACACTTTCTAAATTTATATAAAATTAATGACGCAAAGTAGAAAAAATAGTATATTACACTCGTTTTATAAGACGTATTGGCGCACTCGTTCCATATCGGCACTCCTCGCTACGCTCGTCGTGCCCAGAAAAACTCGTTCGCCAATTTGATGTCCTATAAAACTTGTATAATAATAGACCATTATATTTTCTACTCACATTGATCAATATTGAATGTATCTATGTGTGCTATGTAAAATGTAGCTTTCCATTCAAAATACCTACATAATTTTGCCTACGTTGAATATGTAGAGTCATCTTTTAATGTTCCTGTCTTCAGTATAGCTGAATGTGAATTGTGTCATATCAGTATAACTTAAATTATATGAACAAAATTAATTAACTTTCTGTCTTACTATTTGCTTTAATTTTCTTTTACGACATTGACCTTTAAAGTATCCTTTACGTGGTTTTCGGCAAACCAAATTTCGCGCTAAGGAAAATACCTTGGCTTTATTTGGCTACTGTTAATACTAGCTTATACATATTATAAAAAGCCGGCCGGGATGATATTTTTGCAATTTGTATGAATGCAATATTTACAATTTTGTTGAATAATTACCACGTCAGCAAAATACAACGTACCGTCATGGAAAGAGGCTCCTATCGCTATTGCAAAATTTGAATCAAGAATGGTGGTTTGACAGTCGTGTAATGTAACTTAATGTTTATTAATAAAAATTAACTTTATATTTAATCGAAAGCATAATTACATTGCCATGTAAGTATTACATTAATTAATTGTACACTAGGCAAATACATTAAAACATATAAATCATTATAAACCAACTGGAAGTGGAGTCAAATAATACATTTCAGATATACGAGTATGCTGACTATAAAACTCTGATATATGTTTTAATTTAACGACACACTGCTTAAAAAATCTTTAATAGTGACCGGAACATTTTTCCATGACTAGGCGTTCCACAAATTGTTTGGTGTCGTTCGGTCTCATCATCGCCAACCTGACGCCAGTCCTTCCGTTTCGCTTCATGCGAAATTGTCAACTGTTGCCGAACAAATGCGGTATTTGCTGAACCTATATCAAACCGAAACCAATATATTTGTTGGTCAATACAATTTACTGTACTTAGAATATCTTTGTTGTTGCAACAATTTCGGTGATGTCAAAAATAGTAATTGGTACTCCATATTGTTCAACAGCGCTACAACTTCTAGTTATGGTAACAAAGCACCAACACGTGTAGTTTTGTTGCTGTCAATTCCGTTTTTACAGATTGATAAGAAACCGGCTTGTAATGTGTTATTTTAAGGATAGCTTTCAGACGTGATGTTATATTAACACAGTTCGACGTGTTATTTTAGAAAATCCCGACCATAATACATGACGTGTGCCTCATTTGCAAGTGGGTTCGCAAAGTAGCAGCCTTGCATAATGTAACGTAGGGAATCACAGTTATGTACGGGCGGTGCTGAAATTTTGATGTACAGACTCGGTCACGTTTAACTCTTGCAATATTGACGATGTCCACGTTAATCTTTGATGCATTATCGGCCGCGTGACCCGGGTATTACCAGTCAAGTGGGTTCGCGCACCTTCATAAATAGTAATCGACAGATGATGAAGGGTCGCGATGTCAGCGCACCTAGAACGATCGTGCTCTGCAGTTCCGCCAGATGTACCCCATGTCGTCGCTTAATAATGTACAGGAACGAAGATACCATGTATCCAGTCGACGTGTGCTGCTGCGGTGCAATATATAGTTATTTATTAAGTTTGGAGGACTGTGCCCACGTTTTGTCGATGCACTAGGTACTGCTTGTAGATGGATGTAATGGGTTATTTCAGTTATTAGTTATTAGTCTCTTATTGCTAAAGTTTCGATAAAATGGCGCCGCATAGTGAAGAGCCCCTTTTGGGGGAAATATTGGACAGTGTGGAACGATAGAATAAACTATTTAATAATAATAATAATAATGATACAAATCAATTAGGTACTCTTAAAAATCAATATTATTTTTTTAAAATATCGGAATTTGTTGTGCTGTTATCTTCAAATGGTTTGTTTGGGTTTGAGAGTCCTCTAATCTTTATACACACATAAAAATTTTACGGAGTGAATTCGCACGTAGTTAATCGTACACAAAAAGGAGTGAAATTTTCTTCGAAAATCAGTTGATTGTATCTTAAAAATTGTTGTTATACATAATTTCGGAGTTAATTTAACTACACAGCAGGTAGTTGAAAATAGTTGATATCCGACAAGGTGAAAATTTTCACCGGCTCCAGCACGACGGTGTGAAATAAAAATTAACACCACCCAGGGTGTTGAAATAACTGAGAAAACGAGAGAAAATACTTTTTTTTATTCATTCAAACTCCGCGTGGAGTGAACAATTTCCAAAATGGTACGATTTATTTCTAAAAGTGAAAAATTTGCCCTCTTGGCAACAACAGTACGTCATAACGTCGCCACGAAGGCGGTCGCTTCGCAGTTCGGCCACGGGACTTGTGCTGTAGGTTAGGAGTGAGGTTAGTTTTTGATTACTTGTAATATATTACATATTAGTAACCTATTTGGCATGGAGCAGTCTATTTTCATCTCCGTGTTAAATACGAAAACAATAACAGAGAAATTTTAGGTTTCGTCGCATTTAATACGACAAGTATGTAACGACAGGTAGGTACTTGTGCGTTGTATATTACCCATTGGTTGTGGTCACAAGCTTTTATATTTTTGAACATTTCAGCTACATTATAATCATAGTGACTGTCATTGAAGATTGAGACGTATTGACCGCACCCTGTGCCAGGGGATGAGGTTTAATTACCAATTAATAAAATATATGTTCGTAAGTTTTACTTACTACGAATGTATCTGATAAGTATTATTCCCATTTGTATTACAGTTTTCTTGTCTTAAAAATTAAGTATAGAAGAAGAAAACGCACATTTTACTATTCCATGAACGTCACGGCAAGTGGAAAGCAAAATTTACACCAGTTTTTCACCACGAATTCAATACATATGTAGAAGTCACCAACAACTTGCCACAAAGGTACAGTGATACATTTTAAGCAATTTAAGATATATTTTCAAACAAAATAGTTATTGATATTGCAGCTTGAGACATATTTACCGCCTCCGTGTGCCAGGGGATGGAGTGACAGTAAAATAAAACTGATACATGTTTAGTCACGTAAGTATTATTTACTACATATACAACTGATACGCATTAATTTGGTTTTGTATTACAGGTTTCTTTACCATTAGAACTTAAAAAAGGAAGAAGTGGAGCATTGCCTGTTGCAGTTGACAGACAAGACGGTGTACTACTGATTATTATTTATAGTATATTTATATGTAAGTATTGTGGAATAGATATAATATTGAACAAAATAAAGGATTGATATCTAAATTACATGAGTATTTAAATTAATAACTTTTCTGTGTTACAGTCACTGTCACTAAAAAACAACTAACTAAACTGTTGTTTCTTATTGACTAGTGATCAGAACACAGAAAACTGATTAATTGGCATATTTTTTATTTTTGCTGGCCCCCACATCATTTCTCCCTTTGGTATAAATTTAACTCCGTATAGGATAATTTTAACACCCGCGCGGTGAAAACAACCAACTCCCTAAAGATTTATTTTCAACTCCTTTTCAAATAATAATAACTACAAAAGGAGTGAATGTACTCCCTAAAAATTCAACTCCGTCCGATCTAACTACATGCGCAAATGGTCGCGAGGGAGATCCATAGCGGTGTTGAATCGGTGTTAAATCCAACTCCGTATTTTTATGTGTGTAGAGCCAAACGTATTTGTAAATGTCCTTCATTCTTGCCGATTCTGCTGGGTCCCCAGTTACTCCTTGCCAGGTCACTCCTCAGCAAACATCTCTTGAACTCGTCTTGGCAGTTTGCAGTTGATCCTCCTTGGTTACATTTTTTATCCCTTGGGTAGAATCAATAATCATTTTAGTCTACCTGTTGTCCTTCATTCTCACAATATGACCGGCCCAATTCCATTTTAGTTGTTGTACTATTTACCTGATGTAAATATCCATTATTTCCATTATTTTTCTAGAATCCATGTTGGATTCGCTGTTGCTTTTTCTTTTTTAATTACTGTCCGTTAAGGTCCAGAGTTAGCACGCCTATATTGTTGTTTTTAGGATTTTTGGGGGCCCAAAATAGGTCATGACGTCTTGCCAAATTTAATATAAAGCCCATGGCATGGGAAGATAGTCAGTAGTTTGCAGTACCTCAGCATAGTATACGCGTATACGAGTACATATTGTATAGTATACGGGATCCACGGACTCCAGTCAGCTGTTATGTTGGAATTCCGTATGGTCAACAATACACGAACTATGTAGTAAACAACATTGTCAATTTATTTACGTCTCCATCCTGACCTAGAGCCGTCCCCCATTAAGAACTACGTAACAATACCACAGTTGGAAGGATACATATAGTCTTCATAGTTCTTCTTTTCTTCATTTTGATGTATGATTTCCATAAGTTTTTATATTTGTGAAACATCTACCATCATATTGCCTTCTTCTTATTATTTCTTCCCCTTGGTCTTAGTTATTGATTGTAATATTTTGTCCAAGGTATATGAACTGATCTCTCTTTTTTTTACAAAATTATACAGTTCAAGTGAAGATAACATAAACTTTGATGAACAACGGAGTGACGATGAAGTACCCCTCTGTTTTTAATAGAGGAAACAACACAAATTATTAAAGGCTTAAAACTTAATGAATGTCCAGGAGAAGATAATATAATGAACACACTAATAAAGATAGCCTCCGAAGATATAGCCAGCCAAATCACTACAAACTCTTTTTAATAAAATTCTAACGCAAGAAATAATCCCTGAACAATGGATAACTTCGCAAATAATACTGCTACATAAAAAAGGTGATAGAAACAATATTAATAACTACCGACCCATAACTCTTAAGTCCAACTATCGCAAAAATTTTCTAAAAACTAATCCAACGAATTAAAAATAAAATAGAAGATTTTCAATCTGATGACCAGGCGGGAATTCGAAGAGGAATGTCCACATTGGATAACTTACATATACTAAACCAACTGATCGAGAAAACCACAGAGTATAATTTCGATGTGTACCTGGGATTTGTGGATTTTCGTAAGGCTTTTGACGTGAACACAAGGCAATCTGAAAGGCTCTACAGACGGCGGGCATTGATATAAAGTACATACAAATACTTAAAAATTAATATACCAACAACACTGCAGTAATAAAGTTAGAAGACCTAGGAAAACCGTTTAAAATATCCAAAGGGATTAAACAGGGGGACTCCCTATCTCCCGATCTTTTCAACTGTGTTTTGGAAAAAGTCATTAGAGAGCTGCGATGGAGTGAAAAGGAAATTGGCATAAAGATCAATGGCAAATACTTAAACAACCTTCGATTTGCAGACGACATCGTACAAATAGCCAAATCAGCGGAAGAATTGTCTCAATATAGAGCAAAAGTAGGCCTACAAATGAACATTGATAAAACTAAAGTTATGACGAACAATGAGAATCATCAAGAAATCACTACTAACAATACACGGTTGGAGTACGTCTCGCACTATACATACCTGTGGCAAATAATAACAATACTGTAATGTCCTGTATTAGGATGGTTGACGTAGGTCGATGAAATTACACACTACGCCCAGTATAATACATATATTGACATGTTACTTTCAGTACATCGACTATAATACTGTTCTACATAATAATGCCTACATTATACTTATTGCTACTTTATGCTGACTTAAGACTATTCACTCATACGCACATTCATACACTATTACATATTCCATTACAACTCCTTCGCAAAAAAGAAAAAAAAAATCTTTTGCAAAGGTTTTTTTTGTTATTTTATTAAATTTTATTCCTGAAATAATTTTACTCTATTCTTATAAACTGTTACTAACTTACTGTTCTTGATTATAATGTTAGGATCGTCATCCTGTATAACTTCGTACGGGCCTGTGTAGAAAGAATCTTAGAAACTTACTTACTAATAACACTAAATTTTCTTAAGAAAATTCTATCTCCTATTTAACAACTAGAGAAATTTGTTTTATTATACCATTTTTTTCGGTTTATTTTTACTATTAAATTACGACGTGCATCGGTAAAAATTTCTATTTTAGTGAATCCAAATTATACTACCCTGAAAATAGTATGTACTCTGAAAATTATATAACATTTAAAATTACTTATCTGTAAATTGCTTATACTTTGAGCATCTCCAACAACAGACATATGTGGACCTTTCTTGATGATAATACATTTATTTTCATTTTATTACAATTATTTTAATAGTGATGCGCATCTACTACTTGTTACATAAATTATTTCGGAATATTATATTGCAAACATATGTTTTTTATTAGGTCTGTCCACGACGCATTTAATGCTGACGCGGATCCAGGGTCCAATTTCATATGCATAATTGCTTCATGTATTAATATTATAACTAAGGTCTCTTTTAATGTCGGTATACCTATATTCTTCATTATATTCTCATTTTTGTTTTCATCTATTAGAGACACTTCAAAGCATTTTTTCGGTTAATATTAATTCTACCACGTCAGGATGATCAAGCCTTTCATGGTACAATCAACTAGAATACCTACAGCAATTTGTTCGTAAATTTCGAATTTCGGTACTAGCGAAAATCGATATTATTTAAATTATAAACAAGTACTGGAAATGCTGATTCTTGTAAATGCAAAGTTTCGTTATACACATTAACGACTTGGTAAATGGATTGAATTCCAGCTGAAATATGTCAGCATATTTTGCCATTTTTTTCGTAAGTCATACGGTTCTTTGAATAAAAATTGCGAATGAATTTTACTGCACCTACGTTATTATAACACTTCTCTATCTAATTATTAAAATAAGCAAATTTCTGAACCAATTTTATGTCGTTTATGCTAATAAAATATTATACTTATGCATTGTAGCAGTTACGCGATACAAGCAGTTTCACATTCTAGAACAATCAAATATTTCCGTTGTCGCAAATGCTTGGTAAACATTTGGCTTTAATTTTGTTTTATATGATTTTTTTTCTTTAAGTCTGATATTACCTTATTATACGCGTTGGTTAATAATAATTAATTTTTCGTTTTTATAAGGTTTAGGTTCCAAAATACATACCTTTAATTTTCATTTATAATAATTTTTTTCATTGCAATTCAACATAGTTAATATTGTATAATATGATAGCGCCAATTAATAGTTTAGTCATGTTTTCGGTGTTATTGATAAAATTTACCAAATTTCTCTGTTATGCTCACTAATCCGTTTTCTTACTTACTAACTTATCTCTTTCACACACTGATTCACCTTCTAACAACCTATTTGACAATTATCTTATACTTTGCAAATAAGTCTTAAAATTACCAAATTTGAATAACTTGTCTAGCTTTTCTGTGAATAATAATCAATAATTGTCCTTGATTAAATACAGTGAAAAAAATATTTCTTCTAGTGTTGTTATGTTGAAATTTGCTTGGAATCACATTTTTGCACTTTCACAATCTCTGCTTTTCACAAACCCACTACTTTTCAAGAACACATTTCACATTGTCTTTGTTTACTTTCACTTTGGTACTATGTTGATCCTTTTCTAATACTTGATTTTTGAGAGAAGTTCCTTGCACTGGTCGTTTGCATTTTTTTTTCTCTCACTTTTGTGTGGTAGATACCCATTCTTGTTTCTTTTCTTCTCAATTTGTTTTAAAGGTGCACTGGCAGGATCGCCATGTAATGTCCTGTATTAGGATGGTTGACGTAGGTCGATGAAATTACACACTACGCCCAGTATAATACATATATTGACATGTTACTTTCAGTACATCGACTATAATACTGTTCTACATAATAATGCCTACATTATACTTATTGCTACTTTATGCTGACTTAAGACTATTCACTCATACGCACATTCATACACTATTACATATTCCATTACAATACAAAACAAAATGGACAAAGAAATTAGCACAAGAATTTCGAAAGCATGGCGAAAATATTGATCACTAGCAAATATCTTTAAAACAAAAACCAGCACAAACATAAAACGCAGAAGTTTTGATACATGCGTGTGTCCGACGCTTATATACGGATGTCAAACTTGGACATTGACAGAAAAACATTTGAGCAAAATAAAAGTATGCCAAAACTCCATGGAGAGAAATATGTTGAACATCACATTAAAAGACAGACGAAGATTAGTGGGCATATAAAACATACCAAAAAATTGCCGACGTAACAACAACCATAAAGCAACTTAAATGGAGTTGGGCTGGACACACATTAAGAAAGACGACAGGATGGGTGAAGGAAATTATGGAATGGACACCATTGGATCAACGACGAAGTAGAGGAAGACAAAGACAACAATGGACACAAGAATTAAAAAGGATGGGAGGAATTACATATACCAGACTTGCACAAAATAGAGAAACCTGGCAAGAAATTGCAAAGGGCTGGGCACTACATAGTGCAACCTGAGAAATTTTATTTTATTTTGTTTATTGATTAATTTATGGAACATGATTATTTAAATTGATTGCAGTAAGAATTGCATTGTTAAATACGATACATATTCTTTGGGTTAATAAAGGCTATAATAATAATAATAATAATATGAACTGATCTACTTTTTTTTTTAAATTTCTTTCCTATTTGTGGTTATTATTTATTCTTGTGTGCAATTGATGTAGATTGTCCTTCTTTTTTCTATATTTACTGCCAATGCATTTTCCTTTCTTTTTTCTATTAGGGGGTTCAAGATTGTTTCAACTCTGTCAAATGCCTTTTCAAAGTCTATGAATACTAGTACTATAGGAAACTCATAGTCGTTTGAGCTTTTATTAACTGTTGCAGTACCAAAATTTTGCTCTGTGTGGATTTTTTTTCTGATGTCTTCTGTCTTCTCAGGAGATGGTAAACATAGTTCTAATCTACGTGTAATTATTGACATAAATAGAACACTGGAACCAGACTTATAGATTATCATAGACAGTCTATGAATACTAATACTATAGGAAAGTCATAGTCGTTTGATATTTTATTAACTGTTGCAGTACCAAAATTTTGCCTAGTGTGGAAATTTTCTTCTGATGTCTCTTTTTAGGCGATGGTAAATATAGTTCTAATCTACGTGTAATTATTGACATAAATAGAACACTGGAACCAGACTTATAGGTCTGTAGTTAGTTATGTTTTGTCTATCACGTTTCTTATAGGACAGATCGACACTAGCCAGTTTTCTGGTATTTTTACTTTATCATAAGCAGTATGTAAAGTATTGTAATCGTGCGAACAAAAAATTGAGATTTTAGCGGAAATAGTTCTTTTTGGGTCCCCTGATCATTTTTGACAAGGTACAAAAAATGTCTGTGTGTGAGTGTGTGTGTGTGTGTGTACTCGATTTTTGTGAATTCGATTCCGGAGAAACTACTAAAGGTATCGGGACGAAAGTTCATATTTAGCAGTGTTATGGCCAAACTTAGAGCTGAAAAGCTTTTGGTTCAAAAGAGTCCAAAGGAACTGGCTGTTTCCTCTAAGCATTTTTCAGGGATTTTGGAAATGAGCCGCCATTTCTGTTATTTCGTCAAAATAGTTAAATAATAAATTAATGTAGAGGAAATTTTGTATAATTTATGTCTATGACATTTTTTAGTAAAATTAATAGTTTAGCTCCAGGAGCAAATTCTATTTGATCGAAATCGTATCTGCGTTAATAGTAGGTAGCCAGGATATTTTAAATTTTTTGACAGTATTCAGAACGTCAGCGGTTGCGAAACGACAATTCAACACGCAAATGCATGGATAATGCGATGAGGAGGAGAAACACGCGCGCACGTACGCTATGTGAAACAATATTGAAACATCTTGGTGTCATACACAAAGTCAATGTGTATTTCGAGTACAGATAGCAATGTTGTTATGCAGTTTTTAAGGATTTTGCAAGTGAGCCGCCATTTCTGTAATTTCGTCAAAATAGTTAAATAATAAATTAAAATAGACGAAATTTTCTATAATTTATGTCTATGAAATATTTTGGTATAACTAATAGTTTAGTTTTAATGGTAATTCTATTTGATCGAGATCGTGTCTGCATTAATATAAAGTTAGCCAGGATTTGCCAGATATTTTTATTCTAATAACAGTAGGTAGTGTCAAAGGCTGATTTTTTTACAATACGTACTGTCAATATCTGTCAAATCCTGGCTAATTCGTTTTATTTTATTGCAAACACGATCGATCTCGATCAAATAGGATCTTATGCAGCTAAACTATTAATTTTATGTATTGAATGATAAAGTCATGTGCCTGGCCACATCAGATTTTTTAGTTTTAGCCCGTCGTTGAGATTTCATTTAGTACTACTATTACGTGGAAATAAGCTATTTATTCTTAACAAATAAATGTTAGTACCTACAATTAATCGCTTTTATGAGAAGTCGTAAAATGTGACTTTCGAATTTACTCGTTCCATTTGCCCCCACTAAAACGTCTGTAAATTAACGACCCGAACAACGCCATTGAAATGGCCACGACACATTAAAGACACTTGTAGATGCCGTCCGGCTGCCTGTAGATTTTATGACCGGCAATTACAATACAATCCGAATTATTAATGTAAATTGGCAGAAAAACAAAATAGCTTGACGTTGCCTACGCTATCCCTGGACCGCGAACGCGCTCGCTATGCGCCACCACCAGCGGAATCCACACCGCGCCGTCAAGTCGGTCTATTTTCACCCAGAGATAATACTGTGAAGTAAATCTATAAATAAGTGACGTCGCGTGAGTGCCGATGCATCCAAGCAAATTTGGCGTGAGTGACAATAATTTATTATGCTATAGTTGCTTGAGAGATGCCCAATTAGAGTGCTTTCAAAACTGATAACTTGGTAGAATTAACACGACCTATGCATGCTATTACGATTTGACCATTGCATGCATGTTGTTATGCAGGAAATGCTTTTTATGTATCGGACTTTTATGCTATAGTAGTATTTGTTACTTATAATAGTAAGACTTAACTGGTTGAGTTGGTGTTTACTATAGTCGAGATAAGAAGAGCTGTAGGATAGTTTGATGCGAAATACCCAACACATTAAATGGTTGTTCTTTTAGAACGAAGAGAGAATTACTTGGATGAAGTAGTTGGTAGGTTTGTATATACGCGAAAGATTATTGACTTCCAACCAAGAAAGTTGTACTCTGGTGAAGCAAGTAAACAGTCTTCAATGAAGCGTATAATTTTATTCCCGGTAAATATTTTTAGCTACTTAATATTAGAATTTTAAAGATTTGGCACAAATACGTTTTCTACTGCTAATTAACAAGATAGGTATGTTATATTTACTTACTCGTTCTAAACTGTTGCGTGCCTTACATCAAACTATTCCGTGTTGAAACGTTTATTGTACACTAATCAGAAGGCACATCCCCTACGGACACTTCGTTGTTGTTTTCGTACTAGGTTTCGCTCCTTTACGGCGCCAGACGTACGGCTTGACAAAATCACGATGCGCATATTTATTCAAGAGAAAGGGATTACTTGAAAGAAGTGAGAACTACTTGAGTTAAATAATTGGTGGATTTTTACTCAGTAAACAATACTTACTTATATTACATGTCTTATATTTTCTAGTAACTTCTAACTAACTACGTACTTGGATGGATTTACTATTACTTCGTTGGAGAAATTGACATTTTTGGGATGAAAAATTCAATTACTTCTTTCAATACCATATTGGTTCTTATAAAGAAAGAATTAATTTGTAGACTGCATTTATCTGAGAAATTATTTTACTTAGGTGGAGTATGTGGCATTTCTTGTATATACCTAACTTTCTACATCCAAGTAAATACGCATTGGAATAAAGTAAATAAAATCAAGAAATTATGTTTACTCGTTCCAAATAATCACTTTTCTGTGTGATGGCGGTAATCGATATATCCGTTACATTTAGAAACACACAAAATTGTTTAAAGGGCAATTCTATGTCAGATCAAGAGTTTTTGACCGCACCACTCTGGATTTGGATGGAATTTGGGGTAATTGTTGTCTTCTTGTAGCTAAGTAAAAATATAAAATAGTACGTGGATAGGGCTTACCGTTTCAAAATTATGGGAATGCAAAATTTAAAAAAAATCTTGCATACTATATGTTTTAGGTGTGACTGTGGCTCATCTAATTGAGCTAGAGAAGTGAAAACCGTGTCATTTAGTTTTCGATATTTTCCATGGCGTTTCTCCAGATATATAGCACAAATGGCATTGAGAGATTATGTTCTTTTTATTTAATAATATAATATGTTATTATAGTATGTTATTTTTTAATATTACAGAGAGTATTTAGAAAGAAATTGAAAATCAAATAGTTTATATTATTGTTAGTTCATTTCCAAAGTATGAGGTTTGTTTCAGCAGCAGTCAAAACAATTAGATATTCGTCTACGCATGCGCGGTGGAGCTTATTGGAGTGGCAAAAACCCCATAGCGCATGCGCAAGACAAAGAGTAGTGCTTTATGTAGGTACTTACTTCGGTGCTGCACGAACAAAATTATAGTAACTATTCAAATTTGAACTTGAAATATTACGGCTTTTTTACCATGTGAATGTACCTAGGAACTTTAAAATTATATACCTACTACTAAAATTTGAATTTTAAATTAGTCGGCAGTTACTATAGTGCTACCTCATGTTGCCCGCAAACATACTCTAGATTTTAATTTACCACAATGTCACAGATTCTAAATTTATTGAAAATTAGAGAATTAGACAAAATAAAAATAAAAATAGTATTATAGTTATTTTATAAGACATCTTGGCAGATTCGTTCATTTAGGTTCCTTAGGTTTAGGCAAGTTTGTGATTGTGTATGAGTATGCGAATTGGTAGTGAGTAGTAATGAGTGACTATTTGAAAAAGCATCAACTTTCTAAGGCCATTCATCCATCGTCTAAACCAGTCGTAAGCGATCTGTCGCTACCTACCAAGCGATCAATGAGGGTTTGCTTACGACTAGTTTTGCCAGTGGACGAAGAAGCTATAATAATGAAACTAAAAAGGAAATAAATAAATTAAAACAAAACAACCACTATCTCTAGTTGTGAGGTCACACTCATTCTAGTTGTGTATTGTACTGACAATATTAGGTATTATCAATCGTATTGAAAGCCACCAACTAAATTTAGATTTCATTCTGGAATATATACACCTTAAGTTTTAAATTTATATTCTAGCCAATTAAAAGGGTATATTTTCTTTAAAAGTGTGGAAAACTACAAAAATAACTACAAAGATGAGTGATGCGATGTTACAATAATATTTGGCCGAATATCCTTTGATCTGCCGATATGAAAACCTGTAAAGATACCCGGATGGCGGTGAACGACATCCCTGGGACCGCTAACAATTGCGAACCGGCGATAAATTATTTTTATGGCCGCCAAAGTGGTTAGAACATCAAAAGGGGTCCTTCTCACTGAGATAATTGCTCAGGATGGTGATGAGTGTTTGTTTTCGTGGTTGGTAGTCATCTGGCTAACACGCTCGCGTCATGCACACGTAATCACGTGAAAATTAGTTAAATGCCAGGAATGTCCAAAATTGTTTATAGTACCTATAGCCAACTGTTTTGTAGAACACATTTGCGTTTGGAAAATGTTTGTTTACTTTTGAAAGTAAAGCAGATTCGGTTTTAGCACGACGCACAATACCCAATATTTGATATCTAAAGCTGTTCAAAAGACGAAATAAGAAATTTTAACTGACAATAAATTTAACCATTTTCTCTTTACCCGCCAAGCTGTTCACTGGCGGATAAATCGTAAAGATTTCAAATTTGTAAATACAATTTTGGATAAGCGCCCATGGCGCAAGGCACCATGTTTATAGCATTTGAAATTATGTTAATTCATAATGTGTATTTTAGTTAATTAATATATTTATGTTAATTGTTTAATGGAGTCTAATGCCGGCTAAACTATTAAAGTTGTACATAGTATGATGAAGTCATGTGCCTGGCCACATCAGATTTTTATAACTGGTAAAATTTCAAATTGATTACGTTTTATACCATACTAAATAATACAACAATAAAATAATAATTCTTTAAGGGAAAAAACTACTGAGAACTACATTATACACTAAAATCTATCTGACCCCCAAAAACACAGGAAAACAACACACCACCATAAAACTTTACATCGCGTCTGTATTACAACATTTTCTCTACACTTACAACTTACCAACTCGCTTAAGTCAGTCCTAACAAAAACCCAGCATTCTCTGTGGTTTTCCACACTCTTTGGCATAATGTTGAGAGCAACACAACTTCAGCGCCACAGACCCAGACAATAATAATAACAACTTATGGCGTAAACTGTTGCGGATGCTAAGGCATGATTATTATTATTATTATTATATTCAAATATTAGGAACACACACCGTCCCATAAAATGTTAATATTAATGAATTTACAATGTTCACTCCACTCAGCCACACAGAACGACGGCCATACATCGCCGTAGATGGCATAAGAGAGCAAACAGTCCGAATATTCCAGCTATACATAAGCGTGTGTATTACACCGTTAATGTTGATATAGTATAATTTGCGATAGGCATTAACATAATGATCGTAATTTCATGCCAGAAGCGGGAATTGCTCCGTTAAGCCCCCGGATCTCAGCACAGCAACGCGGTGTCTGCCACGACCGGGATCCTGTATTCAGCTTCTAATCGTACTGGAGCTTCGAGGGATGTATGGGGACCACGATTGTATGTGGAGAATTGCAAGTTTTGAAAGCACCGTGTAAATGCAGTGCAGACTGGATTATATTAAGATTGGATTATAGTTATCGCCACAACTCGCAAAAAAACAGAAATACTTCAATTAAGGTGCCATAATAATTGGAGGATTTCAGGGGTCATGCAGAACTGTAGCCCTGTAACGGTCTCTAAAACCGTCATTTGGATAATACGTGGCGACAAAGTTTATATCGAAGTTGGGTGTTTCCTAGTTTCGCGAAAACTATGCCTTTAATTTACAACTATCTATGGCAGAGGAGCATTTGCTTTACGTTTTACTTTTATACAACAAAGTAAAAGTTTCGTAGCTAAAGTGAAATGTGAAGTAATACTTCACCTTTTGCTTCTCCTTGAATTAAAATGTGAAGTATTTTTGTAGTTTACGGCTTGCAAACTGAAGTGCTTACTTGAAGTAAAAGCAAATAGTTTTTTTTTAATTCATACCCATAATATTTTAACGGCCGAATTCAATTCATTTTTTTGTAATTTGGTTTGGAAGGCAGGTACAGTACAAAGTTACTAAAAAAAAGTTAGCCAGAATTTTAAAAAATACTCATAGATACCAAATTTCATTGAAATATTTTCTTTTGTTTTATCATCGGAAAACATGTTTTTGTTCGAACATGTTTGTTTGAAGATATCATAAAAAGTTAATATAAAAAGCTTATTAGAAAGTTTCCATACTTACATATTTACGTATCGTTATGTATCGACATATTTAGAAATTTTACAATATTTCTCATAAATTAAAGAAAATGTTCTTGAGAAGTATACCGGGTGACCCACGCCATAGGTACTCCCGTTTATTTTTGGTGTCTATAAAGCTGGACGAATTAAATTTGGGAATTTGTTAATAGACAAAAAATGCCATTCTTTGGGATACTCTTGAGGTTAATATGACTTCCGGTTATTCCGGAAATGACGTTATCATAGAAATTTTAAACGGCACCCTATATTCTTTGTGTAATATTTTCAATCACGATGACATTCTGAACACAAAAACATATCGATCGTCAATTTTTATCATCAAGGTAACGCACCATAAATAACTATTTTTTGTATTAATTTAGGTGGCTAGAAATTGGTGAAAATACTCGAAAATTTTCAAATAAACACTAGCTAAATCGATTTTAGCCGACATTGCATCACTGACGCCCTCAAGCGTTATTTAATTGGTTTTTGGCCAGTGAGTCATTTTTAGCGGGTACCCAATGGCCACGCCCTGATTATTCCATAGAAAACATCAATGATACCAAATACTTGATATTTTAATGAAATTCTTAGCGTAAAAATGTTGTCGGAAGTAGAAAAAAATATTGACCTAATGATCAAAGTCAGCGTACAAGTCAAACTCACTCAATAGACTACTCGAAGGAAGTACCCTTAAACGTAATTTTCACGGTACGATTAAGAGCAAAATATCAAGAATTTTGTATCATTGGGTCGGAAAAATGTTTTTCCTCGCATATTGAGGGTACTTCCTTCGAGTAGTCCATTGAGTGACTTTGACTTGTGCGCAGGCTTAGATCATTGGGTCAATATTTTTTTCGATTTCTTTGCTGCTAACATTGTACGCTAAGAATTTCAATAAAATATTAAGTATTTGGTATCATTGTAAGTGGAAAGATGTTTTCTCTCGAATAATCAGGGTGTGGCCTATGAAAAAAATCACACTGGCCAAAAACCAATTAAAACACGGTAGAGGGCTCCAGTAATGCAATGTCGGCCAAAATCGATTCAGATTATTTGACAATTTTCAACTATTTTTACCGATTGCTAGCCACCTAGATTATTACATAAAAAAGTTATTTTAGCGTTGCCTTCGTGATAAAAATTGACGATCGATATGTTTTTGTGTTCAGAATGTCATCGTGATTGAAAATATCACACTAAGAATATAGGGTGCCATATCAAATTTCAATGATGACATTTCCGTCATTTTTTGTCTATTAACACATACCGAAGTTTCATTCGTCCAGCTTTATAAACAAAAAATAAACGGGAGTACCTATGCTGTGGGTCACCCGGTATGTATATTAATTAAAGATATTTTATTTTTTTAAAGATACTTTACTTTATCGGTTATTAGGCCTCAAGTGACGATAGCTGTCTATGAAACGTGGCACTTTTTAATTCGTAGATACTCAAACATTTATGAAAACATAGAACACCTAATAATTTGGTAAAACTTCAGATAGTACATAGGAACTGCATCAGTTCTAAGCAGTGACGCCAATATAACAAATTTTCCTCAAACAATAGAGCGACAAAAATTGAGATCCCCATTTCGCTGCACAATATAAATAACATCATTTAGACACCAAACAAAATTTTAATAACAAAACCCAATGTAGTAAATAAACAATAAATGATGTACATTACTTTATCTTAAATGCATCGTTTTTATAATTTTTAAATTGTAGTAATAAGTCAATCTGTATTGTCCACACAACAAAATATAAAGTTACGATGAAGTGAATGATTTCATCAAACTAAATTGGGGTTCTACTGCATACATCATTTATAATGTGTTAAAATACCACCTGTAGTTTATGTTACATCCTTCCTCACAGAAGGGCTGTAGAAGCAGCTTAACGAGACACTTATTATCAGAGCAAAGCTGATACAGTTGACGTGGCAACCTTAAACGAGACAGCGAACACGTTTACGTTATATAAACAAACAACCCACTTAACTCATACGTACACGTGCATAGACGCTTACCCTGGCATAGATGCTCATTATTACTAATTAACAACAGTGTAAAATCAGCCGTATTATTCACTGTTGGTATCTGCGAAACGGCGCTTAACCGGCTCGCGTCCGCACTCACTCCACTCAACGTTGAAAGCTCTCAAAGCCACTCGCGAAAGCTCGCTTGCGACTCTGTTTACCTAACGGATAACATACCAGACTTTAGTGCGCTAATATTTGATTTGAAATTATACACTCGGCGAGGTGCTGCTGAAAGCCGATCCGGCCCAAGCGTTATTGGGCCATGCTATCCCTCTCTCACTCACTCTCGGGCTCTGAAAGCTCTCCGTTTTCCTTTGCTGTAGAAGTGTGGTGGAACTTTACGCTACGCCCGTTACGTCGTCCAAGGTTAACGCCGAATCTTGGGACCTACCGCAAATAGATCATTGGTAAATAGCGTCTGACATCGAGATGCGAGTTCGAGAATTTTAATGGGGAACTTGGCATGGAGTTAAGTCAGATTTTCACCTATTGATTCATGCGATCTAACTGATTTCAAAACTGCTGATGCTATTTCCTTTAGCTTGTTGGATGAAACTCACTCACCACTACTTGCTCTACTAGCCAAGAAATTGTTAAAAAAAGACTCCAGCAAGCTACATAATGGTCGTCTATTTGTACCATCCGTTTTAGATTGGCGAACAATCAAAGGAATGTAGCATTGTCCGCAATTAGTATGAGGCGGAAATACTTTCTATGCCCATTGTACTCACATTGCACGAAAAGCTGTGTTATAACGAGCTTTTCTTATTAGTAAACATATCCCTATCTATGTATTTATATGTATTTTTCCTGGGTTCTTTCCTTTTATTTTTTTCACCTCTATCGCTGGTTTCGCTTTTTCCTGTCTTAGCCCTTTTGGTCCAAAAGGGACATTATCGACTTTTTATTCCATAATGCTTCTTCTGTTCGTCCTATGATGATCATGTTTACCAATGGTGTCCTGTTGGTCTCTTCGTGTTTTTTCAGTCTTACGTCACTTCTTTCTTTTTTGGAATTTTCGTCTACAACTCCATTTTTTACAATTTTGTACATTATGTTCTTTCCGTATGGTTCTAGTCCTTCACGAATTATTCGTTCTATGCGCTCCTTTTGTATTTTAATTCTTTACGTTTTCATCCTTTTAGTTCATTTTGTCCGTTTTATTCTTTACGTCTTCTCATTTTATAGACCTCGTGCTTTCTGTGTATTTCGTACTGTTTGTGTCTTTGATATCGTTTGTACTTTTCGTTGTCTGTTCTTTTTATCCTTTACGTAATTTGTATCATTATCATTCGTTTTATTTTGTTGTTGTTGTTTTTTCTTTTAATCTATTTTGCCCTTTTTGCACAGTTCGTTATTTTTGTCATTTCGGCACAGTTTGTTGGTTTCGGTTTAATCCCTTTTCGTTCCTGTTGTTGCATTGTATCGTTCCATTTACTTTATACTTTTTTATAAATTTTCAACGTTTCCTCTTTTACGTCCTTGTCGGTATTTTTTAATCCATTTTATCCATGTTCATCCTTCTCATCCCTTTTGTTGCAATTTTCTTCCGTTGTCCTTTTATAAATGTCGCTAAATACGGAAAAGATGATATGGACAAAATGGATAAAAGCAAAACGAAAAATAGGCCAAAAGAGGCAATAAGGGCGGAACAGGCAAAAAGGGCAGAAAGAACCAATTTGCCCTTTTTGTCTTTTGGTTTATTACTTTGTGTTCTCCGTCCTTGTCGTCTTTTACACTTTTAGTTTTTGCCTGTACATTTTCTTGTCGTTTTTGTTTTCCTTTTATCCATTATGTCATTTTCAATCATGTATGAAAACCAAATAACTAGGTAATAATTCAAAAAATTACCCTCAATGTACGAGCAGGTGATATTGACCAATTCGACAAGTATTTTGTGGTGTGGTTCTGGTATGGGTGGGCCACTCCTTACGGGTTGCCGTTTCCGATCAGAGAAAAATGTCCAAATTGCCCAACCTAATGTCAGCGTTCTTTACTACTTTAATTAACTTTCACCCATTTCCTCGTTTACGCCTTTTTGTGCTCTACGTCCGCTTTGCCCTTTTTGTTCTTTGTGGTATGGAGTAATGAAAATATAGAGTATATGAAAATAACACCGTTACATCATTTAAAAATGCCTGTACACAGACAACGGACAACAGCCTGTTAAATCTTTGATTGGCGTGCTCATGGCTTTCATGTTCAAGTATTTTGTATCTGTAAAGTACAAAAAATCTCTCTCCCATACTATCTACAGTCACATTTTTAATTTTATTAAAGAACGAAATTGTATTACCCGACTACTATAAAAATTAAGTTGATGGCGTCATGCATGCATGAACTACCAGGCGAGACTGGCGTTACAACTTGTCACCCTTAAAAATAACTAAAAAGTTATTATAGGACAAGGCCACCGCAGCCGCCACCGACTTGCCTCCGAGGCACGGGAACTTTCACGCCAGTTATCACACGATCTGGAGTGTAAAATTTAATTATGTAGCCAGAAGCCAATTTACCGTCCGTACGTGCTCTGCGTCTTCCACATTGTTCACCATATGGAACAGTTCTGTTGGAAAATGCGTGCACAGATAGAAAATTTTCTCTAGTGCACATAAATATGCATTAATTCAAACCAATCCTGTTTCAATGTAGACAAAGAAATATTTCTTTGCTGATAAAATTGCATTTGTTTGGTAGAAACGTTTCATTGTGTCAAACAATTTAAGTTTACTTTGATTAAAGAAATCATGTTTTTAATCATTTTTGTTATATACAAAAAATTTGGCCGGATTGAGAGAAAAGTGTTTACAGTAGCCAAACGCTAGCAACATATTTATTAAAATCAAATTGTGATTTTTTTGGCGGAAGTAAATGAATTTTTAATTAATAAATAATACTTTAAATAAAAGAAATCTTTGTTTGTCTACAAATATATTTGTTTGAATTAAAATTAGATTTCTTTGGCGGCGGAAAACGCGTTTTTAAGTCAAAACAAAAGTATTACTTTAAAGGAACGTAATTTTTGTTTATTTCTCAATCTATTTATTTCACCGAAATAAATTAATCTCTACAAGTAGGTAAACTAGGGTATTCAATGAAGTAAATAGTTTTTGCGTTAAAGAAATTTGTTTTGATCCAAATAAATAAATCCAAAACAATATATTTCTTAAAAACAAGAAATCAGTCTATCTGTGCGCACTTCTAAAATACGTTAAACATGAGGAATCATATTATAAATAATAGTTATTTATATACCAGGGGCATTCAATGGTGTGCCCCGAGGGTGACCGTTTAAAAAGCTCTCGAGCTTTTTAAGTCGTCCAAGGGTATAAACATCAAGTAATGCCTGTGGGAAACACAAAATTATAATACATTTTATAATGATATGAATATATGAATATTTTTAAGTATTTTGATATAATCAAACATGCGTATCTACGCAGTTCAATAACAACTCACACAATGCGGAGTTGAGTGACAATACAGACAATAAATTGCTAAACAGAATAACCTTAATCGCCAATAATTGACATTGACAATTTAAAATTTTCTGAATCATATTTCAATCACAAATATTTTATATTTTTACATATAAACCATCGCAACCCGTAATACCCGCTCAGGCAATAAGAAGCTGTTTTTGCCCCGGTATCTAAGATGAAAAATGTCACTTTATGATCACGATGGACATAAAATAAATTACAATCAAACATCCCCTTTATTCTTGTTTAGTTGCTAATGTTATTTTAAGTTTAATGTCTAATTGCATCAATTTCAAAACCATCAAAACCGCCAAACACGTTGTTTTAATAATAAAATACACATTTTCGAGAAATGAATAAATAAATAAATTTATTGATCTCTGCGGGGCAATTTTTGCAATTTTATACCTGCATAGACATTTGATCACTTTAGATGGTATGTGATTAGTAAAATTTGATTTATCAACATAATAATATCAATAAATCGAGATAGCATTACCTACCGTTAAATTTAACTATGCAATTAAAGCAAAATATTTAAAGGTGACGAGTCTGTTAAGGCAAGTGAAGTAGATTCCTTAAAATACGTGTTCCGTTCAGGAGCGCTTGCCGTTTCCAGATTTGCATATTAAAAGGCACAAACTTGTACCGTCATTAGTGGCAGGGGTTACAACTACCCAGTCCACACTGTGCGGAATTCGGTAATGAAGTGTTTCATTTAAATACCGTTAATGATTTCAATTAAGTGCAAAATGTTGTCTTATTTATGTGCACTGATTACTAAACTACACTTCAGTTTCTACTTAATTGTAAATAGAAACAATAAAAGGAGCATGTGTTACAAGGACAGTGTTTAAGGAAGCAATACTGCGCCACCAAATAAACTGTCAATTAGAGAACACGTTTATATAACAATAATATGTTCCTATGAATGGTGTCAGTATTGTCAAATTACTTAACTTGATTACTTATTCTTGTTTATTTGAGATTTTTTGTTTGTTTATGGAGATGGAAAGACTACTGAAAGGAGAAAGAAAGGAGAAGGAAGAACTAAGAGAGAGGGTGAGAATATTAGAAAACACATTGGAAAAGAACGAATTTGAAAAAATAGCAACAAACGTAATAATATCAGGTGTAGAAAAGCAGGAGAAAACAAACGAGGACACGAAGAGAATAGTTATGAAAATCGCGAAAGCAATAAACCTTAAATTAGACCCCAACGATATAATTGATTCCTACCGAAAAGAAGACAAGAACCAACATGGTCCCTTAGTTGTAAAATTAAGCTCCCACGAAACCAAACGAGCTCTATTAGAGGCAAGAAAACTGGCAGGCCCAATAACCACAAAAGAATGTGACTTAAAAGGCAGCAAGAACATCTATATCAACGAACAACTCACGACGTTCACAAATAACTTGTTTTACAGAGCACGGGAACTAAAGCGTGAAAACAAGATCAGTCACGTGTGGAGCAGAGAAGGGATCATATACATTAGAAAAACAGACAAAGGTATCAAAATTAAAATAAAAAACCTAGAAGACTTACAGCACGTAAAATAAAAAAAAACTAAAAGAAAAAAAAATTTAAAAAAAAAAATTATTAAAAAAAAAAAATAAAGATAAAACATGACAACTACTTGCTGAAATGACACAATTCACTATATACCTTCACAACGTCAGAAGCATTAGAAACAAGTTCGAGGAACTGGAAATAATTACAAAGCTACACAATCCAGACATCCTGGCGATCACAGAGACATGGCTCCAACCCCACGAAGAACGGACTCACCTCCTAAACAACTACCGAGCAGAATTTAACTCAAGAACAAAGAGAGGAGGCGGGATCGCATTGTACATAAAAAATGGCATAAAATACAAAGTACTGACAAACACCACAATAAACAAAACAGAACTATTAAAAATACAAATTGAAGAAAACGATACAGCGATCACCATAGTGTACAAACCCCCTCAGGTAGTATTTGGAACTTTCATGAGGACGATGCGAGAAAACATAATAAACCGTAAAAGAAACCACTTTATTGTTGGAGACTTCAACATAAACATACTGAATAAAGATGTGAACACCCGTGAATACCTCAATCTTTTAACAGAGAACAATTATCAAATAGCCAATCGAACTACGGCAAAACATTGCACAAGAACAAACTCTAACGGAATGGGATCAATACTAGACCATGTGATAACCAACAAGAAGGAAAACATACAAACGATAGAAATCATCACCACAGATTTATCAGACCACAACGCAGTTCTCACGACAATTACCAGTCAACCAAAGAATAACCCAAAATACGAGTATTACGAATACACCAAGTCAAACATGAGAAACATTAACAACACGATAACGAACCTGAAAATCGACGAAATAAATACTTATGAGCAACTGTCAAAGACACTACAAGCAATCGTATCTAATAACCAGCACAAAATTAAAATAAAAAGAAGACCAGAAAGCGACTGGATAGACGAAAACATTATTCAACAGATTACAGAGCGCAACAAATTATACAGGCGGTTTAAAAAGTATCCACACAGCATTATACTACGAGAACAGTACTACAACAAGAAACAAATAACTAACAAAGCAATAAAGGAAAAGAAACTACGATTCTACCAACAAAAACTAGAAAAGCACAAAGATAACCCTAGAAAAATGTGGAACGCCATAAATAATGTAATTGGACAAAAGCGTGAACAACAAACAATAGAAGCGATGACGAGACAAGATGGAACACCAACAACAGACCAGAAAGAAATAGCAGAAATAATTAACACATATTTCATACAAATAGGAGAAACTCTGGCGAAGGACACAATCAGTACATCAAGGAAGAAACCAGAAACAACAACTACAAAAAAATTTACAAGACCGGCTATTTTTAAAGCTACCGACCATGCAGAAATTACCAATATAATTAGCCAACAAAAAAACAACACGGCTCCAGGGTTTGATAAGGTCACATCGAACATCATCAAAGAAAACGCCACAGCCTTAACTCCTATACTAGTAAAGCTAACAAACAAAGTACTAGAAGAAGGAATATACCCAGAACACCTAAAACGAACAATAATAAAACCAATCCACAAATCTGGAGATAAAACAAAACCAGAAAATTACAGGCCAATAGCTTTGTTATCTACTCTGAATAAGGTTCTGGAAAAAATACTTCAGAGACGACTAATGGAACATCTACAAGGTCACAGCATAATCAGTACGCAACAATATGCATACCAACCCCACTCTGGAACGACATCAGCGGCTTATGATCTGATTAGTCAAGTGAAGGCACACCTAGACAAGAAAAACATAGTAGTCGGCTTATTCCTCGACCTGAAGAAGGCGTTTGACACCATCTCTAAACAAAAACTCATCGATAAGCTGAAAGCAATAAACATCACAAACAAACCCCTACAACTCATAGAAACATATTTAACAAACAGACCACAAGAAACCAGATTAAGCGAATACTACAGCAATCCCCAATACACAAGAGAATACGGCATACCACAGGGAGGAAATCTACCACCGACGTTGTTTATTATCTACACTAATGACATGACAGAACTGCAACTAAACGGAACGCCATACATGTACGCAGACGATACGTGCCTCATATACTCGGCCAAAACCCAAAAAGAGTTACAAACTAAAATTAATGAGGACATGCTTATACTGACGGACTGGTTTTTCAACAATCTACTAACAATAAACACAAAAAAGACGGAATTCATCATCTTTGGCAGAAGAAACATGAACGTAACCATATCAATAAGACTCAATGATGAAAACATTAAACAATCCCAAGAAATTACATATCTAGGACTCAAAATACAATCTAACTTGAAGTGGGACGCACACGTGAATAACCTAATAGTAAAAAACTCCAAAACAATTGCTATAATCAAAAAACTTAAGAACATCATTCCACTCAGAAGCAGAAAATCCATCTACCACCCACTATTCACCGCCCAAAACAATTACCTACTACATGTGTGGGGTGACACTACAAAGAGAAACATCACCAGAATTCAAGTCCAGCAAAACAAGGTCTTAAAATTACTGTATTCTCTGAATAGACTTACCCCCAGCACAGATGTCTACAAAATTTCACAAGAACTTAACATAGAAAAACTCAGAACATTAAACAACTTACTACTAATCCACAAAATAAAAAACAATAAAATCAAAACCAACACAAACCTTAAACTAAATCACGAGTTCCACGACTACCAAACCAGAACATGCACACACATAAGACCAAACAGATACTCCAGCATAACCTGCTCACAGACACAACTAAGAGAAACCATACAGAAGTACAATGGACTTCCAAACTATATAAAGAACCTCACAATCGCCACTTTCAAGACAAAGATGAAATACCTATTAATGACGCAACAGCTATAACAACAACTGATAATACACACACAGAAGTACCCTCCATACCGCTAGCCCGAGGTGGACCCCATTCATATGCGGAGCCCCAACCCCGAGGTGAGGACCGAGGGACGAAACCACTACAATCATATATTTTTATATATGTACAAGTAATTTTTTTTAAAATCTATATTACGATGTATGATTATTTTTTTCCAAGCAATAAATCTTTACTACACTATATACGTTATCTCGCTAAAAATTGAATTTGAACCTGCTCGTACTGTTGTGCAGATTGAGCTGCTGCTCATCGTTCCATGTCATTATCAGTCTATTACAGTGTATTCAGTTGCTGAAACATGTTTACTATACATCTTCGTCAACGATTTACTGTGTAACTTACCGTCCATCTATATAGCAGAATAAAAAAAGACTTGACTCACACCCGGTGTTCCGGCAAACTAAATTTATTTGCCTCGTCGGTGGGAGAGTTTAGTTAAAAGCCGTTCTTCTGCTTAATTGATGCGACCATTTATTCTTACGCTTTCGCAAGACGTACTTCTGGGAATGACTTTGCTGACGACCACTTCGTTATTGTTACAGATGGGGAGCCCATCAAGTTGCCGGAGAACCTGGAGAGCCTGCCCAGGGCAGATCACTTTCCCACGCAGAGACACAGGTGGAACACCAACGAGGTAAGACAATCCACGTCGTTTATCCGATTACAGCTCATTGAGACGGGTCTCATCGTCTTGTAACATTCGTTGATGAAATGTCGTCGTTTCGTTATACGGCTTATTTATGGCATTTTTGGCAGTGCGAACATGACTGGGCAAATTATTATTAATCAAAGTTAATTGATTAATATTTAATTGACATATTAGTAAATTAAAGTAAAGTAAAATACAGTTTATTTCTTACATAACACATGATACATGTCTAAAGAGAGTCAAAATAAAAAAAAATTACATTTCATTCAATCAAGTAAAATCGTCACTGAGAAACTCATTGTGGTTGTAGTAACCCCCCTTGATGAGTAGCTCGTCTACTCTTTTCCCAAATAAGGAATAAATAGCTGCCTGATAGCTAATAGCTGCCTGATGTGGACAGGCAGTTTATTATAGTATCGAAATCTCCAATATCTCGTTCCGGTTAGTCCCTTCTGCACCATCACCAGGGGTGTGTGTAGGAAGTCCGTCGCCCTGGTATCGTGTGAGTGGAAGTCACCTCGAATCACCAGCTCGCTCTCCATGCTTTTTATGTACTGGACGTTTTGTAGTATGTAGGCACTCGTCATGGTTAATATATTGTATTTTACAAAAATGCTCTTACAGCCGCCTTCTGCAGAGTAAACAATTTGGAGGCATGCGGAGACATTCCAAACACAATCAGTACGTAGGTGAGGACGCTGTGGAAGAGAGCAAAGTACACAAGTACAGGTCTTGCTGCAGCATCCCCACCCATGTCTCTAACCCGCCTGATGGAGTAAACCGCTGAAGACAGTCGTGGTCTAATTGCGTTCATATGTGGTAGCCAGGTCAGTGTGGCTTCGAGATGGACTCCCAGGAGTTTTACCGCTCCCGTCACCTCCCCAGCCTCTCGTGGGTTTAAATTTCAGGATCTGGGTTTTGTCGATGTTTAGCTGCAGTAGATTTGACGTAAACCATTTCCACTGCTACCCTCTCAACCTCATGGTCAGAAACTGGGCTGCTATAGAGGAAGGTGGTATGATCAGCAAACTGTATTGTTTTTGTGGTTATCGGTAGGTGTCCCGGCAGGTCGTTGACATAGAGTATGAAGAGAGCAGGACCAAGAATGCTTCCCTGTGGGACACCGCATGACACTCTCTAGGGTGGATTCGCCTGTTTTTCTTCATAGAAGGCCATTTGTATTTTGTTGATATTACGTTTGGCGTTATTTTTATTCCTGGATGTGCAGAGTTGTGTAGATTATAAAATATATCTTCTCGCAACGATACAGGTAGGTAAGGGCGATTTACTGCCGTTGTCTGGTCACTAATAATTTTAACTGAAGAACCAAGTATTGCAATTTCTTTGAATCTTAACGAACACGAGTTGTTCCCTAATAGTTATATAAGTTATCTATCTTCTTTTTGTTCTTTGCCCAGAACAAGATACAATTCTGTATCGTGCAGTGAAAATGCGGAAATAGTGGTGCTTCTCCAAAGCACGTCTGCTACAGTATTCTCATCTCCAGGAATATATCTCAAGTTTGTGGTGAATTGGGTAATGTATTTTAGTTGTCATGTTTGTCTTGGAAAGTCTGCCAAGTCCATGCATCGACGGTCAAGCAAAGTGGAACATCTAGTTTCGGGTGAGCAAGGAGGGCTGGTTCACCTAAATCTTCTTTTAGCTTTTTAAAGACTTTTATGCTATCTGCTGTCCACTCGGTTCTTCTGTCGTGTGTCTTATTCGCAGGGATCAAGACACAGGATCTTTTGGTGTTCGGCTGAACGTGGTAAGCATCTGCTATAAAAGTTTACCGTACCCAAGAATTTTCGTAGGTCATGAACTTGATTAGGCTGAGGAAAATTCACTATAGCTTCAAGTTTACTAGGTTGAGGCTTGATTCCTGACAATGAAATTGTAAATCCAATAAAATCTATTTCTCTGACGCCAAAAACAAATTTATTTTCGTTGATTTGCAATCCATTCTCTGCAAGTTTTTCGAGCACGGTGGTTAAATTTCGTTTGTGCTCTTCTTGAGAATGCGATGCGATTAGGATATCGTCGAGGTAAGAAAATGTAAATGGAAGATCTTGCAAGATAAGGTGCATAAATCTTTGAAATATTTGCGCAGCATTTCTCAGTCCAAACGACATCCTGGTAAATTCGAAGACCCCGAAAGGAGTTACGGCAGTTTTTTCGATGTCTTCTTCAACATTTCTTATTTGGGATTGGATATCGATCTGGTATGGTGACATTGTTGAGGCCCCGATAATCACCACAAGGTCGCCGCGTCTAGCAATATTTTTAGCTCAATTCAATGATTATAATCATGGATGATGGAAACTTGATCCAACTTGTGTGTACGTGAACATATTTGTATCGATAAAAGCAATAGATTTCATATTGTGTCACTGTCAGATGCACATGTCGAACACTCCACCGTAACGGCCTTTTCACATGGGACACTTACGGCACCGGTACGGTTTTGTCCGTGTACGGTTCGAAGTATATGAGAAATCGAGCCTGTCACACGCACCGTGCTGTGTGAATAGCTACACAACGACCGTACACGGACAAAACCGTACCGGCGCCGTGTACCGTGTGAAAAGGCCGAAAGTGAATGAAAATTGAACCGACCCAAATTTCGTACGTTAAGTATAATTTTTCGTACGTTAAGTTAAGCTAAGTGGATGGTAACGATACTTTAGGTTTAATGCCCAATTGCATCAACTTCAAAATCATCAAAAGATTTTTCTTAATGGACATCAGACCTGTGGCCAATTGTTATAAAGACGTATGTGCCGAAACAGAAATTGCGGAGCGGGTCACACATACATGCCATTAAAGTTTATTGTATTATTACAAAAGTAGAAAAGAAATCAACACGATGCAATAACATAATAGAGTAATTACGGTCCTACATTGTAAAACATACAACCACACATTGTTCCACAACGCGCAATCTAGAGATACAAACGAATTGATAAAGGCTTAAGTACACCATAATACCTCACCCACAGCTACACGTGATCAATTAAACCATCTGACACGTTTTACGTACATACAAAATGTGTTACTATATACATACATACAACAAGATTAAAACGTTGTAATATTTCTCACTGAGATATGACCACGAACGTCAGATTTTTTATAGGGCTGCGTTAAAATGTGTTTGCTAATACTAAGTTCTACGTTACTAATTGCCTGATACGCGTGAAATAATGAATGGCCGATAGCGATCTTTGACGGGACGACCAACATCACGTGACATGACCTCTTAAACGTTGGTTATTAAATAAGAAGTACAATTAGAAATATGCAAAGCGGATTCGGGCGGTAGCGCGTCATGTAAATTTATGGCGATTTATGCAGCTCGTAAAATATGGCGTTTCATATGACTGCCAGCGAAATGCTTGTTAATACTTAGGTAGGTAGTTAATAGAATATCACGACATTCGACGGAATTTAAAGTACTTTCGGTGGAAGAGCGTTCCTTTGGATCGTAAATTTTGCTTGCGTTTTAGAGGTACTTGGAAATAAATTATTACCACTGTCTGTAGTTTAAAGACTGCAGGAATGACACAAAACCCAATGAAACACACCGAGTGTAAATATATTTTGAATTCTACAGCGTTATTAGTGAGTTTTACATGCCGAGGGGCACTTAATGACACTTACTATCTCATTATTTAGATTTTCGACTAAATAAACGCGCTCATCAGTCTTTTGCTATTAATAATAATAATAATGCCACCCTAGATTTGCTGAAAAACCGAAAAAAATTTTTTTTTTTGTTTAATTGATGTCATGAGACCTTATAAATAAGGTTCAATACGTTTCATATCTGAAAAAAAAAATAAATGCTTATTAATTGAACATACGGCCAAGTGTCTAGCTAAGCGTACATGCATAAAGTTTAGCGTGAGAGTTTATAGCCTAGAGACCTATACGCTCTTATCTTATTTGGAGGAATTACATCCATGCTGTGAAATATAACATAAAATATAATGAAACACAAAGATTTTTTGGAAATATCCTCGGTACGTTCGTTGAACTGACGCTAACCCAAGGCGCTAACCGCATAATGTTTTAGCTGTCTGATGTAATGTGTGTTGTTCTTGATTTGTTGGTAAAAAAATAGCAGAAATAATTAGTGACATTCCCGGAGTCTATCGTGATCGAAAGGAGTCGAAAGGAATCAGCAGATTTTCAAATAGAATTAATATGACAAGCATTGAATCGTTTGGAACTAGAGTCGCCTCTGCCTGATCGTATCTATAGTCCATACCTGCAAAAAAGTAATGTCAGTTGAAGATTATTACAACATTTAATTATCATCTTTTGAACTTTGTTGCTGTGTTTTCTGCTATTTCACAAGTTGTAGTGGTGAAGAAAATAGATCTGGGCGACACTGCTCAACACATTCTGAGCGATGAAATGCCGCAGCACAAGAATTGTCCACCTGGTGATTTTTTTTTTTTCACTTTCAAGTGGCAAAGTAATTGTGGATATTGCAGCAAGTATAACCATATGTGTTGTCAATGATTATGGAGGTGTGAGCATCGGGCCAAACTGCAATAATTGCTGCCCGAAGGCTGACACACGGCGCATCATGTTTTCAGAGCCATCGCTGACTGATGCTGCAAAACAGGCCCGTCTGTGTTAATTTCAAAAAATAATTATATGCTCCAGGCATCGCCGATGCCTGCAGCTTCATATGCAGCTTCATAACAACATTATCTAGAGAAGTACATACGGATTTTACGATAAGTTCGAAACATTTTTGTTATATACAATTTTTAAACTAATTTTGTACCTTAAAGTGATAATTTGTGTTCAAACGTGCGTCATTTTGTTTTAAAGCGGAATTTCCGTATGTCGTTCCCGAGATAATCTTATATAGCATCAGCTCTCTTTTGTTTTTATGGCTAAGTGAAAAGCTGCGTGCAAAATATTTCCGGCCGTGCAACCCTGTCCGCCGGAAGAGGTTTCTTTTGACGCTTCTAACGCTTCAATCGTTTATTTATTGTTGTTTTTTTGTGAATATTCCTCAAAATATGAACAATAAAGGGCTTTAAAGAGATTTTGTAATTCATTTATATTGTAAAAAATATATCTACAAATGCGGCTAGTTTTTCTCGCGCTAGAGTGGCATTATCCCTTCACAATTCGGCCAAAGGAATATCTGCTATTCCTTTGTAAATATATATTTGTATATTTTTGTATATATAAATCTTTGTATATATAAATCTACGAATGCGCTTTCGAGATATTAGTGAAAACATAAAACATTTTGTTTAACCTCAGTGTAGTACGGAGGTTAAATTAAATATATAAAAAGTAGCTTGACGAGAATGCGAGGGACCAGAAAAGTAAGATGACATTACCGATCCCAATAATGCTTGATACCTGAAAATACACATCGGGGTCGTTCTTTTACAAATCGTACACTTTTAACGACGTCACATTTTAGATTTAGCTTAAACTTTTTTATAAGTTGTATCCACTAAATAAGATTATACCTGTATCAGGATTTAGTCGAAAATAAATTATTTTCAGAGATATGAAAGTTTTAAGTTTGGATTATTTACGATTATTTGCCAAACCTTGCCATATTCAAAATTCAATATCTTTCGTTTTAGTAATCGTATCGTATAATAATTGTGTTCAAACGTGCGCCATTTTGTTTTAAAGCGGATTTTTTTAATTTCCGTATGTACTTCCCGAGATAATCTTATATAGAATCAATTTATTGTTGTCTTTATGGCTAAGTGAAAACTGCGTGCAAAATCTTTCCGGCCGTGCAACCCTGTCCGCCGGAAGAGGGTTCCTCTGATGTCCTCTAATGCTTCAATTTTTTATTTATTTATTTTTTTATTGGGAATAGTCCTCAAAATATGAACAATAAAGGGCTTTAAAGAGATTTTGTAATTCATTTACTATATTGTAAAAAATATACCTACAAAAGCGGGTATTTCTTCTCGCGCTAGAGTGGCATTACCCCATAATGGAATCGTAAAAATCTTTTCGAAAATACTATTGATTGTTATTGCTTAAAAGTTTCCACATGCCTAAAGCCCTTTCTCGCTCTCTTTGAATAACTGCGAGGTCATTAATAGCGTTGAAAACCAGCCCCTCATTGGGTACTCACTAGTTATTTTAGACTATGAAAATTATCCTGTATAATATTACACTCTCACTTTCCCACGACAACCTCTGTCCTCGAGAGCAGCCGGCGAACGTGTTTATTATTTCAGAAAGCTCGCGCACGCGGATAAATAAATACGTTTAATTGCCGGCCGGGGCGGGTAGCAAAAACAAATGAACCTCCGCGCTTCTCCGACAAACACCGGTCCCGAAACCAGCAAAATAAATCGCATATACTTGGCGCTTTCCTTCTCCCTCTATTTTCAGTGCCCATCTCCTCGGCGTTTTCCCGGAACGCCGCTGGAGGGCAAACGGGTCCCTTTGTGTACCTTTTCCCTAGGGTTATACGTGAGCTTTTTTGCGCGCCGCGTGTGGCCCGGACCTGTGTACTCGGCAAATTTGCCGGAGCGGATGTATAATGTTTCTTGGCGGGCCGCCGCCGCCGCCTCCGTCGTTGTTGCAACTGTTTTTGTTGCCTATACAAACAGGGTAAACGAGATCTTGTGTCAGCACTTTCAAACGTTCACTGCCACCATCCGGCCCGATTTGACGAACGCGCGCGAACCGAAACTGAACAAACAATGCCGAGATTCCAGCAGCAGTATCTTTACGCGAATTGTGGAAAAGGTGAGGAAGTGACGCTTAGACGCAAAATTGTACTTAATGGGTGGTTAGGGATTGCGTGCGTCTGGAAGAGTTTTAAACAAAGGAGACGAGATTTAATTTTTATGATTTTTTATGATCCATTTTGTGAGTATGCTCAATGGCAAATTAAAGAAATGGTCTTGCTACGGTTTATTATTGGTTTATTTTACGTCGGTGTTCTTCCCCAACATAGGTCGGCGAGATTATTGCCGACGCTGAGGGCAAGGTACGCACCCCCAGAAATTTATAATAATAACAATAACCTAACCCATAACATACCCAACGGTTTTTGCCACTACAACCCGCGTGTGTGGAAGTCTTAAGTTGTTTGGTTTCCAGCGTTGCATCGTAGATTAAGGAATACCACAAATGACAACATTTGCTCTGTAAACAGGCCGTCAGAATTTGTCGAATTGCCTGGGATTCCAAGTAAGGGTTAACTTTCACGTGTATGTCCCATCATGACAGTACATGGCACCACCGGTTTTAGTTACTCATCCTATAGATTATGGCATGCCAGTATGCAGGTATTTCTACCATGTCTAAAATCCTAGGACACCGACCCTCAGTCAGAATTTTAAAACTCAAAATGTTACTTGCAGAATGGACACAATTGTGTTTCTGTTATTTTTCCTTTTTTATCATATTACTTCGATCAAATTGACTTTAATTGGGAAATCGTTTTTTGTCTCAAGCTGCTTATAGACCAAAAACTAATGAACAATTTACCCACCCGACTTTATACAACTTCACTTTTGCACAAATACACCTAAGGCCAGCCCAAATGAGTACGCTTGCGGCTTTTTGAAATTTGTCACGATTTCAAAATTATATGCTCCTGCACAAAATTAATCCTCATAAAATTCTGCACAAAAAAAAGATTACTCTGATTCTTAAATGCAGTAGATCTCGCATTGGGACAGTACGAACGCGATAGGACAGGAAAGGTCAATAATACTCTGTTGGAAACGTATTCTGTGGGCTAGTTTTTATTTGCTATCGATACAGGCAGCGTTATTGTGCTTGGCGACAGTTTGTCACGAATCTAATCTATTAAGTGTTGGTTAGTCTTCGCGTGCAATTTTACGGGTCTTTGAAGAATAATAAAATAAACTAACTACTAACTTGGTGTAAAGCACGGAGTAAACTCACATGTAAAGGCGAGAAGTAACACTTGGTAACAGCACGGGAACAGTAACCAAAAATGTATACGTTAGAGTTATGTCAAACTGCCACAAAGCAAAATAACGCTGCCTCTATCGGTAGCAAAAGAAAACTGGCCCACATAATACGTTTCCTACAGAGTGTATTGATATAAAAAGTGGAATATATGTACTTTGTTTAAAATGCGAAGAGCTTAGGGGTGGCTTTTAGGAGCTTTATGACCGCCGTAACCGTGCCATATTTTTGACATGTAGTTTGCACAGATTGCACAATTGTTTGGAACTTACGGTTAAGTTCATAAAAGAAACATGTAAAACTAATTTTAAAGTGTTGCTCATAGCAAAAAATAATCAATTTGAAGATATCTTCTTCTGCTGATGCAGAAATTTCCAAATCCACTCTGTTGGAATCCAGCTTGTATGATAGGGTGTATCAAAACAGCGTTTTTTTTTTCAAAATTAAACATTTGAAGTTCATAAAAACTTGTCCCTATGGCCCCACATATAACATAAAAAAATGGCCTAATTGAAACATATGTATGTCTCCCGCAGGAGTATATTTTATATTTATTTATATTTTCTTAAAATTTTATTTTTTTAATAAGATATTATGTGATTTTTCTTTCTCAAATACATAAGCTTAACAATAAGGTGTGAATTTAACTTCTACCAAAATATATTACTCTGATGCAACATTTAGATCGCCCGCAGTTTATTTAGATTCGATACAACTTTTAGAAAAATGACCATTTTAGTATAATTAAAAAATGTGCTTAAATGTTGTTAAAAGTTTATTTGTCTTTAATCATTTTATTATGAGTTTCCATGTGGGCTTAGTAAAAGAAAAATCACCTAAACTTTCTATCAAAAATATGACAAAACTCGAATTTTTAAAGAAAATTATAATCTTTAGGGCCCCTGCGGGAGATGTAAATGTTTTCCAATTGGGCCAATGTATCAGTTTGAAATTTTGAATTAAAAAGAAAACGTTTTTTCGATACACTCACCCTATTGCACATTGCCGTTCAGCATTGATTTCATTTTCATTTTCGTTATGCATATTAGTTGTACATTTTTATATCCACTACATTTAATGTGGTGAGGGTATATTGTATTTGATACAACATTTGTTACACCCTTAAGGAGGCGTGGCGGATATAGACTTATGTATATAGATTTGATCAGAAGTGAAAACTGAATCGATTCAACTATGTCCTTCTGTCTGTCCGTCTCTCCGCCTGTGTACTCGATAACTGCCGTAATTTTGAAGTAATTGATCTGATATTTGGTATACAAGCTTATCTCTTAAAAAGTAAGGACAGGTTCGTGAATGGGCAAAATCGGTTTACTTGTTTTTTTTAATTATTTTACGGTGGTGGTATTTTAGCTTCAGCACGGCTGAATATAATTTTTTTTTCTAGTTTTAATATTGTTTAGTATTAATAAGCGAATGCAATGACGTTCATATACTTATTTCTGTTAAATGCAAAACAAACATTTGAACTTACCGCCAGCCTCTGCGTTGCTCTCTCTATGTTAACAGCGCCACCGACTGTTCAAATATTACTTCAGAAATACTGAACGCCCCTATGATGTATGATAATGTATTGTCATTAAATGAAAACGCGTTTGGTATTATTGTTATACATATTCTGGAAAGCTCTACTTAAGCAACAGCCAATTATAATTTCCTAATTAGGTACTGATTTTAAAAAGCCACCAAACTTGCAATGATTTTTACAACACCTAATTTTACAGAATTCTTAATTATATTGTATACTTGACGTCTGGTCGTCCAACCCGACTCGACCGCTTCCTCAGAACTGCATGCGCTGTGATGTCAGCCTTTATTAAATAACGAAAGTACAATTACAATTATTAAAGTTTCAGGGTGTCTGGCGAAGGGTTGCCACGATAGTAAGTGTCTGGCAATGGTTAACGAGATTTCTACTATTATTCCGAAGAAAATATAAAGAAATTACGCTTTATACTTTGACGAGTTTGGTTAACAATTTTATACACCTTTGCTACCTGTTATCTGCCAAAGCCACTATGATCCAAACTTCATAGTAGCCAATCGTTCTTTACCTGTGTTGGGGAAATGCGCAGAGAAATTTGCAGCTTTTATACTATGAGGAAGGTCTGGCGGTCACGGGCTCTCGGTCTATTATTGCTAATTTCCAAAATTCGTTTAGTCACCCTATCATTTAACATGGGAATTTTGCTTACTTCGTCTGCATATTTTTTTTGTGAATAATTTCAATCATTTTAAGAGCAACTGGCAGAATTAATTTTTCGGTTTTAATGTGGGATATAAAGCACGTTTTGTGGGCAGAGATCTTTGTACGGTACTGCAGAATCTACAGCTTCCACAATATCATTTGTAGTTTTAGCAGTTGACCAATTCAACCACTTATCCATGAGTAATATATAATGGCAGCCAATATCTGCTCTGATAGTTAATCATTCTATGTTAGAATAACTTTGTACATGCAAAAGGGATTCTTCCTTCGCGTTCGTAGAGAAGAGTTCCACTTGCACCGCCAATCTATACTTATACTCGACCGCCACGACGATTTAAATTTTGCACGAATTCTACAATTATGTCACAACGTACATAAGCGGCCCCAGCGATCCCAACTCGTATGTTATGCCAGCAGCCAGCATGATGCACACCTCTGCCAACGTTTCTCTGGACAGCTCTATGATCTTTTTGAGATTTTACCGCGACCCCCAATACTTTCCACGCGACACCCGATTTGAGAAGTCCTGGTGTAGCACGAATAGTCAGCTGTACGTCTGGAACTCTACATCATCATCAATATACTAATGCAAACAATATTTACATCTCCATCCTGATCGAGAGCCGTATCCCCAACCAGAGTTATGTATACAATCATCTGTAAGCCGAAGCAATATTCTTATCAAATATGATGATTGACCGCGTAACTTTTGAAAGATGTAAGTATTATCGCAGCGACCCGTGCGGTGTAACTATTTTCAGGTGTTTTATATTCATTGCAAAACACTAAGGTAATTTCCATAGATATAATTAATGCAAATTAGTTCATACGCCGGAGCTTTATTAGGTCGATCACATCGGAATTTCTGGGTCACCTCGTGGTTGATTACTTATTCCAATTTCGTTTATACGTTTTATCTAAATTTCTAATCTGTTATCTCAAACGTATGCAAAATACGCGTGTGATTGAGCAGAGCTAAACGTTAGGTGTCGCTATAGTAACTATAGTTAAACGCTTATTTAAATATAACATTTCATTATACTAAGTACGCAACAGTACCAACAGAAGAAATAGTAGTTCTGATAACTTCACAACGACTGAAGTGGGATTGGGCGCGACGTGTATCACGGCTCGATAGCAGTGCCGGATTTAGGATTGTGGGGGCCCCTGGGCAGAAAAGCTGTGGGGCCCCTGGGGAGAAAATATGTGGGGACCCAGACCGGAAAAGCTGCGGTACCCTAGGAAACACCTGTGACCTTTAAAGACACACTTAAGCAGTTTTTTATTATATATTTATTTATTTAATCCAAAAAAAGATGTTTATAACAGGGTTACATATATGTATGATATACGGCTTTCTACTGACCGCTGTAAATTATATTAATTACATCGCCACGTAAGAGTTATGTTAATAAAAATGTTTCGTAAATAAGTCGCTAGGGATGTTTCAGTAATTAATGTTGTTGGTAAATTAACGATGTAAGACTGTAAGTTCGATAGTAGTTAATTTTCTTCAGAATTAATTTATTGTTTCCGCCGAAATTGGTCTTCCTCTTCCACCCTCTATTCCAAAGACAACCTATTATTTTCACAAATATGTAATATCAGACGGCAGGTGAGGTACATTTTTCAGGCCTTTGAAATTACTATAGATATCGGTAAATTACCGATATACTGACGGTAAATTACCATTGCTAATTAAAGCCGTAAATTAGGGCAATTCAAGATGCAAGATTACCATTAATTACGGTAACTAATTTGATAATTTAAAATAACCGCTAAATTACTCTTTTACAATCCTGCTATTAATAAATAATAATTCTTAGCTTATTCCCTAAAAGGTCTAAAGAGCTGCAGTACTTGTCATCCAAGGGAGATAAGTCCACAAGAAATTGAGGCAAAAGAACGACGGGATGTACTGATCTGCGGTTCTGTAGTATTGGACGATAAGAAATCCACTCGAGGGATTGGCGAGGAATTGGGTATTGGTAAAGATTGAAAAAGGGTGATTTCCGGAGTTATAAGTACTCAAAGACTCAGGAAACCTTCGCAGAGGACAGTATTCGTAGAACGGAGTTTTGTGAAACTTAATGGAAAAGGCGAACGCTGATGAAAATTTTATACAAAATATTATTTTTACTGATGAATCGACTTTTCCGTTACATGGTAAACATAATCCTTCTATTCTTCAATATTCGGCCCAACAAAATCAGCACGCTTACCGTACTCAATATCCCGAAAAACTAAATGTTTGGGCTGGTATTCTAGGCAATCATTTAGTTGGTCCATTCTTTAGCGATGGATCTCTTAACGCCCAGAAGTACTTTACTTTGCTGCAAGAGCAAGTACTTTCCGCCATTTATAACCTTCGCGGAGTAGATCAGGATGATGTTTGGTTTCAGTAAGACCTGCAAGTCCTGCTCATAACGCGGCCAGGGTGCGAGGCTTTTTAACAACCGCATTTCCTCACCGTCCTATTAGTGGGACAGGCGACATTCGTTGGTCCCCAAGATCACCTGATCTGTCTCCGATTTTTTCTTGTGGAGTTATCTTCAAAATACCATTTATGTTGATGAAGTCAATAGGGCACATAATTTACAGGAGTTGAGAGCATAAATTACAGAAGCTGCCAACACTGTAACAGCCGAAACGCTTTCTGACGTGAGGGACAACTTTTACAACCGGCTCGGATACTGTCGTACAGCAGCGCAAGGCGGAATCTTTGAGCCCGAGTTAACATAATGTTTATTTAATTGTTTATTAGTAGTAGAATATTAATAATTTATATTTTTTTGGGAATAGCGTTTTTATTTTTGCCTATTATTTTCTGACAATAAAAGATAATTTAGAAATTATATATGCACCATGTACGTGCATTTTTAAAAGAAGTACAAAAGCGAGCACACACAGTCCTGTAGCTAGCACACGAAGCGCGCACTGGGGAACCGCTTAGCCGCTGACAAATACGCCGGGTGGGGAGAGCGATGTTGCCGTTCTTCCGTTAATGCTATGCCTGCGTTCGGGGAAACGTACGGTATAAGTGTTGTCAATCTTTATTGCCTGATCACTTATTTCTTTGGAATTGTAGTAGGTATACTACAGCTACCAAATTAACCAAATCGGGAATAAACCATATGCGGAAACACAACGAGATGAGAAATTGGTCAATCACTGGTAGAAAACTTTCAGCATGAAATTTGTGGTTACATTAGTTGTAACTTAGTTGTGACTATGAACTCCTGACGTTAATAAATGTGTTAAACTGTTGGTTTTATTTATGGTACCAGAAGAGTATTATTCTAAATTTTATTTCTGTTTGTTATATTTCATTTTGGTGGGGGCCCCTGGGCTGCCGTCCAGTCTGACCTCCCTAATATCCGGTGCTGCTTGAGAGATAAAGATGGTACAAAGAATTACTGTAGCGGACGCCTATAGACCACATACGCAGATGAACTAGGCAAAGAAAAGAATGGAAGGATGAGGTCACATCCTATGGCGTGATGTCGTATAACAGAGAAGAGTATAGCAGACCTGATTGGAGACAAATGAGGGATGCCCTTGCCCATGGATATTATTTGATTAATTTTTTATTTTACAAGCCGTATCGGTCTATAATCCATCGGACAGAGAGGGTCAACTCTCATTTATTATCACTTTTTGATTGTGTTTAAATATTTTGTTATCACGGAGATGACCTAATAAAAGTAACGTAGAAAATTTGGCTACATAAGTTGTTATCAACTTTTCTCCGACATAGTTTTCATCGTAGTTTTCACTGTAGAATTGTATAAAGCACAATTCGTATAGTTAAAGCAAAATAGCTACATGTTTTTATGCAAAAGTTTTGATACGTTTATCAGTTGACCTTAAAAATTTTATTGGATCAGCTAACTGACGCATTAAGAGAAGCTAAGGACGCCGGCAAATAAAAACGGATATAAAAGAACAGTCAGCTTTGTTCGTTTTGGCCGTCACGTACTACTACAGTAAAATGTGAGATTTTGATGTTCCGTGAAGCAGCCGCTGCTTTGTGTGCGGTGTGTTTGCTTTCTTTTGGGACTGGCGCTATTCTATTCGCACAAATCGATTTAATTTAGTTTTGTCCTGGCCGGGCGCCAGCAAGGACTCACACAGCTGTATGTATCGTATATAAAATCGCAAAACCATTTATAAACTCGGTCCGTCCGAAAGTTATCTTAGTCCCGCTTCGGCAAGAAGAAATACGACTCGTCCGAACGAAATATTATGTAGCCAATTTGCGGTTAATGCATTTATGGTTCTCCCGGGTTGCCCTTTTTCGTCGCTTTTGCGCGTTATCCTTTTGACGTGAAATTGAAAAATGAACACCCGCAGCAGTTTCCTAAAATATATTGTTCAGTTAAACGTTTTTTTTTTTCAATTTTTAAACAGAATGAAATTTTACTTTGTCATTATATATTATTAATGGAGTTCTGTATTGTCCGTACTTGTGCGCTTTGGAAATAGTTGCCGATGAGCGCTTATACACTGCACGTCAAAATTAACGCACTGAGGATTAGTTGTACTTATTTGTCGAACTTTGTAAGACGCTGTGGTTTGTACCAGATACAACCACAGGAATCAACTGGAGTCAAACTGCTGCCAATTTTGTTGAATATTTTATTTCAATGATTTAGTTAATTCCATCTTTTAATACCCGACATTCAACAAGAACAGTAATGACCAGACTTAACAGACGATGACAAACATATATTAACATATATTATTCAGTGAAGGAACCCACGATCTGTGAAGACATCTTATGAGTTTTATTCATTTATCTCCACTTGTGTACAAACCACAGAATCCGCCAAAAAAATTTATTCTTGCAGACTGTATATGTGCAACACTGAAATATGAATACAAATAAGAATTTAATGAATGTAATATAAATATGCCTTACTTGTAAAATCAACTTTGGAATTTACAATTGCCTAATAATATCTATTTCATTTCAAAATGGTATTTTTTTAATAATAACTCATTGTAATAATAACTTATTATTTAAAAACCGGTTATCGAATGTCCTAAAAAGCCGGTTTATAATAAACCGGTTTTTGAACAACAGACAAAGGTAGTAGTTACGAGTTTTGTACTATGCAATAGCAACGACAAACTCGTAGCATGCGTTATTTGAATAAGACCGAAAACAATTACTACACAATGCAGAAGAATCTTTTGGGTATAGTTATCCAACATAGTTCGTGTCAGGATTGTGAAATTAAGTAGAAAACCGAAAATATGCGTTGTACTATCTCTAATAGTCAACACATTTCGTACACATTTCGTAAACCGACATTAAGAGAGAGACCTTCTTTACAATAGCACTAAAATAATTATTCATATGAAACGGTCTCCTAGATCCGCATCCGCTTAAGAAATTCACATTGGAAGTTTTACGATATTCACGAATGAATGCCATTCGATAGATTTTATCAGGTGCGTTTGACGCATGCGCTGTAATGCATTTGTCTAAACTCACATGACGCGCACAAGTGTAGAAAATCTTGATATTAATAGTTTTAAAAAAGGTCTTTGTTTTAATACATTTCAATTCCATGTACATTACTGGTTCAGAGGATTGATTACTCACTAATTAGAAATATTACCCGCAAAATTTATACTAACCTCAGGAATATCCCAAAAAATATCCAAATACGCTAATACAAACCAGTTTAGCCATATTAATTGTCCTGGAGTAGGCTGATTAAACATTAACAAACAAATCCCTGGAAAGTTATTTTAGAAGTAAGCAATAAACATGTGCGAAATCACTTTAATCCGTCTGTAAATCCCAGATTAGCTGCTATAAAATAGTACCGCGTAATTCCTCAAGCTCGTTTCTTTCATTTTAAGAACTCCATTTCTGCATTTGATTACGGGTTAAGGGTGCCCGAATGGGTGAAATACAAAACGCGGCGGCCGATTTAAAACTTCAGGAGGTCACGAGATACATCCGCCTGACCAATAAAGCGCATGTCGGCGGCATAAAAGTCAGATTACCTTAACACGAAGACCTAATTAACTTCAGATCTGAACCGACGTTAAGCCGAGAAAACTGCTGGACAAAGGATGAGAGAGAATGGTGTCAGAAAAAACGGCGTTTGTTTTCGTCGAAACTAAACCACTGTAATAAACTTTATTAGGAATTTTGTCCTTTAGAGGAATAGGCCTTTTAGTATAATGAGGGGGCAGGGTCGGGCGTGCGTGTCGGCGTGGACTGCCCGAAACCAGGGGGCGCTACGATCGCGTCCGCAAATAACCTTTTCGCGTGTCCCATAACCTTACCTCTGCTTATTAACGCTACCAGAACACCAGTTCCCTTTATATATAGATATACCTACACGTATTTTTTTCCTGGTAAATAGTCGACTGGCCGCGTTGACAGACTTGATAGATAGCTCTCATCGACAAGCCAATCTCCACACGGTGATCAATATGCGAACATCACGAACGATTCCGCTCGCCGATTTCCTGTTTATTTTTATTGACTCGATGAATCTTCATAGAGGTCTTCGTGCTTTTCGGATCGCACGCGCTGTGATATTATTGCCCACTACAAGTCAACAAGTCAATTCAAAGCTGAACTTGATTTATATGAATTTCGCCTTGAATTTAAAATTTCAATATAGAGGCTTTCTCTCTCTCTCTCTCTCTCTCTCTCTCTCTCTCTCTCTCTCTCTCTCTCTCTCTCTCTCTCTCTCTCTCTCTCTCTCTCTCTCTCTCTCTCTCCTCTCTCTCTCTCTCTCTCTCCTCTCTCTCTCTCTCTCTGTCTCTCTCTCTCTCTCTCTCTCTCTCTTTGTCTTAACGGGCTCCTCTCAATACCGATTACGTCTCTTTATCTTGGCGCAGTCTTATTAATTGCATCTTGTGAAAGATGCAGGTATAGGATATCACCCATAAGCACCTGTGTATTCAGACGCTCCGCTACCAGCGGCGCTATCAGCACCCCTAGACGCACCGGTAGCAGTGCCGCTAACTTGTTTGTCCGTGCACTAATGCGCTAGAGCGCTAGAGTGGCTCTTTTTTCTTTCGCCACAAAACGCATTTTTTCATGCTTTGTCAACTAATGCCAATGTATTAATGTGTATTGTGGACCAGTTTATCTTTATTTGCTTTATTTGTGAACTACAAACTGACAACTGGTTCCTTTTCATATCCACGCACACATATTACTACTTTATTTCTATGAATTCGGCCCAAATAGAATTGAGTATCAAATATGAGCGTTATGAATTAAATTTGTTCTCAGGACCATTTTATTAAAGTCAAGCCGTCGAATTAAATCCGTGCCGGGTCGTAGGTTTCAATAAATATTAATAAGTCGGCGAGCCGCCAGAGACCGCTCCAGTCTGTGTAAACTCGCGTTTCAAGGGAGCATTCCATTCCCGGTTTAAGCAAATGCCCCGGACAAACATTTGCGCCCGCAGCGAAACTATTACACTGGCCACCAAATTGAAATAAACAATTTAAGTTGGTCCATCTTCTCGCTTTCGTCCTTTTTATCGATCGCATACCTTAATAGGTACGACCACCCTATTACAAGGGAAACCTTCGCTCTCGTGGATTTGTGCATTAATGCATTATTTAATATTGCAATTTATGATAAGACATACTAACCATTGTCTGTCCTTGTCCGTATGTCTGCACATGCATTTTACGCGGGCTGTTATGGAGAACATGCTAAATTTAATATGCTCTACAAACTCTACGCCTAGCTTTGAGAAGAAAACCTGCGTCAATAACTAGAATATAAAAATATTATACCTATATTAATGGCAGTCAGGCTTCGAAAACAAAGAAGCACGATTATGAACAAGTAGGTTGAATAATAGCAGAAAAAATCAAGATTATGGCCTAGGAGAGCACTGCTTTATGAAGAAAATATATATATAAATATATAAAGAAAGAAACAGGAAATATTACGAAACAAATTTCAGTCTAGACGTAGGCACAAATCGATCATCTTAAAACAAGATTACTAATACTAATACACAATAATACTTATTTTATAATTTATTGTGTTTCTATGTTATAGAGGTATTAGGTATCAGGTTTAGGTAGGTATGTGTAAACCAATCAAGAACATAATAAATTATTACTACTAGAATAGTTTAAGTTACAACTTTTCTCTGAAACCGCCAAATTATCCAACGATTCATTTGATTCACAGTTCATTGGATTGGTACGAAAAATGCTAAATTGAGTTGGTTTAACAAAACTAAATGTTACGGATTATGTGTTAGGCCGCATGTCTTTCTAATTTTATTTGTATGATTTTGATGGCGACTTGTTTATTGTTGTCAGATCGGCAACCAATTCAACAAAAAATTGTCCTATACATGATGTCATTGATGGTTGTTGGCACTTTTTCACTATGTACTTTCTTTTTAACAGTTTTCTGAGTACTGGTACAGTACCTACTCCGCCTATTTTTTTGATTTGCGCAACTTGATATCAAACCAGCAATATCAAAATGAAACTAATTATGGCGGCATTATTCGTGAAAAATAGAAATGAAGGAAAAATCAATTCATGTTGTTTGAAAAACTGGAAGAAATAGTTAAGTCTCTAAATAAAAATTTCAGGCGAAGAATAACAGCCAAAAACTTGTATAAACCCATTATTAAATGCTCTGAGAACAATAAAATCAAGTTGATTGGTCAGTGGGAGACTAGTTTCTATAAATAATCTATACAAAATTAAAATACAACAAAATAAAGTAACAAGAACATGTACTAAACATAACCCTCACGCACCTTTCCATGGGGGGTGTTTACGCTTGACAGCAAAAATAATTTTTTACAATTCTGATATTTCTAGCAATTGATAAAAAATTATTTTTGTTATTTTTTTTTACTATTTGAACGAGGTCTGAAAGAAAACTGAAGACGTAAAAGCCATATAATTTTATTTCATGACAATTCGTCTAGAAGTTACACTGAAAATGTCATCAATTTTGAACAATAACACCTATGATTCAAAACACGTTTTCGAATTTCAGTAGGGCATACTAACGCACAAAATATATAAGATATATAAAATGTATACATTTTTCCGGACCATTATTTGCATTGTACCTATTTACATAATAGTGAATGACATCAATATTAATCACATCATGACAGCATAGTTAACTAATTTTACCGTTCCAATTTTATATCGCCGATCCGGCCTCCATCGGCACGCGATAGTTAATTTGCCGTTACCGACAGGTCGTTTTTCACTCCATTTTTAATTTCATTCGAAAATCCGCTCGCAGTGTGCCAAAAATGCGAAACGTACGTACGTACAAAATGTATTGTAATGCCAGAGTTATTTTATGCAGTGATAAATAACGGTATCAAAAGATTCCTATTTGTTAAGCATCCGCCGACAGGTTTGTCGCTTACTGTAAAAAAAATCGTGAAACCGTAGCAGTTTTATTTTCGACTAGCACAACTTATGTTCTGTCGTGTCGACATTAATGGATATTAGTCGGCCACCTTTATATTGCAATTAATGACGATATATGAAAAATAATATGATTAAAAATAAAGTTAGTAATCAAACAGGACGTTTTAAAAATATATGTTTCTATTTTTTTTTTCCCGTTGGTTGACTAACAGTTCAACCGATACTTCTTATAAAAAAAATCTTCCTATGAGAATGACTACTAAGCAATTTTCTCGTTGTTTCTAAAATTCGTACGTGTTATCTGTAGCTTCCGAACGGTGCCTTTACAGATGTGTTCAGCATTGTTTTATAGTGCTGTATAATATTCAATGAAAAAGTGGCAAATGAAAAATATTCATTGTGCAATAAAGTAATTTAATATTATTTACGACAGACCGAAACATTCACCTGAGCATGCGCGCATCACAAGGAGTGTTTTTGGAGACTAGCGGCAGCTTACAAGGCCACAGTGAGCAATGAAGCATAAGTTAAAAGCTATTAGGTTCGTTCGAGCAGTCGCCAAAACCAGTCAAAACAATTGGGGATTCTTGTACGCATACGCAATGCAGGCTTTTGCATGGCAAAACCGCCATTTGGCATGCGCAGGAGAAGGAATAAGTGCTTTATGCACTTATTTTGGGGCTGCTCGAACAAACCTAATGTATTACATCGGGCTATGATATTCGATAGTCTGGTGATCTTCAAGAAAACAAAACTTAACTATTTCTTTGCCTCCTCGATTTTTAGAGTTATCTAAACATGTTTTGGTTTTCATATATGTAGTATGAAAATTAAAAACGAATTCAAAATAACTATAGGTTAGGTACTTTCTAGAGTATGCAGTGAGTTGGACATAATTAAGATGCATAGAATTTGATTGAGAAAAGCCTGACAGCAGGAGGGGGGGGGGCGTGTTTATAAAATTTAATGGTTAACTGAATGGCGGGTAAATCAAAGTATTTTATTATTTAAGTAACAACATCGGATGAGCGCTCACAGCGCAAGACACTGGAGATATTTCGTTTCATTTTATATTTATAGTTTAAAAATTAATAAAGTTTATTAAAGCCTTAAGCTTTTAATGTCTTAAAGAACTCATAACAGTAACGCAAGTTAATAATAACATGCAGTGAAAGCTCCCTTAACGGGCAGCTCTAATAAGCGACCATCTCCATTAAACGTCAAAATTTTTTGGAACCGACTATAGTTCTATATTTTAACACATAGACACATTCTCATAAGTGACCGCTCCTATAATGGTCCGCGGGCAGCAGACTATAAAATATTTCCCATAAGCGGACACAAAGCTCCAATACCCGGCCGAATTAGATTTTCACGTACATTTTTAAGTTCGGTATTCGGTGATTCCCCTGAATTTTAGGGGATTTACCTTTAGCTTTACTTTGCAAGGGGTTCCTCGGTATTCTTTGTGGCCCAGTTTCACTAAAGAATCGGACTTGCGCGCAGCATTATTAATAATGTCCCAGAACAAAAGAATGTCAACACTAAAGAAAAAGATGGAAATAGGGAATGTCATTGATAAAGAAAAACTATCAACTCGGGTTATAGCATCGCGATATCACATAGGAAAAACGCAGGCTACTATGATAGCAAAAAATAAAGAGGATATCCGATGTTTGTGGCAGTCAGGTGTAAATGAGCATCAAAAAAGGAGCTTTTTAAAAACTGAATGCCTGAACTTCGACAAGGCATGTTTTGAGTGGTTTATAAGTGCTAGAAATCGAAGGAAAATTGCAGAAAATTTCGCCCACAAACATTTTAGTGCATCTGATGGATGGCTCCAAAAGTGGCGCAAAAGAAAGAACGTTCGTTTTAAATGCATTTCCGGTGAAGCAGCTGATGTAAATCAAGATACAGTGGATGCATTCAGGGAGAAACTTCCTTCTTTGTTGCTAGGATACCAATGCAAAGATATTTACAATGCCGATGAAAGCGGCCTTTTTTTCGTGCGGTTCCCGGTAAGACACTCGCCTTAAAATCTGAGAAATGTTCTGGGGGAAAACTGGCAAAAGAAAGACTAACTGTGTTTTTTGTGCAAGCATGACAGGGCAGAAAGAAAAACTGTTGGTGATTGGAAAATCGACTCGTCCTAGAGTCTTGAAAAACATAATCATTAAGGATTTACCTGTCATGTGGAAGTCAAATAACAATCCTGGATGACTCGTGAAATAATGGGTGAATTGTTAATCGAGCTGGATCGAAAATGCGTATTGAAAATAGGAAAATTCTGTGTAATCCTCGAGAATTACACCTAAGAAATATAAACATTATTTTTTGCCTCTCAATACAACCTGTGTTTGCCAGCCATTAGATCAAGGTATCATTCAAAACTTCAAGGCTTATTACCGCAATCAGATTTTAAAACATATTTTATTAAACATGGATCCTGTTAAATCAGCATCTGAACTTTCAAAAAAAATTAATGTTTTGGAGGCATTGTACTTCATAAAAACGGCATGGGAAAAGGTCAATTCAGCAACAATACAAAATTGTTTCAGAAAAGCTTGCTCCAAAAAAAGCGGGTACGAAGGTTCCCCATTTTGACCCCGAGGACGACTTACCGTTGTCTGTTCTTGCGACAATGATAAGAACTGCTGAAGAGTTGAATGTTACCAATGACCCAAATCTAAAAACTTTTCTAAATACGACTATGTGGCTTTTGAACAAATCAAGAATTTGGAATGTCATTATCAGAAGTGCCGTATGGAGGAACAGCAAAGGAAGGTTAAGGAGTCGAGCATTTTAAAACATTTTCAAGCTACAATTCCGAAAGAACCTTCGTATGTATTTTTTATGTTTGATTTTTATTTACAAGTTTTGTGTTTGCAAATCAATATTACAAATATTATGTACGTATTCTACATATCATATTATGCACATTTATCAATAAAAAACTGACTACTATTTAATAGAGTTTTCTTTTAAGCGGGCACATCCCATAAGCGGCTAAAAAACTGGAACCGTGGCTGCCCGCTATCGGAGCGTTCACTATATAAATAAATCTGCGGTGCTGTGCATGATAAAAATTAAAAAAATCGGTACAGTCGCCAAAATCTGGAACACCTCAGTCATAAGAAACCAACTTTTAGACAATGTACAATCGTGGCCATATATTATGTACCCTCTTTTGACGTCAATTTTCTCGAAAATCTAGGAGCGAAAGAATTTGTAAAAATTATGATGCTGTCCTTGCTTCATATGATACAACTCATAAAAATTACAAAGCTTTATATGCTGGCGTTTACCAGATTTTTCCAAATTAAGAAGAATTGGCGCTGCTTTTGCCCAGTTCATTTCGTTCGTTTAACTTTAGCAATGAATTACTCCGTATATAATTCATAGATTTCAACGAATTGAAAAGTAAAATCACCTGCGGAATGGTAGCTTTTAATATGCTCTCTTATAAACTGATTGGATAAGTGGTTGACCCACAAAAAACTATATTATGCAATGCCAGCAATTCCGTTATTAGAAGAGCTAGAATAATGAAATATAGACTGTAGGCTACCTCATAAATCATATGTTTAAAGTTTATTACAGAATATTGTTTATCTTGCATTTTCGCTATAAAACATCGTGCAGGGGAAGGGATCGACAGCGACGCTGCCGGTAGTAGGGCATCGCATGGTGCATTAGTTACTAGAATAATAGTGTTTACGGACACAATAATATAACGTAACGACGATTATTGTTTGTGCCTGTATTTAAATATAACTAATAAATATACTATTGAAATTGTTATAATAGTTTTAATATTTATATAATAAAATCGGGCATACTTTTTAAATATTTTTTCAGGCTATTAAGCAAACTTAATTTATTATTCACCACTAAACTCAAACGGATCACTGCCCACTCTGACCGATCGGCGCAAAATGTTGTTGATGTTTATTTCGGTCTTAAAAATTAACAAATAGTCGGAATACTATTAAATACAAGGGGCGTGTGACGCGGTAAATAAGGATTATATGCATGCTAATTGCGTTGTTCTGTTAACATTCGTTACTGATCTATCCGCTTCCTTCAAAATATTGTTTACAACCTTATTGTATAAAAACTGAAGAAAACAAAAACGCCAATCGATAGAAGAGACTCTGAATGCAACTTGAATAAACATTGAAATTTTTGTGGTAAGCGGTTTAGGAGGGAAAAAAATCGGAAAGACGACCGATTATTTAGAAATGCAAAAATCGGGTACATTTTTTCATTTCTCTCGCGCTCATTTTTACACCGAGAAGCAAACAATTTTGATAGTCATACAACTTATGTAGACATGATTGACTATGACACACTTAAGTTAATTTTTTTTTGTTCAGTAGTTTTAGAGTTACGAGACGTTAAACACAGGAGTCAATACTATCGATACGAGAGATGGCAGTTAGGGCATTTCTCTCGTACTACTGACATACTATAATAAAATTTCTGCAAGAATTAAGAATTTAATTCGTTAATTTCAATTATTACCTTGAAAATTAGAATTTTTAATTTGAAAATAAAATATTACGTTGGCAAGTTATCGCTCTTTTTGTGTATTGATAATCAGCTGTCCGCGGTTCTCTTACTATCGACAGCACCGCTAACAACTTCCTTCCCCGCACCACACCAAAGAACGTTGAGCGTCGGAATTCACGCGGCGTTTCAACACGATCTTTTGTCTGGAAAATGCAAGATACACAATGATTATGTAATAAACTTTATTGGGTAGCCTATAGTCTATATTTCATTATTCTAGCTCTTCTAATAACGGAATTGCTGGCATTGCATAATATGGCTTTTTGTTGGTCAACCACTAACTCAATCATTTTACAAAAATGCACATTGAAAGCTAGCATACCGCAGGTGACTTTACGTTTTAATGCGTTGAAATCTATAGATTATTTCCGGAGTAATTCATTGCGAAACTTAAACGAATGAAATTTACGGGGCAAAAACAACGCCAAATCTTCTTAATTTGGAAAAATTGGGAAAACGCGAACAGAATATACAGATTTCTAATTTTTATGAGTTGTATCATATTAATCAAAGACAGCAACATATATAACATATATCACATTATTTTTTTGTGTCTACTAAAGTACATAACTTACAAGAACAGAGAACGGTTCCATAGTCTATAGTTTACTGCAGCTTGAAATCGGTGCGGTTTCAGAAACTTTGCGTCCTCTAATAGTTAAGAATGTTAAGGTTTAACGGTGATGGTTCTGTTGATCCGAACAGCAATAAACACAGGTTGGTACTTAGTGCTATTGCCGAGTTGTTTAATTAATATGGCGGTAATAAACCGTCGGTCGGGCCTGTTGGCCGATGACGTCACGCAGCGCAAACATCCGACCCGGACTAGAACAAATACCATAAGCAAACTTATGCCGTGGATTAGACAAGCCGCTGTAACTCATGCTTCCCAATGCTGAATATGTCGGGACCATTGTTCTGTCCGATTTAATTAGACCATAATTAAATGCATATACTCCATAATTGTATTGACGATCGTCTTCGCTTGTAGTAGGTCCCACTAGTTTTGCTATATCATTCAGTTCGAGTCTATTGTCAAAGTTATCAGCTTGGTTTTGTCACAATACGCGTTTTGCAAACTTTTATGTTTGCAAAAAGTCTTGCAAACATAAAACATGTTTTATTGATCCCAAATACTTCAAATACCCACAAAAATATAGTGGGTCAAGTTGAACTCAATATTTAAACATCAGATCTCGAAAATATGCATAGGAGTTCCTCTTTTACATGTGTCGGTATTTCAACGGTACACAGAGTGGTGATATGTGACAGAATGGACCAACTTTTGAAGAGGATCAAATTTCCGGAAACATAGTTGGAAGTTAAAAGCGTTAAAGACAAAACTTCTATGGTTTTAAAGGTCTATTCTATGATACCTCGTAGAACAATAGGTACCATTTTCTAACTCGCTTTGGTGCTCTGTAGCTTCCAACCGGAATTTTGTTTTGTGTACCTTTAAAATATGTGTGCCAGAATATGAAAACGGACCAGTTGTCCGAAATTGAGTTGTAAGTGTTTTTGGATAGAATAAGTTATGGAAAAGGTACCTACTTAAAATTACCTATTACCACAAAAGGGAAATTGAAAAAAAATATAAAGTTGCTGATGCAAACAGTTAGACCAGGCAATGGAGCAGAAAATGACTGAGTTCGTGACAAAAATACTAGCAGGAAGCCGACGGTCCCAGGTCACGTGAATCAGTCCGTAGATGTATTGTGATATGTTCCCTACTCACAAATATCATTTCTTAATTTTGTATAAACAAAAAACATAAAAAAGTCGTGTTTTTTTCATTTTTCGCTTGTAAAAACCGAACCGATGGAGCAATCTTGATGCTTTCAATAGACGAATTGTAGAGAATAAAAAAGACGAAGAAAATAAACCCTGCACGGACTCGATTGAATTAATATTAACGGAGGAAATTCGGAAAAACCGGAAAAATCGGCGTTTTTTCAAAAATTCATAACTGCGCCAATTTCAAAGCTGTAGCGGAGGCTTTTAGCGTGAAAGTACCGATTGATGGATACTTTGAGTGTGGACAACCCAGGCGTTGGTCGATGATTAGTTTTTGCACAATTGCGATTTAATTTTATGCAATATGGTTCGGCGAGCCTGGATGCGTCGGAGGTGGTACGATTTTAATTTTTTTACGTATTTCGAAAGTAGTAGTATTGTGCTACAAAACGTCTATTTTGATTCTTCGTTAAAATGTTGAAAAATAGGCGAAAAATGCTTGCAAACATGACCGAAAAGTGCTGCGTGCTCCAAAACGGTCGAGTAGTGGGGTAGGCGGCCGACTCGGGGAAACGCGCAACTCGCTGGGATTACTATAGATACGCGTTTCCCCGAGTCGGCCGCCAAGGTTTCAAGTTCAGTTTAACGTTTAATGTGAGTGGTAATACCTAATCATTTCGGTGAAATACTGACAACGAAATTATGAGGTAGGTATATTTAGTTTCCTACTCATTTCGAACCCCACCTTAACTTTATTTGCGATTATCTGCGTAACTAGAAACGGACTAGCCCCACCCACACATATGGAGAGTTGCATAGGGGACAGCTGTAACAATTTGTTTATTGTTCCTGCACACCGGTGCTGAACTCTATTTTTTTGAGGAAATAATAATAAAAAGGAATACTAAATCGTTCAGCTTTCAGTTTCAATATTATTATTTGAAACACACAGTTACATTGTACAGTTATTTTCTGATAAATTGATGAAATTTGTCCTGACATGAGTGTTTTGTATGTAACAGTAGGTACAATGTCGAAAACATACATTCTTCAAGACGAAGTTAACTTTAAACTGCCATCAATGGGGAGCCACTTCATTCTTGCTCATTGTGTTATTCCATCCGGCGATCCATCCTTCACCTTCTGAATAGAGGTGTTAAATTTGAAACTCCGAATTGACCCGAAAGGAGTGACCCGAAAGGAGTGACCCTCCTCTTGCCGTCCCCTGCGCCGCGGAAAAATCACTCTTTCCGTCCTAGGACATCGATCAGCTTGGCCCTGAGGTCACACGACCAACATACGAGCCCGCTCCAGTGATAATCCCACACACTTGACACGCGCGTAAGACCGCTGGGACGTCAAGTGGCCTCTGGATAGTGTATATGAAGCCCGACAGAGGACGCCAATACTAATACGTCACATCGGAGAAGGTTTATCGCCGTGTCCTTTTTGCCGTCATGAAAATACGTCACCGCGAGATCCTGGTCGAGCGACAGCGGCGGCGGCGCGGCGTCGTGATAAATTGCTGAAATGAGACGTTCTTATAAGTATCTTGTGTTTGAGGGCCGACGCTTAAAAAGTCGTTATTTGTACGATGTTTTTGCTTCTGGTCGCTAATGCTTGTTTCTGGGTAAGTTCACATTTTTTTGTCAAGGCGTATTAGGGGGCGTGTTAAGGCGTATTAACGTTAAGTGGTTAGATATTGCATCCAGTTTGTTTTAGTCGTATATACATATACAATGCCACTTACAACATAACAGACAAACAGTTGGTTGGGCATAAAAAATAACATAAATATCTTTACTCAAAATATACTCAAGATACATAAAAACTTACACTCTACTATTGTATGTATTTTTTCACAATGAAATAGATAATAGAAAAACGGTTAGGAATAAAAAAATATAATGAAAATTGAATATTTAAATTATACTAACGACTGTACGTAAATTAGAAATGGTTTTATGCTATGCAGTCTTGAATGAAATTTTTATTTATTGCTTATACTTTGCCGACGTTTCGCCAATATCCTTGGCTTCTTCAGGGCATACAACATTTACATGACATATATTAAGAATAATAATTAACTATCAGTACTGAGATGGTCTAATGCGGCCTAACTCGTATATAGGTTATAGAAATATGTGAAACATATTTATAATTGCACTACTAGGTACAAAAGTCAAATAGGTGTAACAGACTAATTATAAATATAAATTAACTAAGACACGAAACGACGACTATAACAAATTTTGTGTAAAAAACAATCTTATGTAGGCACATTACAATTCGGCAAAACCAGCGACGGTGGCACCCAGCAGTGGAGAAAACTGAACTTGTCTGTGGTAGATGAATGAGGTTATGTTGTGTTTGTTGTTTACAACTATGGCGGTAATAATAACCATAAGGAACGTTGATCACCACCCTTAACTTTGTTATACAGATATAACAATCAAGTAAACCCACCGAACGTAGTGTTTTCGTAACAAACACATTGAGTAAACAAATAACGTATCTATGACAGAAGCGCCATATTGAATAATCGCGGGCGCACACCTATACTCCGTAACTTCTCCGAATATTAAATGGTGGAATGTTAGCGGCACTCATTAAGTTAGCAATAGAGACGCTCGTATTTTCGCGTACATGAGCTAGCTTCATGTGTTAGATGTCAATAGAACAAACATAACCCCAAATCAAAACAACTGTCAAGAGGACTAAGAAAGATTCTACAGTCTACACGTATGTGCTATTCTTGGTGAATTCGTTTTATGTATGACCCATATACCGTAGAAACCAGACGATCCTCAACATCTGTCTTGAAATTAATGTTATTCTGGCTAGTATAGATGTAAGTTGCTTCTTTAAATTGACGTTTTTCATAAGTTGTTATGTTCCGAGTTTTCGGCAATGTATAAGGTTACTCGTGTGTGTACATTCACCTTCAGTTTTCCGGATGTCAGTCTGCGTATAGCGGCTCGGTGTTGTTGAACTCTATCCTTTATGTACTGTGTGGTCTCACCGATGTAATCATCGCCACACGAACAGGTAAGCCTGTAATATTACGTTAGTCTGTAACCCTTTAGGGATATTATATCTTTCATGTTTGAGTACAGAGATCCAATAGTATGTGTATGATAATAAACAATATCATGTGTCTTTGTTTTTAGAGTTTTTCTCAGTTTATCAGATAGACCCTTAATAAATGGGACGCTTATGTGTATAGAAGCCACAGTTCCATTATGGTCATAACTAGGTAACACAGGTGTTATGGTTATATCAGAGGTGGATTGTCGTGTAATTTGTTCAGACCGTAAGTACATCTTTATGATATGTAATGGGTAACTTTTTTAATCAGTAACCTTTTTACTTTTTCCTGTTCATATAGTAGCTCATTTGGTTGGCAGAAATAGAGGGCCCTTTTCGCCAACATGTGGATAACGTTTATCTTTTGATGGAATGGGTGATTGGAGAAGTAATTTAGATTTCTATCCGATGCTGTAAGTTTTTTATACCAATTCGTAGTGATGTGTCCATCATCGTGTCTGGTTAAGGCCAGTTCAAGGAAATTAATTTTTCTTGTTTCTTCTACTTCAACAGTGTATTTTATGTCGGGATAGAAACTATTAAAATCTTCTAATATCTTCGTAATTTTATTTTCAAGAAGAATGAGTAGTACCTAAGTCATCTACGTATCTTAGCAAGCAAAAGATATCATCAACGTTGTCTCTAATTATGAGTGTGACAATGCTGTCCAATACCAAATCGGATAAGGCAGGTAACAAACAGGAACCCATTGGAAGACCTGTCTTTTGTCTAAAGAACATGTTGTAAGTATAAAAGCAGTTATCAAAATACGTTGTAATAATAGAAGCATATGTTCTTTAGCTGTCTGTATATGGTTTTATTTCTTCGCATCTTTCACTTATAATTTTCTCAAGTAATTCTGTAGGAATATTAGTAAAGATATTCACAATAACAAAAATGCCCTTGTGGGATGGTGATTTCTTTTAATTTATTAGCAAGAGTGAAATTGGCTTTTACGTAGTAAGGCGTATTATGAGTTACGGTGTTGATAATGTTGCTCAGTAGCTTTGCTATTCTACTCGTATATGACGTTGTACCCACAGTAGGTACCTATAATGGGGGGAGTGGTTTCTTCTCTTTATGTAATTAAATCTGTCCATAAATCATACCAAGGAGGCCGTACCTATATTTTAACGCTTTTCCAAGTTTTATCTCCAACATTTAATTTTTGATCTTTGTGTCAATGATCGAATTGTGTTTCTTAGTAACTTTATTTAGTTGATTGGAGTTAACTTTCTCATATGTTTGGTGGTCATCCAAAATGTTTATCATCTTATCATTATATTCTTCTTTCTTCATGATAACAGTTCGGTTTCTTTTGTCAGCTGTAATTGAACAAAATATATTCACGATACATAGAAAGATAAATAATACTCTCCGCACTGAGATATCAGACAACAATTCAATTAAGATGATCTTCATCAGGTAACTCCGTCTCATAAAATACAGCGAGGCCCTTTGTCATAAGCTGGTGTATCGTCTGAAGGTTTGTCATCATCATCATCTAGTTCTACCCCGCTATAGAAAAGCGGATTCACGTGTTATTTTTTCTTGGCTTTCGCGAATGATTGCTGTGATTTTGCAATTTCTTTGTTATCTACTCCAATGTGGTGTTCATTTTCATTAGACCTTTCCCTATCTCCGTATTCATCCTCATGGGTGAATCCGCCGGGTGCGCCTGCATCGCGCACCCGGAACAGACAGACAAAGCACGTTAGCGCTTTATTATAGAGTATGATTATATTATATTCGTATTATGCTGGAATGCTATAAGTGTTTATGCTTTTTCATTGTGTGTGAATGTAGTATTGTCTACATTAACATAAACCGACGAAAATTCAAGTTTAATATGTTTTCATATTATTGTTTTCATATAGCAAATACTCGCGCATACCTAACAAATTAATATTTTGCTATTCGCCTTATAGCCTTTCAGGTTGCATATAGACGAGCAACTATCACATTGTGGGTTAATAATATGGTGATTTGACTAAAATACGTCGTTAAACATTTTCATTTATCACATTGTGCTTCGTATTACATATGGTGTGTAGACTATAGGGAAGGAAAAGTAGTTAGCAGCTCAGACGGGTCTTCCCAAATGCTTTCAAAATTACGCACCAACCATGGTTGCCTTAGAATAAAATTTTTTATTAGACACAATTTACCAAAAATTGACATGGAACTGCCACCCTGTATACAGGGCAATATTAAGGAACTACATTCGGAGTGTCCTATATAACGATGAACATGGCTTAACCATAGACTCTTAGGACGAATATATAAGACGATTTAACCCACTTTATCTATTTGCAATTTCTTTGCTTTTCTTTGTTATTCAACTTCGAAATTCATTTTCTAAAAGCAATTTGTTATTATACTAACGGCGGTTCGGAACTGTTATATTTCAAACAATAAGTTCGGAAGGTAAAAAAAATCGATCTTTTGCAATGCTATCGAGTCTTGTCATGGTACCCTTACAGAGTATAAAGCTTGGTTGGCTTGGCAATCATAAACACTAATATCATCGCAAAAGATGCGTAATATCTTCCTAATGTAGTGTTCCAATTTTGAAGAAAATCAGCTCAGAAGCGCAAGCGCTGCAGATTCTCTCTGAGAAGTTACCGCATAATATATTCTTAAACTCAACATTTTACAAACGTGCATACATACGACCTCAATGCTCACGGCATACTCTCAATCTGGTATAATACAGGACATTCCATCTAAAATAAAATATAAACAAATACGTATGTAGGAACATAGTGTTGGGTTGTAGAACATGATTGGTTACACATCTTTTGTCTTAAACAGTTTTTGTCTTCCTGTAAAGACCAAAATATTGGCCACGGCTACGTTACTGGTCGCGTCCTGCATGCGATAAAAATAACTACATGTTTCTTGATGTTGGACAATCTTCTCGCATTGCTACAACACCAGGCTCAATGTACCGTTGAACAGTACAGCCCCAAAAACACTAACTTCGAAACATGCCTATCCTGGAGGCGATGATGGTATTCTCTTCGAGCTTGCAAAATTGACTCATTGGTTAAAACGCAATTAAATCGAAAAAATATTTTTTCGTTACCTTGGTGATAAAACTTGAGGATCGATATGTTTCTGTGTTCAAAATGTCTCCTTGATTGCAAATATTACACAAATAAGATATAAATAAATAAATATTCTTATTATAATCTTTATTAATTATTCTTATTATAATCTTTATTGAACCAACAGCCATCAGATACAATTAAATTTAAATTAAACAAAACCACTAAAAGGTACCACTGCTGGTTACAATCAGGCGTGAGTTCGAGAATACGGTGACGAATCAACGTCAAGACATGAAAAAAGATAAGAAACACACACAAGCTGAACCTAAATACATACATGGAACCAAAAACTTAAGTCTAAGCACATTGTATTTATTGTACCAACCTCATCATTGTCTGGCCCTGCAGCCGGAGCAAGACCTGAGGGTGTCATTGAATTTTTTAATGATGACGTCATTTCCGGAAAAACCGGAAGGCATGTTATCCTTAAGAGTATCATAAACAATGGCATTTTTTGTCAACTAACACACACCCAAACTTCAATCGTTCACCTTTATAAAAAATAAAAATAAACGGCAGTGCCTATGCAATAATCTTCTTGTAAATCAGATCATTCTAATATCATATTTACTAAACATGTCTCTTTTGTTCTAGGTGAGTTTATTAACCGACATCTTATTCCATCCAACTACTGGTAAGATGGTAAGATTTATTTGCACCGTTACTTAAACATATAGTATACCTCATAAACTATATGATACCATTTCATTCGAATATAACCAAGTTTTGAATTTAGAGTCAGTCGTAAACTGACCAATACAATTAAGAAAATGCGCAACTACCGAGCAGCAGCAAAACAGTAGTAAACCACCGAAGTAACCGAATGAAAGCTTAGAAAAACATCGGAAATGCACAGAAGAAGCCTACTTTCTACCACGGGGGCAATAACACTAAACGCTAGCGCTCGGTTACAGTACTGAAATTGCTGAAGCTATGGCCAGTGTCCACCCATTCTGAAGTCGTTCCGGGCATAACGCGGAACATTTAGTCTGCACATTTTGATATTATACGCGCACTGGGACGAAAGTAACAACGGTGGGCCTTATATTGGAAATAGGGCGGAAAATATGGCCCGTTCGTCTCTGATATTACGTCGGTAATTTATCCGGCGGTACGCAAATTGAATTGACAATATCGCGAACTGTTACTGATGGCCGGTACGTGCCGAAAATGCGACGGCACCACGACCCGTCGAGTTGAGTAGGCTAGGCGTGCCCAGGAACAGACGTCGCCACATCTTTCGAATGTATCCTCGGAAGAGATATTGAGTTCTGGTTCTTGTTTTAGGAAAATATTATGCCTAGAAGGACGCCGTCAATTGGTTATCTTAAATGTTGACTCAAATGTCGGGACATGAGTTGAACTGCTCTTGTTGGGTTTTTACTATTTTGATAATCTATAATCATTTAAAAAATAACTTATTACACATGGAATTCTACACAAAAATAAAAGTAGGTATTCATATTTCATTTATGTATATAACCATAAAAGTTCTCAAGATAACAGCTATTAAAGCTATATGGGCTAAATAATATTTGCCAGTCTTCCTAGTGGCAAAGTACTCTGTCGTTAGCATTTATTCATCGTTCAGTTTTGTGTTGTAGGATATGTTTTTAATTTATTTATTTTGCATCTTTAATATGATCAACAAAAGGAAGAAGAGAGCTAACTGTTTTGTAGTGCTTAATCTGAGTGTCAAACAAGAAATAACAATGGGCCAAACATCCAAACATCATACTGCTACGCTACCACGTGACGTACCTACAGTATATTTATGTTTATTAGAGTCGTTCTTATTTTTATATAGAAAATGTAAGTTTTATTTTTTGTTCTCTCAATTTGTCATTAATATTCATACTTAATTCCACTCGTTCATTGCTGTCAAAATCGATCGCCTCTTAATCACGTTTGAATAAACGACTACATCTCCAGGCTTTACTTTTATTGAAACCTATAATTCATGTGAAATTTGAGATAGTCCCAAGTGGCTCTAGAAGAAGTTCATTTAATAAGTTAAAAAGTTTTTGTTTCGTTTTACCACAATAATTTTAAATGCCACAGCCAAAAACAATATAATCAGAGCGTTTCACTAATCCAATCTATGTGACCATCCTGGCCAATAAAGAACAAAATCTGACAAGTGAAAACAGTTTCTGGTATGCTTTTTTCGTGAAATCTGGTTCGGAAAGCAGAAATTCAGAAATTCCAAATTGTGTCTGGTTTTTCAGTGCATTTTTGAACTTTTCGCGGCTTTTTGCGGCATACCAGAAACTATTATTACTTGTTAGATTACGTTTAATATTGGCCAGGATGGGCACATAGCTTAGAGTATTGTATTTTTGACAAATTAGCTTCTTGAGAATATATGGAATGCTCTGATAACAAAAAACTCAAAAGTTAATTGACTATTACTTTTCTATTATGTTAATATTTTATATTATTAAACTACACTTATATTCGATTTTGATCCCGTTGGGCTCGTACTAATATGTATACATCAATCTCAAATTTAACTGGAATTAAGTATGTATGTGGATTTCTTTATACCACAGACAAATTGATAATCGTCACAGATGGTAAGATAGAAACATTTGTTGAAAATTAAATAAATATGGAGTGACTCAAAGAAATCTGTTGTTCAGTAAACTCAAAAGGATATTTCTTCTGCGGATAAAAACGTACGGTTTGAAATATTTCTTTGGTAGAAAGAACGTGTACTTCTATCAAAATGTTATTTACTGTTATTTATTTATTATAAGAAATGATATTTATTTAGTTACATAATTATTATTGTGTTAAGTGAATGTATGGTTGGGTTAAACGGCGATATTTTAAGGCTGCAATATTTTTTTTTAAATTAGAGTAATTATTATTTGATTGAAGGAAGGGGGGGAAATGTGAACGGTTTATTGAACAGCACTTTTCGGTGAGTGCAGTAGAGCAAAATCTGCACATATGGCCGCCTTTTAGTATGAATAAAATTTTGATTTCTTCCATTGAAGAATACGCATTTTTAAAGCAAAGCAAAAATATAACTTTCACGAAAACAAATCTCTTGTTGGACACAAATATATTTGTTTGAATCAAAATTGGATTTCTTTGGCGGAGGAATACTTTTATGGTTATATCAAAACGAAAAGTAGTTATTGTTTGTGACCAATTATATTTATTTCACATAAATTAATACTCCAAATAAATTAATCTCTACAAGCAATAGTATATTATTTGACGAGCACATAATTAAGGATATAAATCGCGAGCATGAAGTTCTACGACTCATAAATTCCATGTTATGCAAAATATTTTAAATGTATTTGTCAATGATAGCGAGGCGAACTGTCACATAACTGTCATCCACGTAGGTTTTGACAGACTTTGACACTAGCGCTGTATAATGATGACAGTTCGTTCAAATAATGAAGTCATTATTTGAACGAACTGTCATTATTATACAACGCTAGTGTCATTATAATCATTGGCGCGTATAATGATGGGGATTATATAGTCATAGATACGTAGGCAATGAACTTATTATATGTGAGTCGTAGATAAATAAATTTAAGGTGTTCAATGAAGGTGCTGATAGCGGCGCTGAGCGCCGCTATCAGCTAGACGCACCGCCGCGAACTGTTTGTCCATGCACTTACTTAATGGGATAAAATGACGCAACAAGCCTGATAGATCTGTCACATAACTATGGAGGAGTTTAGAGATAGATGGAAATACCAGAACTTTGTGTCATAGTTTTTCTTATCATATCCACACCGATGTCACTATTCCAGTAACAAACGTGTGTTTCACATGAAAACACAGCGGGCATGAAAATTAAAACTCCTATATATATTGTTTCAATTCTGTCGATGTAAAATGTAATATTTGAGAAACACCAGTTTGTTACACATATATATTTGATTCAGTATCAATTTTATCTGAAAACTGTGTCCAATTATATTTATTTCACATAAATTAATACTCCAAATAAATTAATCTCTACAAGCAAACAACCTAGACTCTAGGTTATAGACTAGAGCATTCAATGAAGTAAATATATCGATTGAAATCTAGTCAAGATTCGCTATTGTGCAAAGCAAATTCATACAGGTTCCCTAATAATGATCAGAGAGTTTGTAATTTATATACTAATTGCCTAACCCTAATACTATGAACGTTAAATAGTATAGAAAATAAACTACTTCCGAGTTATGCCGTGTGTCAAGATTTGTAAATGCTGACGTTTCGCGAACCATGCTAATGAATACTGAAGACCTACCAAGAAAATCTCCCTTATATACCTAAATTTACACCTCACTGCGCACATCTGTAGCCACCGCTCCCATGTGCTTTTCCACCTGACCGCGTTAGGATCGATTTCCAGACCCTACTGATGTGAGTACCGTCCTCGCGATTGATGCTTTCGATGATAACTACCCACTCTTGACCAACATCTTCACGTCATCAAAATTAACTGTGTGTCCCAACTCGTGGCAGTGTTGAGCAACAGCGGACTGTTGAATCTTGCGTAGCCGGGTGTCTCTACTGTGCTCCTTGACTCGACATTCATTACTTCGTCCTGTCTGTCCTACATAGCATGTTCCACACTCACATGTTATCTTGTATATTGTTGGGTTAGGCAAAAGATCCTTTACCTTTGCCTCTGTACCTTACCGTGATACCCCATTTCTTCAGTATTCTACCGATTCTTTCTGATACCCCACTTACGTATGGTAAGCAAGCGAACCCTTTGACTCCTACTGGTCCTCTGAGACTTGCTCAGAGCGGTGGCTCCAGATGTGCCCACTGAGGTGTAAATTTTGGTATATAAGGGAGATTTTCTTGGCAGGCTCTTCAGTATTCAATTAGCTTTGAAGCGAGCAACATGGTTTGCGAAACGTTAGCATTTAAAAATCTTGACACACGGCATAACCCGGAAGTAGTTGATTTTCTAAATAATTCTGGCCGTGAAAGCATACGTAATTGTTAAATTGGATTTTACTTTTTGTTGATTTAATATGTTGTTTCAAATGAATAGAAAATATTTAAGAAAACCAAATTATCATGGTTTAATTATCAATTTTCACTCATCTTGTCAATTCTGAACATTATTGTCACAGTTTAAAAAAAGCGAGAAAAAAATTGGCACGCTTCTTGGAGCGGGAAATTTAGCTATTTTCCGACCAATTCGCGACGGTTGATTACGCGAATGCAAAACGAAATATTCGTCAAAACCAAGCAAACACACTTATTAAAAACTGTATCTTTAGTCTATTGTTACGAGATTTTTAAATCCAATTACAATTCCAACTACCTGGGCAATCCTTTTTTTTTCCTCGAGAGTAAATGGAATGAAACGAAATCAGAAAAGAGTAAATCAATTATGCATTCGCGCAAAGTAAGATTAAACTGTGCAGATAGTGAAACGTACCTATCGCAGATTCGTCGGCTGGCGTGCGTCCGTATGTGCGCAAAACAAATTTACATGACTTTGCCGTGCGATGCACGAGCGTTGAAAGTTCCGAATAGTTTATATTCATGCCGGGCATAGTGGCTGGGCTTTCGCCTGCCCGCCCGACCGTCCATTGTTGAAAAGTTAGCGGTGGTAGTCCCGAGGCGTACCACGGCGCACTGACTGCTATATGAAGCGCGGCTATTTAGGTTTCGCCGCGGGACCATCGTGCATGTTACCTACGGATTTTTCCAATATGCTTCTGGAGCTTTACGAGCACGGATTTCGCAGAGAAAACGGATTCGCCGGGATCGAGCGGCGATCTTTTGTCAAACGAATCAGTGCAAACTTATGCCGTTCAAGATGATTTGCCAATTTCTGAGATATGAGGATTTATCTACTCCTCAAATGGTGTATCACATCAATGAATAATAATAAACATTCGATATAATTTGTGTTAATGTAGGTATCCTTAAATTTGTGGACGAATGAATGTTCAGGAATGACAAATCAATGCCATCAGACTAAGAAACAATCGTTGATTAAAACCGGTTTTGCGCATAATGTACACATCCCGAACATTATTTGTCAGTATCTTAGCGGACGTTAACAATGCTACTTGTATTTCACCGTTTGAGAATCTAGTGATCAATATATTGAGGATCACTGTATTGATTTGACTATAAAATATGTACACAGAAGGAATACAGATCTTGAGCTATCAACAAGTACAAATAAATTTGAAAAAAATAGTAAATAATTTCAGGAATGTCTTTAATAATGTGTTAATCGAATCCACTCTAAACGTGATTATCTGAAATGATGCAGAAGAAAACATTAATAGAATGTTACAACATTTTGCTGATAAAGTTGAAAATTTAATCATCGCTACGCACATGTTTTCATGATCTGTAGTACTACGGATAAAAGTGGCCAACACTCTAAACAAGCTTCTTTACGGCACCTCCAATTTGCCCTTATCACTCAGTTCTACCTCTCCTAAAACGCGTTTTCAAATAAAAACGTTAATTATCGTTCAAAGTATTTTTACTTCTACATCTTTGGATTTTTTTCGAATATAAAACAATTTAAATAGGACGAAATTTGAGACAGAGACTGAAGGAACATATTAGCAATACAAACACAGCTATGGGAATGCATTTAAGACCGGAAAATCACAGAATAACTGAGAATAGCATACAACTACATGAATATAAAAAATCAAGGAAATTGGATATTCTTGAAAGACTAGAAATCACAAAAGAAAATAGAAAACCAACCGACAACCTATTAAACAACTTAGATTTGTTTCCGGAGGATCACTTATTCAAACACCTAAAATATATGAAACCAAACGACACCACAACATACTGAAATTTTCGAACTTAAATAGAAAAATACCTGCTAAATTCTATGACGACAATAATCTGACATTGAGGAAGATTTTTCTATTGAAACTGGATGTATATGATACATATAATTGATCGAAGTAGTTGACAAAACACTAACAATACGTACAACATCAATTAACATCCATAATAATTGAAACACAAGATCTTAAATTTGATAACAAAAGTTGAGGTTACGTTAAGAAACTGTAAATGTTTTGTATGCGTCTACTTTTACCTAAAATATATAGAATCTATCTGTATTTGTAATTTACCATTTTAATATGTATTTATCTCCGTAGCACGGTTGAAGATGAGGATGCATCCTTGAAACATATAACCATTGTGTAATGTATTCCCTTGTCTAGTTCCAGTAAAACAACTTTACAATTTAACTTAACTCTTTATTCTTCCAATACCCAGCAACTCTATTACAATTCAGTTTATACGTCGTACTTGGGTCGTGGTCAACACATGTCTAATATAAATGTCGGACGGATATCGGCTATAGAAAATAATACAAAAACTAAAAGAACATATTCGAATTTTCACATATATACCAACATAATAATTATTCATTTGCAACTACCACACATTGTAACCGCAAGATTTTAAAAATAAACTACAAAAGCCCAACCACGATTTTAAATCAAGGTACCTTTTCAATTCATATATATTGTTGTTTCCTAAATCCCACCTACTTAATCGCACATTACCACACTTTGCAGGTTTATTTATTTGCTAAAAACATGTTTCCGCTTACGTCATCAGTGTAAGTAAACTAAAAAGCAAAAGAAAAACAAAGACAAACAATGTCAAAAGTATCAAATATTTAAGGAAACGTACAGTCAAAATTCCAGTAGAAAATCTTCCCTAAATTTTCTTACGTGCGACATTGATTCTCATTGTTTTCTTTTGCTTCTTAGTTGACTGATTTTTTAGTATACTGACACTCAAATCATGGCCAAATATTCTGGTTGTTTTTCACGTAACGATTTCAACAATAACGATTATTCCTTAAAAGTTAGGTCAAACTATATGTAATTATAGAAAATACTATTGTTGACGTTCGTAGTAGATATTTACAAATTTAGTACTCTACAAACAAACAAAAAATTCTCCACCGAACGCATAATGTTGTGGAACTGCAACAAACCAACTGCATACTACCACATCTTTATATCACGACCTTACCTATTGCAAATGTCAAATAAAACAAATTCTGTACTGAACACATAGTGTTTCGTAATACATCTTTATATCATAACTTTAGCTTTTATCAAATATCAAACACATAAAACAAATTCTGTACTGAACGCATAATATTGTAGTACTACAACATGTACCACATCTTTGTATCACAGCTTTACCCATCACAAATGACCACTAAACCAAATTCTGTGCTAAACGTATAATGTTGTAGAACTACAACAAACAAATTTCGTAATACATCTTTATATCACAACTTTCCCTTTATTATATGCCACACCCATAAAACAAATTCTGTACTGAACGCATAATATTGTAGAACTACAACGAACACATTTTGTATTGCAACGTCTTTATATTACAACTTTACCTATTATCTAATGTCTTAAACTGTTCTACTAACATCAACCCCTACAATTTAATTTCACTATGATATGTTACAAATAATAACAATTATAGCAATCCTCATTTTCGGTTTGTAACAGAGGTTACGATGAGGCGTGCCGCAAATTTTGACAACTGAAGGCAAGTAACCCTAGATATAAAATTATATAGATTCCTCAACAATTTGAGGTATGATGTAGGTATGCACTGGTTGGTGGTAAACACTTCTCTAGTTCGTAGAGTCATGTTTATAAGGGAAAAATAAATAACTGCAACAATATGCATTTAAGTCTTAACAATAAAATTACGTATACTAATTCTCTTTAGTTAAAAAAAATCCTTTTTGAATGTCCGCTTATGGGAGCTTCTGTGTACTAGTCTTCTTAAAAACTGTAGGTGTTAAATTCTGTATTTGAGTACAAGTGTAAAAAAGTATAACTGCTTTTTTACTTTATCATACGCAGTATGGTTTTGCAAGGATTTTGCAAATGAGCCGCCATTTCTGTAATTTCGAGTAAATAGTTAAATAATAAACTAAAGTAGAGGAAATTTTGAATAATTTATGCCTATGACATTTTTTGGTAAAATTAATAGTTTAGCTTCAAGAACAAATTCTATTTGATCGAGATCAGTCGCATCTGTATTGATATGAAACGGCATAGTAGCCAGGATTTGTAAATACTTTTTTTTGTGCTGTCACACTCGAAAACAGCTGATTTCATCAGAGCCAATTTCAAATAAAATGAGATCACCAATTTGACTGTTTGTTGATAAGAAATATCAACCCGTTGTTATATCTAATTCTAAAAACGATAAATTGAGAAAATTGTAAATAAAGTATACCGATGAGTGTAGTTTTATTTTAGCATGTTGGTACTGATGTGACATCTACAGTGTCATGAACAAATATAAATCTGTCAGAATTTGAATTAGCTTTTTAAACTTGACGTTTTGTAAAAGCAGTATTAACATTTCCTATACAGAAATATAACCACTTTCTAATGATTTCTAATGAATACATATTTTTCAAAAAGCAACACAAAAAAACGTTGATATCACTCCTGCCAAAAACTATATAGCGCGACTCGCTCACATGCAACGGCGATGCTCCGCCTTCGGTGACGCGCCGCATCACCGCTCGTCGCGCTATTCCGTACTTTCGGCACTTGTGATAAATAACTATTATTCTAATGACAGTAGGTAGTGTCAAATGCTGTTGCTTTGACAATACCTACTGTCAATAGTATCAAAATAACTGTCAACTTCTGGCTAACTAGTTTAATTTTAATGCAGACACGATTTATCTCAATCATATAGATTCTCATGCAGCTAAACTATTAATATTATAAAGTCATGTGTCTGGCCACATCAATTTTTTACTCTTATTATCAACATTTATAACCCCTAAAAATTATTGCTTTGGTTTTGTGTAAACCCTATATAAAAGTAAGAATAGCCCTGCTTTTAATGGGAAAGTATATCTTGTTTTATTTTTGTATCCGCAAATTTATGAATAAAATGCATTTATTCATATACCGGTTGCACTTTTGTTAAAACCCGAACCTATTAGAATTCGCACACGTTTTGTGCACAAACAAAACAAACAGTTTTTATCTATATTGTTTCCCACACGAAGAGAGAAGGAAGGGGTTGATCGGCCATTAAAACTTTTACTGTCGGAACGTGATTAGATTTATTCGGGATAGAGGATGTCATAAAGTGACTTTGCACATGGCATTAGTTTGCCGTTTGTTTGCTAGTCTCGACTCTAGCAAACCCGACTATCCATCCCTAGTTCTGAGCGGACGTCCGTCCCCACAGCCGGAGGCTCAACCTCTCCGACCGCTCTCTCTCCTTCCAATCAATTTCACCCGACCGGTTCTCGATCGTCCGGATTACGTCAAGGTTCTCCCGATAACCTCATTGTTGGTAAGACGACACTCGTCTATTCAAACTAACGTGGGTTAACTTCGGAGACTTTGCTTTTAAGTGAGCTAGAACAGCACAATTATTCAAAAAGTATAGTTTCCAAAATTTACACTTTTCTTTGTAGGACACTCTGCTATGTATGTTGTATTGTTTGTAGATACCAGGGTTGCCAGTCGTCTCTATTTGAGCGGGACTGTCTCGAGTTCAACAGACAAATCCCGAGTCCCGTATTACTCCTGAAAATCCCGAATTTAGGATGCTGTGAAACTGGTTTTACTTACTGAAACTGCCGATTAGTTGTACAAGCTGTCAGCAAATGATTTAAACAAAAAAAGCGTCTGGTAAACACAAAATCGTCGCTTTTGTGGCTTGATGGTTTTCCTATTGTTACGTAGCTCCTATTTGGTATGGTCCAGGCCAGCATGGATGTAAATAAAACTAACGCTGGTTTTACACGCATGTGTAAAAGTTGAAAAGATACCCCAAGAGAACAGTTCAGAAGGCAGGCCACTACCTTCTCGTGCGGGTGTCGAATGACTCGTGAATACAGACTCAAATGCAATTCTTCTCAATACTCCGCTATGTGGCTACTTATATCAATTGTCCAAATACGCCACTACCATTATATGGTTACCAAACGTCGAGGTTGTTCATATGATTTTTGTGAGCACTCGGCGTCTGGAGTCATTCTTCGGAACAGCAACAATTGAGCAATTCAGGTCATCGACATTATTATTTCATCAAACCTATGCGAACATAATGATAACGTCGGCGTCGTTTTAATTTTTATTTACGCTTTATTTTTTACGCTATTTACGCCAGTACAGAACTTTCAGAAATAGCTTCAATTTACACTTTTCACTTTACACAACCTACAGTTGCTGGTAGATCCTTAAATCTGTGACACCCATTCTGTTTGTTAGAATCGCGTGTAATAATATGTGTGTGATAGAGAGCAGTAAATTCTACCTACGACATATTTGCCGTGTTTTTTCCTCAAGTACACGAACGTAGACAATGATATAGTAGGGATATGGTGATATCGGAGAGCATGCAGATGTTCCACCTGTAAGCAGTCGAGCTAGCTTTTTGCTCGCGGGGCGGCGCTAAGTAGGATTTATGTAGACACGGTAAGCGGGTAAACGTGAAATATTTATCTATAAAAAGTGCGCAAAGCCGCGCATTTGTCCGATATGAAAGGTTATGCCCCATGTAATTTACTTTACTTTATGTTTAACAATGATTTACCGATGAAACACCATTCTCCCTCCGTGATGTATCCTGAAGTCGTATCAGTGCTGACGTAAGCTCATCTGGCTAACTTTGCGAATAGCAAATAAGAGTATAAACAAACTGAAAAATACTCGCGTGGCATACACAACAACAAAATATGCATGTAATATTAAAAGCGGTAGTTTATTTCCCTTTTATAGAGAATTTTTGTTATGATATATATAAAGCGGTATCGTGGGCTGTCTATTCAGATTCCTCTACAAAGAGCGTTGGCCGCAGCCCCGAGACTGCTATACCGTGTGACTCCCATTCGTGAGTATGGATTCGGGGTCCGCGGGCGGTATTAAAGGTTGGCGGCGATCGAGGGGGTAGAACTCCGTAAACAATGAGGAGTCATATGGAATAGAGCGTTGGGTACGATACGGCTTGTATTATTATAATGTTTTAGCAATGAAAAACGAGAGCGTTTGTGGAAAAAATATATAAATGATAAAAAAAATCTGATTTGAAGAGATCCATTGACAAAGGTGAAGAATATAATATGAAAAACGGAGAAAATATAAGCCTCGATATCCTTTGTAGTTAAAATATTTTAATGGGTACCGGTTTCGGCAGTAATAACATGCCATCATCAGCCCAAATCTACAAAAAACACAAAACATCAAGCACTTACAAATTGAACATAGGGGGAAAAAATACACTTACGGTCAATAAGTCAAAATGTACAAACTAAACAATTAAAAAACATAGCGCACTCACAATACATTATAACTATAAATTCTGTCGACATCTCCAAACAAATGTTACATGTGGAAGCTATGAAAGGCAACTGAGCGGGCAAGTACAAGGATGGACGAACAAAAACATGCAAGGTCAAAACCGAGCATAAACTGTCTTTAAAAATGTATAGGTACAGTCGGCCAGACAGTTAAATACGAGAAGAGTGGTCTGAAGGGAAAACTAGTCTGATCATTCATCAACGTAATGTTGGATGTCTTTTTATGCTTTTCTATTTCGTATTGTTCCAACAGGTCCATCTTAAAGCCTTTGTTGCATCTATGAATCAATTTGGTGTTATCATAATTAATTTTATGTACAGTCTCTATCTTGTGTAGATATACATTAGAAGAGGAACGGTTTTTATGTTTTGAAATTCTTTTTGCAAGCTTTCTTCCCGTTTGACCTATGTATATTGCATTACAATTGGCGCAGTCAATTGAGTAGACACCACATTCATCCATATGCGACTTGGGTTGACAGAAATTCGACAACAATTTGTACAGTTGATTGTTTGTATTAAAAGCTGCGACGATGTTAAATTTAGCCAAACCTTTGCTGACTCTGAGATTGGTACCGTTATATTGAAAGGGTCTATATATTTTGTTTTCTGAATTCTGAGGTGTATAAAGTGGATCAGTCCTTTCAATGGTTAGTTTCAATAAGTGGTGAATATGTTTAAGTGGAAACAAATTGTCTTTCGGTAGTTTAAAGATGCAATTCAGTTCATTAATTTTTGAGTCGTATGCAAGCGGGTATCTGATACATTTATTAATTAAAAAGCGGAAAGTGCAGAAAGAGTGCGCTATGTTTTTTAATTGTTTAGTTTGTACATTTTGACTTATTGACCGTAAGTGTATTTTTTCCACCTATGTTCAATTTGTAAGTTCTTGATGTTTTGTGTTTTTTGTAGATTTGGGCTGATGATGGCATGTTAATTACTGCCGAAACCGGTACCCATTAAAATATTTTAACTACAAAGGATATCGAGGCTTTTATTTTCTCCGTTTTTCATATTATAAAAAATCTGATGTGGCCACATGACTTTATCATACAATATATCAAATTAATAGTTTACCTGCATGAGATTCTATTTGATCGAGATCGGTCGTATCTGCATTAAAATAAAACAAATTAGCCAGAATTTGACAGATATTTTGATATCATATTTTGACATACTGCGTATGATAAAGTAAAAATCTTTTGCTAAATATAATTTCCAAAGATTATTGATAATAAAACGAGATTCAGTGACATGAAAATATAGAGAAGCCTCTTAGAAAATTATTTCTGGGGTATTTAAGAATTTAAGTCAGAATTAACAAATTAATTTGTTAACAAAATGAATCAATTTTTCGCATTTAATTCCTTTTGTGTTGCCTCGTGTCGTTCTTCGAAAATTCCGACTAGAGGTCGAGCATTGTATGGATATTGTAAAAACACAGCTGTTTCAATTTCATTTCAATGTAAATTCATTTTATTATAACTAAAGTGTTGCTTCATTATAAGTGTTACAATATCTTTTTTTCCTATATTTATGTATATATATATATATATATATATATATAATACAATACACATTATAATAAAAACAAAAAGATTATTCTTCCTCCTGCGACATCTCGGGACTGAAACCTAATTCCTTCTCGGATCGTCAGTATTGGAGGGTCCATGGGTGCTTGTATTGAATGTGTTGTTATCCACTAGACTAGATTGTTGTTGTTTTTTTTGTATATATATTTTTTTGTGAGTTTTTGTTTTCTTCCTTTTTTTATTTATTCTTTTTTTTATTTATTTTTTTTTATTGATTTTTTTTTTATTTTTATTTATTTATTTTTAGTTTTTTGTTGTTGTTATTGATTTAAATTGTAAAATTGTAAAACTGTGTAAATCGTCTTCCAGTATGCCGTTATTAATCAAATAAATTATAAAATTTAACTCATATGTGTCGCACCCCTACATGTCTGTTCAGAGATTAATTTAATCAATTTTTGGGTTGTATTTTTATATGTCACTACTAATACACACGTTTATCAGGTCAGTCATTTAATCTCTTAAATTTATGTGTACTTTAAATTTTATCTTGGCATAACGGTGAGGGGAAAGTGATGCTATATGGCAATCTGGTCCAAATAGGGAAAGGACCATCATAAAGGAACTCAAGATAAAGCTCTCGTACGATAAGGTGTGTCCTTCATGAGTCTGGTACACTCATGGTGTTGCGTTGTGGATTTGTTTAATTTAATTCGGAGGTTTTGAACGTTGGAATGCAACACTCTATTTTTTGATAAAATAAGAAAAATCCGAACAAATTTGTTATAAATCCTATCCAGAAAAATTAAAAATAAGCAAAACTGATACTTTACAGATTTAAATAGGTCAACAATAGTTTGACCAATTCGATACAAATCCTAGATTAATACAACAAAATAATGACTGATTATGTCGTAGTTTCGTCGCGTACAAACCAGAAAAAAAATTCAATAAACAACCCGTAATAATTTTATAGGTTATGAGTATTGTTATGGTTAGTAGAGAAAGTCATTTAGCTCTGATGTAATAAAAAAAGTATCGCACAATAGACAGTGTCTACACAATGGGACACAAAAAGCGTCGTAACAGCGATCAATAGCCCGGGAACATACTGTGGAATAGCTGGATGTCTGTGGCGAAGGCGACCGACCCTATGTATTTAGGGCGAGGAAACATCTGGCGCCAAGTGTTGAAATTCATGATCTTTTGGAATGCCACCCCTACCACACACGTAAAAGTTGGCTCGTGTTTACTGAGACAACATGCAGTAAAAGTTGTACGACATAATTTGAAGCCTGTGCACAGAAGTTGGATAGCTAGCAGTTCGTGAATGTTTGTTATTGTGGTTCGACACTGGTTGTTGCTTTGAATTGGAATATTCATTTGAACGATGAAATTCCTTTCTGGTTGCGAATTACAATACTAATTTAAATGTTAATTTTGTAAGTAAAATACTAACCACAATAAACAGCTGGGCTGACTAGTCATTTTGACGTAAGATAGTTATGTTTTTAGAACAAATTCATTCCACAGTACGGCCATCCTTATAATGGAAATCTCGCATTGTGTGTCTTAATTAAGATATAATGATTTTCAAATACATTTTGTCTGTTCATTTTGCGCTCTATCCATTTACTCTATTATACTAAACCGAAAACCCCGTGAACAACAATAGCGGTCACCCATGTTAGCCTGCAAGGTCATACAAAACTACAATACCTGTTAATTATTGTTCTTTTGTTTTGGCAAAACTGGAAACTTTCCCAAAAGATTTTACCACGCATCGGGCGAAAGTCATAACAGAGATAAACGAAAGGAACAAACTACATAAGCGGTATAAGAAACATTCTCAAAATGACGTCCTGACACAAAAATATCTAAAGAAAAAACAATCTACAAACAAACTAATAAAATACGCTAAAACACTTCACTACTAAAAAATATTCAACGTAAACAAACACAACCAGACCGAACTGTGGGAAATTATAAATTCGCAAACTAAAAGCAAACCTAAAAGCAATCGACAAAATAAGAAATGACAGAAGAATATTAAAGAGCAAAGAAGATATTGTTGATGAAATAAATAACTATTTCGCCAACATAGGAAAAGATTTAGCCGAAAAACTCATATCCATACACAAGATAACAGGACCAAAGAACAGATAACACGATATACCCAGACAGTCCTATACGAAACAAATGAAAACGAAGTCAATGACATAATTAATGACCTGAAACAAAACACAGCTCCCGGTTTCGACAACATCACGACAAATCTCATTAAATAAAATAGAAAAACGCTAACACCCGTACTTGCTAAACTCTCCAATGCAGTACTACAAACTGAAATATTTCCGGCAAACCTTAAAAGGACCATTATCACACCATTACACTAAGGTGGAGAAAAAAAAAACGTTGTTGAAAATTATTGACCAATCGCACTTACAACAAGCTTCAGCAAATTATTAGAAAAAAAAAAACATTCTTAGAGGACTTAATGACCTTATCCAGTCCAACAGTATAATCAACAACGAATAATACGCATTTCAAAAAAAAAATCCAGCACTACAACAGCCGTACTCGACCTTACCAGTTATATCGAACTGAGGATGGACGATAGAGATACTGTGCTGTAAATTTTCATCGACTTAAAAAGTCCTTTGACACGGTGTCTAAAAACAGCGTAAGAATAAACGGCAAGCAGTAGGTGTTAGAGACAAATTCCATAGTATTCTTCAAACTTACTTACACGATCGGCCACAAGTAACAAGAATGCAACAACAACATCATTCCCAACTATTTAAAAGCATCCCTATACAACAGTCTCTATACATCGAAGATCAACTACCTAATAAATATATGGAGCAACACAACAAACGCCAACCTAACTAAACTTCAACGACAGCAAAACAAAATGCTAAAAATCTTATACAATATTGATAGAAACACCCCAACAACAGAAGTACACAAACTGACAAATGTGAACTAACACTGCTTCAAAGAATAACACTAAACAAAATAGTACTAATATACAAACTACAAAATAAAAGTATACAAACAAAAGCACAACTCACTCAAGCCAGGAGAAATACATAACCACAGAACAAGAACAATGACACACATAAGGCCACAGAAATACCGGACTAACAGATGTGCCCCAATATTCAAAAGCACCGAGATAGAGATATACAACTCATTACTGTATCCTACAGCAAAGGACGTGACAGCCCGAAACTGGTCAAAAATTAAATGCCGCAAACAACAGGGACCCTCAATACCGATAGCCCGAGAAAGGACACGGTCCATATCCCGAGTTGAGGAACGAGAGAGAGAGAGAGAGAGAGACGAAACAGCGAGTTGCTCTGCTTGTGCAACTTATAGTATATATTGTCAGTAATAATATAACAAGAGAGTGAGAATAAATTGAAAATAATTTGACAGATTGTTGGAAAACTTGTTGCCAGGCAATAGTCACGAGAGCCCGCAGGACTCGAGTGGCTATTGATAAATGGCAACAAGTTTGAACAAAATCTGTCAAATTATTTTCTAATTTATGGAACTCTCGAGTTATATATGACTAGATTATTTTTTGATTCACAAATTTTTACAATAAAGAAGATCAATAAAACTATCGTAAAATTATTAAAAAATTTAATTTAATTAATTATTACTTACAATATATGAAAATATCGTTGACACATTGTGAATATATTAAAAGAATTAACAATTTAAATTAGTACAATGAAAAACGCAATTATTAAAAATATTTCGAGACTCATTATTTATTGAGGATTTGGAATTGCTTGTTATATTTAGTGTTCCTCCTGCGTATTTTCTCTCTTTTCTCTAAGACAAGTATCTGACAGTTGCTAGGCAAATAAAAGCTACAGTGATTATTCCCGAGAAGAGATTTATTCCCACTATAATAATGACATAATTGGTTGAAACCTTACCCTTGTGACAAATAAAGAAGCATTTCATTGGTTTTAAGAAACGTAAAAAATAATCTTTTGTATATCTATTATATCGTGTGTTTTGAAGAATAACTGTATTTGCTTCCAAGTATCATGGTTACAATTTAATGACATGTTGCAACGTCTCTAACACAGCCCTTTGTGTGTGCTTTATTTAATCTATTGTATTAAATGCGAACCTCGATTATCGATTATCAACGGCGTAATACCAACAGAAATTACGCATTACAGCGATTCGACTTCAGCAATGTGCAGGCCCATAAGGCCTGTCATCTATACTTGTTATCATATTTGGTTGGAAATTAATAGTTTTGTGTGTAAACAGATCTGAACAATCCACACAATTTTCCTGAATATCACATAATTTGAAGGTAAAGTTGCATGAATTGTATTAGCAAAACTTCTAAATTTTCGTCAACAGTCGCCAATAATAAATCAGACGAAATTATTTGACAGTTGAAAAAATTCCTCTTAAAATTTACGACAAAATCTGTTGCGTTTTCTTATTTAATACTACGGCGGAATTAAAAATCCGGAATTGGATATATGACTCGGTGTTCAAAACTTTATGGAGAAACTTCCGCAACACTTCAACGACATGAGTAATGGCCCGCAATTCCAGTAATTTTGTCAAACTTGGCGTAGTTATCGATTTCCCGGACATGCGGTATAAGCCGGATAAACCTTTTCAAAGAACATGTCTATCGCACAGCAGAGCAGGACCGTACAAAACTGTGCCGACACAAACAAGCCGACGTTTTTGGCCGGTAATTGCTCATTTGCGATGCACACAAATCCATTCAACGCCGATAATTATGTTTATTTTCGATCGTCGATTGTTTCACTCGTAAATAAATTACGGGTACGGGGTGTGGCCCCGGTGGCCAGGCCTGTCGGAACAAATTACGAAATTGCATGCTCGCCCTGACGATGACGGCTCGCTCGGCTGCCGTCTACTATCGCTCAACAAGTTTGTTCTCGTTCACCTTTATAGGTAGAGCGATGTGAAAAGGGAGGGATGGATTGGTTCCCCAAAATGTCGCACGCAATTTAAAGGTCATCGATGGTTTCCCTTTCCGTTTTTTTCTTTTATTCCGCCGGGAAAAGAATGACGCTAATATTTCCGAAAATTAGCCCGGTGACATTTATAAATTGACGTGTCGGGGGGCGCTACCAGGTTTTGCGAATTAACGATGACTTCTTTTTCATCTTGCGAGGTTGTAGACGTATAAAGTGAAGCAGAATGTATTACTTTATTTGAAAAATCTCGCACTTTTCGTGCAGAGTTAATCTTCCACACCTAATGTAATTAGAATCGAGCTCATCTAACATACGATAGTTGTTCGATAAATGGCACACTGTCAAGGCTATTCTAATTGTACGTAACAGCGAGCACGATCAAGACTGGCGTTCCACAGTGGGGTATTTGACCCGAAAACCGGGCAAAAATTATTATTTACCTGTAATTGCTCTAGATTTGATGTTATATTTATGTATAGCTTGTTAACCTTCACAGTATTTGAAGGTTATTAACTTAATAATCACAATAAAACAGTACAAAATAGGGAAAAAGCAAACTGTATTAAATACATCTATTGAAAATTAATTACTACTACAAGATTTGTTATCAATATTTTATGTGAGTTTATTTCTATGTTTGTGTTATTTCTATTACTGTGTAAAATTTACAAAGATATATATGGCATGTCCTGTTTGAATAGGCAGCATCGACGGATTTAAAATTGAACAATACATGTCGCTTCTGAGTTATATGAGATAATATTATTGGGTCTGTTTTGTTGTAAGAAAATCCTGAAAAAAGTTTTAGTTTTTAAGACCAGTGGTAAACGAAGAAAAGTTTACACGTTTACAAGTTTGCAAGTTTACACCAGTCGATATAGTGTATTGAAACGGTACAAACGATATTCATGGTATCCGTTCGATACATTGTTTTTAAGATGTGAAAGTAGAGGGAAATGAGAACCTATTTAGCCATATTTATCACTATAAACACTATTATTTTTAGTATTATTTCAAAATCGTCTAATACTTATACTTATTGTTTCCCGGATTCACCCGGATTCGCATTCCGCATAAACACATTTAACGAAAACGCCTAACCAGTTTCTATTCACCAGCTTACTGTTATCACTCCTCAACAATAATCCATTTTAAATCAGTGCGCTGTATAGCAAGTAGGAGCTTTCGATGTATTTTCTTGCCCTGAATATGAATCCAGCGCGCTTCAAGCAAAAAATTTCCAAGAAATACACATGCAGGTACAAAGTTTAAGGTTTTTTTCGGATAATTATTAAGAGTCTAGGTCATCGGGGTTGTTTTATATACATGATCCAAAATGGAAAAGTATACGTACAGAACGTCATTTACAACATATAAGATGCATTGAACATAAAATTGTCAATATTTCGATGACCGTAACCATTTGTATATAGCTAAATATGGTTAAATATGTTCTAAATTACTTCTACTACGGTTTCAAGGAATTGCATCAAATTACATATATGCCCCTACATAAATTTTTGGGTTTTCCTTTACAACGTGATAGAAATAAAATCACTAAATCCGCATCCGCACCTATCCGCAGCAGATTTTGTAGTAGTTGTAATGTCAAATATGTGTACTATAATTTGAACCACTTCCAAGAGTTCAATTAGGCTACGAATATTCTCGGTCTTGCAATAAACAAAATTGTTGATAAATTTTAATAAAAACATAAAAGTTCATCCTTAGTTCTAAAAATGGTATAACAAAAAAATCACATTTTTCCTTAAAACACAAAACTGCAACCGTTTTCAAGAGCATCTACTTATGTGCATCTATGTTCAGCCATAGTAAAATATAAGTTTTCGGTGACTAGGACATGTGGTGCAGGGCTCAGGTGAAAAAATATTGCCGCCTTTTACAACATCGGTCCGTTGCCTATCTCAGAAATTGATTTACACTTTGCAATTTAACAATTTAGAAATTTGGTCAACTAGATCAATTAGATCAACATCTCACTTAGCGCTTGCATATCAACAAAAAAGTAACCCAAGGGTACCAACAACTAAGGCACCTTTATTCGATAATAAATCGAAAATGAGCTCGTCGACCACAGTGTGTAATACTTCTTTATAAAGCCTATAAAACTAGAAGCACTACCAAATATGGACAAGATGACAGAAATTTAACATCGTACATCAACAAAATTTTACAAAAATCTCCTTGGATAGTTTGGTATGGTAGAGTTTGGTAGTTTGGTATCTGTGCTTTTCGATATACTTTGACCTAAAAGATCTTTTGTATTTCCCTCATACATTAGAGTCCTTCGATGTTAAGCAGAAGGAGTCAGTAATTGTTCGTTGAGTAAGTTGTGTCAGCTCGATAGATTCGTAGGTGGTGCTATCAAAAGCACCTTCGAAGTCTAGGAATGCACATAGAGAAACTTCGTTGTTCAGTATACTCTTCTCTATTACTGTTGTCAGTCTGTGTAGAATCTCAAACGTTGCTCAACCGCGGAAAAATATCACATCGGAATCAAATATATCTATACCAGGCTAAAGCGTAGGCTTCCTCCAGATCTCCACTCCTCCTCATGATGAGTAAATTCCGAAGCGATATTACTCTTAATTTTTTGAAGTACTAATATACTATTGTTAGTCACTTGAAAAAAAAAATCCAGATACACATTTTTCTATTGTGGGACTTGTCTACACCGTTGTGTACGTCTTGACTAAAGCGTCTGGACTCTGAGATGAGCTGTCCAGCAGTAATATGGTCATATGACATTTCTAGCAGTTATCGCAATTTTCAAGTAATAGACAAGTTTAAAGTTTGGGCTAAAGTTGTACTAAGATAAAAAACACGGTTTTGTCATGTGATTGGAGCTATTTGAACTATATCTGAAAAAAACACTTTTTCATGAAACAATTATTAGTCTGCTAACCACATTACTTTACTAAATCAGCTAGGTGAACTTTAACCGACTTTCCGAAAAGCCTGTCTTCCCTAACCTTGTTAAATTTTGATAGATGGAACGGTTCCCAGTTGCCAATATTCCCGATAGAGTCCACTAGAGAATAACGGCGCCGTTTATCGAACCCCGACGCGACGCGGAGAAAAAGGCGCAAGGCCCGTTCGGTGTGAAAGCTTCCCTAGATTGAACGAACGAACACCCCAACACCCCCAACCAGACGACGATTCAATACACCTAGCACGATAACTAACAATTACTGGAGACGGCCGGCAGCTCCAAATTGCACTTTAAAAATACAGAAGACACGGCGAATCGAATTTACCACGTCGACTGCGCGGACATCTATCGTCCGAGTAAATAACTAACGGGCGGGTCTCTCTCGGGTTTCCCCCTGCTACTGTTGTTGTTGTTGTCGTTGTATACACCAGAAGACGACAACGACTTAAGTGGATTGTTGTTGATCGTCCGTCCTACAGAGGTACACCGGTTCCTGAGAGAAAATTGTATACTTTTGTTTTCTTATTATGGGGTTCCGCTGGGTTAGTGAGTGTTTATTTACTCATCCGGTGTGGCTTTAGATAGGAAGCAGTTGGGCGTTTTGTAGAATCGAAATAGTGACTATATGAGATAGAAACGCAAAACAGGTGTGCAGAGTATGTGAAAGAAAACCAGGTGTTCTTTTATTTAAAATAGTAACTACCATGAATAAAATTGAAAAATACACAGGAAATGTAGGTGTGCTTCTATACAATGTGTTGCAGAAAACCACACGCGCTGTAACAGTATCTTAGTGAAAATATTCTTCTGTAAGTTTATGTACTCACGAGGATTGCGAGTTTAACATCCAGTTTGTACGAATAAAAGCTTAAATAAGAACGTGCTCCCAATACATGCAGCAGAAGCTCCTAATAAGTGGAGCAGATGCCCCTAATATACGCCACACAGTTTTTGAACAATCATTGTCATTATCTGCGAGATGTGGTCGCTCTCACAGTAGCCGCACTGCGGTCAGTAGTCCTTTTGTGCCCTCAAGAATTTTAGTTCAGAAGTCCTGTCCTCTGGATTAGGACTAGGATTTTTCTGGGGTCAGTTCCTCGTATCTGATCGGAGTTCACCTTCTGTTCCCCCAGGTATGTACGTCTGTGATTAGCGAAGGCCTCGTAGTCATAATGACATAGAAGGTGCAGACTTTATTTTTCCTCTCTGCAGCCCCTGCATAAATGGTCTTCGGTAAGTCCCATCCTATGGAGGTGTCGATTAAGTCGGCAGTGCCCTGTTACTACTCCCGTCCACAGTCTGATGTCGGCTTTGCTCATCTTGAGCATTTCCTCGGCCAGACCTTGGCTGAACGTCTCCCAAGAAAGAACCTTGAGTGGGTCTGTCCTGGATGGTCCCTCCAGTCTTCCTCATGCCACAGACGTAGCAGGCATTTTATTTCCTTCTTGTCTGTCTCTGTTGATAGGCCAGTGGTTTTGGTCCAATTAGGCGTATCAGGGTCCCGGCCTTTGCGAGTTTGTCGGCCCTCTCATTCCCTGGTATACCAGAGTGTGCTGCTGCTTTTACGACTTTTAGTCTCTCTCCGCTTGTTCAGTGCTCGGATGCAGTCGGACAAGCCCTGACTTTATTTCGCATGCCGGTTACTATAAAGATTCTGTTGCGTTGCAAGGCCCTGCTTATAAGTTCCATTGCGCATACTGTGATGCTCTATACTTCAGCTTGGAATATGTTCACCTGCGTCCCTAGGCCTAGCTATGGATAGGCCTGTGCGGAATATGCCTATCCCATATATTCCTGCACCTGTACTTGTGTCGGTTATTGACCCGTCTGTATAGTAGACTAGGCCATTCAGTTTGACGCTGGTCTGCTCCCATTGACCTCTACGGGCTATATGGTGTACGTTTTATTTATCCTGTCAGAAATCATACATAATATTTGGTTCCTGTCGATCTCCAAGAAGATCGACGCATGCTCGGTTCTACAGGTTTCCGCACTGGAGTGAGGGCTTCTTTGCAAGTTGTATGCCCCCGCCAATACCTTAGCATTCACCAGCAGGTAAATAGGTGGTAGATCAAGCAGTCTCCAGGGCTTCTGCCGGAATGGTCAACATGCTCCCTCTGATGCCTGGGCAGGCAAGCCATTACACTTTGCTAAGTTTTAGCCTTCACTCTTTCAAATGAGTGCGTTGCCCCCACACGACGCTGGCGTATGTTACTATAGGGATAACCATTACTTTATAGATCCAGTGGATAATGGTGTTATACCCCATTTCTTCCCAAACATGCGCCTACTGGTCCATAAGGCCCTGATGGCTTTATTGGTCGTTTTCTCTACATGGGACTTGAATGTGAATTTACTGTCCAGCACTACGCCGAGACATTTAACCTCTCCCTTTGTCGCCAGTGGTCTACCAAAAAGGTGCACTTGGAATTTTTCCGTGTTGGTCCTGACCTGTTTGAAGTCCTCCTGTACGGCACTGGTCAACCGTTTGATGGTGGTAGTCATGGTGTCATCCTGTCTGATGAGATCTTCGAGCCGATGTTGAAGGTGTCACAAAAAAAACCAGCAACCTCTTGGTAACTTTGCTTGTTAGATATTCCTCTTCTGTGTCGGTGTATCGAAGTACGAATTCTTCTGGGGTCCATGTTTTCTGGGTTAGTCTGATCTGTTGGTGCATTTGCTAACACAAAAATGCTTTGGTTTTGTGCTAAGGTACAAGCTATGTAACAACAAGCTATGTAACACTGAGGGATTATCAGATTTACTACAGTTTGTTAGTCAAGCATATTGTCGCTGTCAAATCAGCACGTACCAAATCACCATTAAATTTCTGCAATAAAAAGAACTCTATCGTCAGGTGCAGCCCAAACTTGATCAAACATCGCTATCTCGTAGCGGTTAATTTCGACACTCCACTACTCTGGAGATACAATGGTTTAGTGTGTCCCCAACGATATGGAACACTAAAGAAAACCATGAGAATGCTTTATTATTTACCACTATATAATCAACCTGTGCGGTTAGAATAGCTAAAATGCCTCCAAATTTGAACAAACTTATAACTGAGAACAATGCATTTTCCAGTGACATTGTTTTCGTATAATTAGTACTTCTTCACGAGGAGAGGAAATTGCGAGACGCGGCCAACCGACCGTGAAAGTATAACGGGGCCCTTTTTTGCCGACAGCTTCTATAATTACCGACTGAGAGAGGCTTTTTGCGAGCTGCCGCCGTTCCAACCCCGGAACGACCGCCCGAAAGAAAGAGAAAACGCTCCGGCGAACTTGCTTGCAGTCGACGGCAGGACAGCTGTTAGGAAGTGTAGGAATTCAATTAAACCATGCACGGACCGACGACTCTCTTCCCTTCGTGCACCCTTTTGTGTGCCACGACTGCCACGTATGGTCTTGCAAACGCGAACAGCCTATTCAACGTTTGGGCGACCGTAAATTGCTAAACATTCTGTATGAACTGACCCTTTGGTACTGATTTTGTTATGGCGGTCCTGGCTTGTGTGCTATTATCGTTTTGAGTTTTGCGTTTCAAGATTTTCAACTGAAAGTTCTAGCAACACAACGCTCCCAAGCCCGGCCGACGAGCGGGTCGATTTAATGCTAAATACCTTCTCTGGCTGTAGATGATTGTTTTAATCACTAGAAAAATATTTTTAATTTTATTCGTTTAAATTAAATTTTTTATTTTAACAAATGTTTTGAATAGTTTTGTGGGTTAGAATATCATGAAATAAACTAACTATTTCCAGTATACCCTCTAATAAGGCATTTGAATAGATGTTTTTGGATTGGGTACTGTGTGTATTAATTGCAACAGGAATGTAATTACAGTACAGTCACGTTATCCGGACAATTAAATGCAAGGGGGTTGTCCGGATTGTCGATTTGTCCGGATTACCGGATATTTCCTAAACCTATGTAAGTATATGGTCCTGATACCATTAATTGTAGGTTAGATTCTCCATATATAGAAAGGAACAAATATTGCGTTCATTATTTTGGAAGAAAATGGTCTGTAACTTTTTATTCTTGCGATGCAGGTGTTGAAATTTTGGTTCATCTTGTGTCAATACCTTCTGTATAAGCTTAAATGTCTCTAATTATATTATCACCTTATTAGTTTCAACTAGTTTTTGCCGAAGTAGACATTGTCCTCCTTTATCTCAGAAATGCATTCCATTGCATTATCGACATTATAATCTATATTTTTTAGTCTTTCCAGCATCGTGAAGATTCATGTTTTAATGTCCACAGCAGTTCTGTGATTTTTCAGTAAAAATATACGGATTAATGTGGGTGTACTGTGTATGATCTTGACTAAAATATATTAACATATTATTTTAGTATAACTATTACATACATTTGATTATTTTGAAAAGTACGAATGCTGCAAAAAATACTCAAAAGCGTTCTTGAATGACTGTTACTGATTTTGTTACAGATGGCGCTAGTGTCCAGATAACGAGGTCTACTTCAGTGTTTCATATGAAATCCTTTGCATCCGTTTAATGCATGAAGTACTTGCAGGTCCACCAAGTTAAAGTTGACTCGATCATTGCGCAGAACAAGAACATTAGAAACTGAACTACTAGAAATTTGATTAAAGTTATTTATGACTAGATCCTATTTATAACGAATGGGTCATAATATTGGACTATATCTATCAAACAACATTCATTCCAATAGTATCGATTTTCCTATTTCAAATACATTGTTCCATTTGGGATTGGTAGGTGGACGGTAGGCATTAAAAGGTTTATGACCGCTGATCTAGACGAACGAAATCCTGCCGACCACAAGCCAATGTTTTGCTAGAAGTGTCTTTCAAGAAAGAGATAAAAGGTCTATTCCACCGGATTTATTAAATAATAAATTTAAAAAGGCAGCAGTTTCCGATGTTAGTGTTATGGTTATATAGGAATTACTCCAAATTGTAGTGGACTGTATGTAATAGCTTTTCGGATGGGATCGTGTCGTTATTTGATTGAAACACTTGTTTATTGTTCCAAATAGTTTACTCGAATACTTTCAAAATTATTACAAATTCATATGATGAACTAACATAAAAAGTGCTCATGGAGCATGCGCCAAAAATAAACTTAAGGTATTCGACGTAAGATGGCGCTACTATATTTATTTACATAATAAATAATATGCCATAATAAAAATACATATTTGCCGCAACAGTTAGTATGTAATTTTATTACGAATCTTGGGGCTACATGGTTCGGAAGTGTAAACTTCCGTCTTCAGGCCACGCTATAAACAAATAAAAACAATACGACTCCGTTTCCTTATAATTTAGTAATTTAATAAATAACATAAAAACAACAATATGCCATGTGGTAAAGCAGGGTTATGAACGTTATGTGTACCTTCAATTTATTACTATATCACTATTGGAATCTAATAAAACAAAATCAAAAATCAGAGTCTCATCCAACAGAAACAATCATTCTGTTTATGAATTGTAACACATTCTTTAAAAAACAACCTAAAAATATACAAATGCGTACCAAATCATACTGTACTCGAAGGGAGCGTCATGTCAATTGTGTAAAAATAGATACAATTTTAAGTGGTCACCGTGGAGTGGAGCTATGGTAGTTGTTAAGGCGGGTTGTTTGAACAGTTTCTAAAACATTCTGTTTGGGTTTATCTGTGTCATGCGTTTGAGTAACAAGTCTGGTGCTTTTAGAAAATATCTCGCGATCTGCAATTCCTCGTACAAACTCAGCTTTTTCCCCTTATTGATCTCGTGGAGTAATGTGAGATTGTTAAGGTTAATTTGGTGCTTTGTCTAGTATATGTACTTAAAGACGTGTTTATTTTTGGTCTTTCATGTGTTCATTGAAACGTGTACCCAATCTACGTCCTGTCTGTCCTATGTAGTATTTATTTCCTTCCGGTTCTGGGCAAACAATCTTCTAGGCACCATTACAAGAAGTCAATTTGAGGGGTTGTTTATTATTAGTAAGAATGTTGCGTGACTTACGTGGCCTCTTAAAGGATATATTAATGTTGTATCTTCTTAAGCTCTGTTGTAGAGCATACGAAGTATATCCTTGAAAATCTAAAGAAACAAAACAACTGTTGATAGAGTAATTGGCGTATATGTAATAGAGTAAGTTCTTCTGGTGAATTCTATCATATAAATTTTGCATGAAAACAACACTGTAACCGTTTTTACTGCCTATTTGCAGTATATTGAATAATTCATTGTTGTAATTCACCTTATTTAGAGGAATAGTTGAAATTCTATTGAAGAAAAAACGAAAAGTAGCTTGTTTACTAGAAATAGCATTAAATGAATCATATGGGATAATTGTATCAGTGATAGTGGGTTTGCTGTAAATTCGGAAGTTAAGTTTCTTAGGGAATTAATTTTTAATTATATTAATGTCCAGGGTAAATTGTAGAACTCCTCGATTGTTAAGTATGGTATGAAGAGCATTTGTCTGAACATCAAAACCATCATACACGACCCTTGTGCTAGTTTTGTGCTGCATACTCTGAAGTGTTCCTTTCGTTTCGTTTTTTAATATTTGTTGTAATATATGATAGGTTTTGTTATACCTTTGTGATGTTTTATGCCGAAAACTAACAGTTTTGTGCTTAACTCAAAAGTGAAAAGAGCACCAAACTTCTAACCACTTTAAACACTACAACCCTTTAGGATAAGGCAGAGAGGACATGGACTTCCAGGTTTACATTTTCTTACGCATACTTTGATACTTATTACAGACAATTGTGTTGACAATGTTTTGTAGTTTTAACTAATTAACGATTATTATCGACACTATTATCCCTTGCATGTCGCTCACAAATTGTGGTATGAGTCGTATGATCTATGTGAATTTCTTCACCCGTATTAGAGTATCATTATCATTTCTTCACACGTATCATTCAAATGTTCTCCTTCCCTAAAAAAATGTGCTTTGAAGCATAATATCATCATGCAGTGCAACTATTATATCTGCTACCTAACGCCAAACATTTGCACTCTTCTAGTTTTAGAATCGGCGTTACTAGACAGAATGTGAATTTAAATTAACCTTGGCGGCTTAAAATGTGCATGCAATTGTCATTTGCACGTTGCTTAATGCAAATGGCAGCGCGCTGGGTTTACTTTAATGAAGAGCTAAGGAGCAGGAACAATGCTAATGGCGAATTCGAATGCATAATATTGCATAACTTCACTGTGTGTAGATACAGTCGCTTACATCAAAGGATTTCACGTCAAAGACAAACGATAAGATTTCAGTACAACATTATGTGTTCCATTAGGAGCAACATGATAAATCCTTAAGACTAAAGTAATATAGTTTGTTCAAATAATACGTACCAATACTAATAGTACTAGTGGACCTATAGACCGCCTATTGGGTAGATCAGTGAATCGGTAGATCGCAGGAATCAATAGACCGCATAGTCAGTCGGTATCTTGAAAAAAAGACTTCTTAAGCAAAATCAAATTTTCAAGTTGATATATATTTCTGTGGCCTCATATTAACCACCAAAAAAGTTGGCTCAATTAAAAAAAAATCTGATGTGGCCAGGCACATAACTTTATCATACAATATATAAAATTAATAGTTTAGCTGCATGAGAATCTATTTTATTGAGATAAATCGTAGGTATTATCAAAGCATCAGCATTTGACACTACCTACACTACGACATTAGAATAATAGTTATTTATTGTCACAAGTGCCAAAAGTATGGAATAGCGCGACGAGCGGTGATGCGGCGCGTCACCGAACGCGGAGCGTCGCCGTCGCATGTGAGCGAGTTGCGCTATCTAGTTTTCGGCAGGAGTGACACCAACGTTAATTGTGTTGCTTTTTGAAAAATATGTATTTAAAAAAATAATTAAAAAATGGTTATACTTCTGTGTAGGAAATGTTAGGTTGGTACCACTTTGACGAAACGTCAAGTTTAAAAACCTAATTCTCATTAATTCTGACATATTTATATTTGTTCATGACACTGTAAATGTCACATCCGTACCAACAACCTAAAACAAAACTACACTCATCGCTATACTTTATTTACAATTTTCGCAATTTATCGTTTTTAGAATTAGATATAAAGACGGGTTGATATTTCTTATTAACAAACAATCAAATTGGTGATCTTATTTTATTTGAAATTTGTATTTCGTACTTTGGTGCACTAGAGCGGCAACGTTCCATAGCGGTTGTCCAACCTCTGATGAAATCATAGATGAAATCAGCTGTTTTCGACTGTGACAGCACAATAAATATTTGTCAAAATCCTGGCTACTATTTAGTTTCATATCAATGCAGATGCGACCGATCTCGATCAAATAGAATTTGCTCTTGTAGCTAAACTATTAATTTTACCAAAAAAAAGTCATAAGCATAAATTATTCAAAATTTCCTCTACTTTAATTTATTATTTAACTATTTTGACGAAATTACAGAAATGGCGGCTCATTTGCAAAATCCTTGAAAAAGGCTAAGAATAAACTACCTGTTCCTTTGTACCCTTTTGAACCAAAAGCATTTCAGCTCTAAGTTAGGTCATGAAACTTCTAAATATGAACTTTCGTCCCGACACCTTTAGTAGTTTCTCCGGAATCGTCGCCACAAAAATCGTTTATACACACACGCACGCACGCACACACACACACACACACAGACATTTTTTTGTACCTTGGTCAAAAATGTTCAGGGGACCCAAAAAGACCTATTTCCGTTAAAATCTGAATTTTTTTTTTCGGCATGATTACAATACTTTAGCATACTGCGTATGATAAAGTAAAAAGCGGAACAAAATATAATTTGTCCCAATAAATTTGTTTTTTTGAAGGGTGCTTTTGCTTTTCAAGTTGAATAATTTTAACAATTGTAGGGTGTGAAATAAAAGTATAAACATTCCATAAAATTGAGCAATTTTAACAAATTTAGGTTATTTTCATAATCGATGCAAATTACGGCGATATATCGAATTGTCTTTCTGTTTTTTTTTCATTAATCACAGCTCGGCTCATAGAAAAAATGACATAAGGCTGGACGTATTATTGAGTTCATTGGCTGTAACACGTAGTAAAACTCACCTATGAATGATATCTCTGCCATAATTAGTAAAATCGTACCATATTATACTTGTATGTATAGGTAGTAGCTATTATTCGTACGTAATAAACACAAATGCGAATTATTAATTATTATTATACGTAGAACATGCGTTATAGGTTTCTCAAAGGTTATTTGTAGGGACGGACGTTGTGCTCTTAACCGCCGAAGATAATATAATCAACAAATTGCAGGTTACGGCGAAACGAATCAAACAGCTCTGGTATGCTGAGATGCGCTTTTGAAGCAAAAACGCCCGAGAGGCCGTTTTGCGTCGATTTCTAAAACTCACGCAACATAGAATGGCCCATATAGGGCGACGGTCGCGCTTTGCGCGCCTGAAAAGTCTTCTCCAAATTTTCCATAAGCCATTAAAAAGGCACTTTTTCGCACGTTAAATGGTGAGAAAAAACACGCCAAATCACCGGACTTTTCGATCGGATTTTAAATTTGTTGGAATTGATTTTAAAAGTAACCCTCCAGCTTCCACCCCTCTTCATAAATAGTTAAACATGTGTTACTTTATTTTTAAAGAAGGTTGAACATCCCAAGTTTCATTCAGTCTGTATTTTCATCCGTTCTAGCCGGTGCGCCGGGCAAATCCAGTTGAACGATGAACGAATTCGGACGACGCGAAGCCACAGTCAGGCTGTTTGACGTGATAGATCAAAAGTGCTTGTAAGAGTGGAGGCAGTACTCTAAAACAAAGAAATGAAATATGTGTATCAGGTCTGCCATAAAGCAGGTGACGATGCACCACCATTATTAATATGCAATAATTTAGATCAGTATTTAACTGTTCACACTTCATATGGTTTAGATATAAAATGTCCCCCAACGAATCGCTGAGATCTACTGAGCTCTCGTTTGCTCTGTCTTATCATAACCCGCAACTGCATTTTCTAACTCGTGCTACCTTTGCTCGCTATTTCCAAACACTTTTACAATAGCCCTGTAGTAACGTGGCCATGTATTATGTCCCTTCTTTTGACGTCGATTTACTCGCAGAACTAGGGGCGAAAAAATTTGAAAAAATTCTGATGCTGTCCTTGATTAATATGCTACAACTCATAAAAATTAGAAAGCTGTATATGTTTGCGTTTTGCCGATTTTTCCAAATTAACAAGAATTGGCGCTGTTTTTGCCCCGTGAAGTTTATTCGTTTAACTTTAGCAATTAATTACTCCAGAAATAATCTATAGATTTCAACGAAATAAAAAAAGTAAAATGACCTGCGGAATGCTAGTTTTCAATGTGCATTTTTGTATAATCATTGGATTAGTGGTTGACCCACAAAAAGCTATATTATGCAATGCGAGCAATACCGTTATTAGAAGAGCTAGAATATTGAAATATAGACTATAGGCTACCCAATAATTCATAGGTTTAAAGTTTATTACATAATCATCGTTTATCTTGCCTCTTTCATACAAAAGATCGTGCTGAAACTCCGCGCGAATTCCGACGCTCTACGGTCTTTGGGGTGCTGCGGGGAAGGGAGGCATTAGCGGTGCTGTTGTCGGAGAGAACCGACACAGCTGAGACAACCTGGGCAGCTTATTATCACAAAATTTTGATGGAAGTGAATAGATCTAATAATATGGAGTTAGCAGTTTTTCCGATTAGTGGTGAATACTAAATTAAGTTTGCTTGATAAACCCAAAAAATATTTAAAAAGTATGCCCGATTTTGTTATATAAATATTCAAACTATTATAACAGTTTCAACATTTATAATATAATATTTATAATAATATTTAAATACATGCACAAACGATATAAAATAAATACAACTCTTGATATATTACATATATTACAAACGTCAGCTCTGAGCGTATAAAATATAGAAATATCAAAAAACTTTTAAAAATTTAGCACCGTAAATTTGTAGACACTTAGATTATTTTGCTGATCGTTCATTAAGTTTGAATGCTAATCCCGAAACCTGATTTAAATTGCCAAGAATTTCCATGAGACTTCCAAATGCCTGTTCGTGGTTCTGTTATCTTATTGACTCATTTTGCCATTATTTTTTAATACGGTAATCTGTCGCCGGATATCCAAATTTCTTTGGCGAGGCATAATCGCCGTGTCGTTATATGTATAGTGTGCGTAAACAATGTTCTCCTAGTAATTAATGCACGTGCGATCCGCCACTACTTGCAGCGTCGTTATCGATCCCTTCCCCCGCTCCCCCGAAAGACCGAAGAGCGCCGCGTCAATTGCAGCAATCATGAGATGCTTCAACTCGATCTTTTGTAGGGAAAATGCAAGATAAACAATGATTATGTAATAAGCTTTAAACCTATGAATTAGTGGGTAGCCTATAGTCTATATTTCATTATTTTAGCTCTTTTAATAAAGGAACTGCTGGCATTGCATAATATAGCTTTTTGTGGGTCAAGCACTAATCCAATGATTTTACAAAAATGCACATTGAAAGCTAGTGTTCCGCAGGTGATTGTACTTTTTAATTCGTTGAAATCTATAGATTATTTCCACAGTAATTAATTGCTAAAGTTAAACGAATAAAATTTACTGGGCAAAAACAGCGTCAATTCGTCTTAATTTAGAAAAATCGGGAAAACGCCAACATATACAGCTTTCTAATTTTTATGAGTTGTAGCATATTAATCAAGGACAGCACCAGAATTTATTAAAATTTTTTCGCCCCCAGATTTGCGAGAAAATGGACTTCAAAATAGGGGACATAATAGTTGGCCACGATACTACCTAGACCCCAATAATCTGCTTGTACAACCGTCTCATGTATTGGGAGGCCGTAGGTACCAAAGTCGCTGTCGGGTCGGGTACCACCATGAGTAGGATGGTTCTCCTCGACAGCCAGTAAAAAATACGTTATCGAAACCTCAGGTTGAGACGGGTTACAGGTCCATTGGGGTTACATACTTGGCAAAGCACGGTAGTAAAAGCGTTGAAAACTCGGTATGCAAAAGCAATGCAGATTATCATATAGACTACGTATAACTTTCCTTCTAATAGTGGTTTGATGATTTGAAGACAACAAACATTTTGATAGTGGTCACCGCTGGCGGAGCTGCTTAGACTATGTATCAATGAGATATCGAACACCACACCATCTAGACCCGTGCACTGAAGGACCGATTTTTTTCATAACCATTATTTATTAATTTTCTTTAGAAAGCGCTCAGTCAGCCAATATTGTTTGACAAGCATTGTTTCAGTGACCCTGGGACATATGGTTATTAAACACAGATAGATCACGTAGTTTCAACATACTGACTATACCTAACCCTATCCTTTTTGTTCAATAATAGTTTCCGACATTTGCTAAGACATGCACACTGTCTTCACTTTCCGACATGGTTCTGCGTAGCAGCTAACAATAATAGCGCAACAGGATAATTACGTATCTAACAGGCATTAGTGCAAGAGTGACGTGACGTGTCAGCAGCATCAGCAGTAAGTGGCAGCGCCCGAACAGTCTGCTAATGCTGGAGAACGGCTGCCGCGAAGTGGATTTCGAAATAACACATGTTCTGCGAGGACCGTAGAGAGCGCTCGGATTTGTAGGACATTATTTGATAGTGTTAAACCGTGTACCCGCTAAAAGGACGGACGACCGCACTGTAATCAGCTCAACAACAACAAACATCGGTCTTCGTGTTCGCGCACCGATTTGCATTAGTAATGTGTAACCGATGTCCCCGTTTGATAAAGGCAAACGGACGCCTAATACTATACCGTTTATGTACGTGTCTATGTGGAATGGTTTCCTAAACGGTCTTGATACTGCCAAAACTAAACAGTTCCAAATATTTTTGTTGTCATAGATACACAAAATCAAAACAATCCAAGATACAGACAGAAAAATATAATCAATGAGAAAGACAGATCACGGTCTGAACGAACAATTTAGTTATCGATTTAAGGGATTCTTTATAAATTCAGGATTTATGCCCTATCATAAAGAAGTGTAGATTACTGACTCTATAATCACGTGTGCAGATAAATATACAAACTACATATAACAATAATAGGTTTCATCTACGATTCACATATAAATAAAAACATATAAAGTTCATTGCATTCCAGCGTAACCGTATATTCTTGATGTCAAACGGGACCGATTAAACAAAACATCCTATAGTAAAAAGTGCTTTCTTAAGAAGATATAAAGTGTTAAAGATAGAAAATATATTGCTTGTTTTGCGTATATTTTAGAAAAGAAACGGCCGATCAAGCTGACAAGTGGTACCCTTAGGCTTTTGGAGACGCCAAACATAAGAGTATTATGATATTTACATATTGTAGAGGGAGCTGTCCGCAGCTTTTCTGGGGTAGTACTATTATGATATTTGTATTATTACAATGACTTTGGGCGGGACGACTAAAAATTATGATACGGACGTTAATTTTACAAAAAATGTTTACCTATTTTATGGCGATAAAATCCACCGTTTTCAAGAAAAACTGATTGTACGGTGGACGTATTGTGTATTTAATAACAGTAGTTGATACAATGTTATTCTATCAAGTTACTATGTGTCACACGTAAATGCATTTGTGCCAGTTTGCTTAACGATACTGTATTTAATTGATTATTTAACAGTTTATTACATATTTGTGGTATTTTATCACAAAAAATATGCCACGGCACATTTTTTTTTTCAAACTCAGAAATGACCGATATGGTTGCTGTTTATGCTCAAATTGCTTAAGAACAATTTAATGGAGCAGCAGCAGCGAGAAGACACAGGCAGTTGTACCAATATCGTCTCCAACCTAATAGAAAGCTTTTCCAAAATGTATTTCAACGGCTGAAAGAACATGAAAGTTTTCGGGTAAAACGCATGCAGGACAACCAACTTCGCGAACCATTGAGGAGGAGGAAGACATTTTGTTCCGAATAGAAGAAAATCCTGAAGTAAGTGTACGGAAATTATGTGCAGCTACTGTAGTACCCCGGACAAGTGTACATAACATTATTCGTACAGAATTGCTTTACCCATATCAGCACACTAATGTGCAGGCGTTGCTACCAAATGATTTGCCACAAATATTGAACTTTTGTCGATGGTTACGAAATAAACAAAAGACAACGACCCAACATATTTTGGCCGTGTGTTATTCACCGATGAGGCAACTTTTACACGCAGCGGTATCCTAAACACAGGCAATTCTCACTCCTGAAATGTAGAAAACTCCCATTTATCCAGAAATAAACATTTTCAACATGAATTTTCAGTAAATGTATGGTGCGCCGTTGTTGGAGATAATTTGATTGGGCCTAACAAACATCTTCCTCCATTAAATGCTGCATCGTAAATTAAGAATAAGTGAAAAGTAAGTTTAACTTTTTTATGACGTAGCTTTTAGCAAATACACACAATGTTTGCGTTTTTCTTGAAAATGGTGGATTTTATCGCCATAAAATAGGTAAACACTTTTTATGTAAAATTAACGTCCGTATCATAATTTTTAGGGCCGACGCCCAAAGTCATTATAATAATACAAATATCATAAGAATACTACCCCAGAAAAGCTGCCGACAGCTCCCTCTACAATATGCAAATCTCCTAATACTCTTATCATATTTGGCCTCTCCAAAAGCCTAAGGGTACCACTTTCAGCTTGATCGGTCGTTTCTTTTCTGAAATATACGCAAAACAAGAAATATATGTTCTATCTTTAACACCTTATAACTTCTTTCTTAAGGAAGCACTTTTTACTATGGGATTTTTGGTTTAATCGGTCTCATTTGACATTAAGAATATACGGTTAAGGTCCCATTACTTTCCGGACACCTGTATAATAGAAGATCAACTTTATCCACACAGTAGGATGTGAATGTATAAGACTGCAATATTTCTCAATATTCAAGTGCGGTCATCAATTGCTGGTCTGTCCTCGTCGCAGGTTATGTGATTCTCAGATTCCGAGGTCACGAGCATAGACCAAAACAGAGTATGTCATCGTCTGCAGAAGATCGTAAATAAACAGCACAAATAACAGCGGACTCTGTAACCGGAAGTTAGAACAAACCCACGGTAGACTCCCACTCGGTAAACTACCTCTCTTATCAGGCGAATCGCCACCAAACTGCTACTGACTCCAATAAGTCAGGCAGAACATAGTGACATTCACTGATAGTAGGCACGAAACAAGTGGATAAACCTTGGTCTAGAAAGATGTCGTTTTGTCGTCTAGTAGAGGCAATACAGAGCAAAAGAACCAGTAGGCCACAAAACAGAATAGGCGACGAGAGAAATGTTGGGAGATGGCGCTGCAATTAGTATGCCCTTCAGGCACTAAACAAGTGGATACTTGGTCTAGAAAGATGTCGTTTTATGTGGTCTAGTAGAGGAAATAAAGAGCAAAAGAACCAGTAGGCCACAAAACGGAATAGGCGACGGGACAAATGTTGGGAGATGGCGCTGCAGGAAGTATGCCTTCAGGCAATTCCCTGCAAGGAATGCAGTGCAGCGCGGTGGCGGTGGTCTCGTTTTCATAAACTGGAAAACATTAAATCACATAATGACTGATTTCCCACCCTTATATTATCATGAAAGCAACTGCAACTGCAACTGTGTCTTCACTCTTGTCGATCTTAATTTTCCTATTAAAATAGCGATAAGCTTTTAAGCTGTGCATTCAAAGTAACGGATAGTTCAGATAATGTTCGTTATGTAATATGATGACATTTTAATCCATTATTAAAACAAGCCGTTTTCTTAAACAATCTTTTAAATATTATTAATGAATACTGGTATTCGAGTTTTAACATACGGCCACTGAGGATCTACACATACCTATTTTGAAAAATACCAAGGGGAAAATGGCATGATGGAGAAACGCTAGGAGATCGATTTTCTCCACAAGAGCACAAGAGAGCAGACTAACCTTCGGTTTGGAAAACAAATGTGTAACCAGATAAGGCGGCCACGGTACGGGTAATTGCCGGAAAATTCAAGTGCACGGGCGCGCCGTAACAATGGGAATGAAAAATTTGCGCGCACACCCTCTGAGATAAAGCGACCCACGCCGGATTTACAGCCCTTTGCGAGTGAGTCCAGTTGCTATCTTTATGTATGAATAGAGTACGCGGAACTATGGCGAACTGCTGTAACCGACTCTAACCTCAAACTTCACTTTTGTACCCTTTTGTGTTTAATGATTATTGACATAAAGGGCACTACTTACTACGCACTAAGTATGTTAATAAAGCATTTAAGACGTGTGATTGTTAATTAACCAACAGTTAATATTACTAAAATGAAAATAAAATTTTGCCAGCACTTAAAAAAGTCTTCAAGAACCACGTTCCCGATGATGTGATTTTGATAAATACCACGTACCAGACAAAGCGTTTCTATTAAGATAAAGTATTAAACAAAAAGGCTGCATTCATTAACGTTTTATTTTTGCGTTTTAACAAATAAATATACCAAATGTATATTATATACGTGCTTTAGACGTTAGATTGAAATAGTGCTATTTAATGATATGCTTCACGGCATTCCAGTTACGTACGACATCACCAACACGCGACCGGTGCAATCTTAGTATATACAGGGTTGGGCAACTAAATGGAATATTGTCCGCACAGCGCAAATTATTAGTTTTACCAAAAATGTTAAACATAAAAGTTGTTTGACTATTTTTATCCCAAATTTTCACAAAATCTTATTATGTCTAAAGAGTAAAATGAAAGGCGACTATGACGTCAATTTTTTAAATTGCAACATATAACGTGTGATACATCATTGGATAGCTCTATTTCGTACTCTTACAACCGTATAACACATTCCCCCATACTCATAATAAATCAACAGTAAATTAATAAGAAACGCAGAATGATCAATATAGCGCGTTTCGTTTATTATTACAGAAAAACAACAAAAACGACACTACAGGATGCTAACTTAAGCAAATTAAACTTAAACTCGAATTGGCCAAAGTCGGCTTTTTCATTTCATATTGTACCTACTACAAGTTTTCGTTTCCAGATTCAAAGCTTGTTTCGGCGTTATATGCACAGAAACAGTTTCATTTCCATGGTATACACGTGGTGGTCAATAGTACAATTTATTTAGTTAGTTTATAAAATGGCTACATTAACGTAACGTGAAAAAATTGAAATTTTAATTATGGTAGGTTATGGAGACCATAAACAAAAGCAACAAGAGGTTTGCGGTTTATTTAATGATGTCCATCTAGACAGAAATCTCATTGCCCAGTCTACCATCAGCAAAATTTTAGTATAGTTTGATGCTACTGGAAGCGTAGGTGCCGATTCTAGAATTCGAACCAAATCGGCAACAAACGAAGAAAGGAGCTTGGATGTTTTGTTGTCTGTCCAAGATTCCCCTCAAACATCTACCAATCAACTAGCTTTACATGTTGGAATAAGTCGTCGATCTGTTGGAAGAATTCTTAAACAAGCAAAGTACCGTCTATATAAAATTGATTTAGTGCACGAGGTATCCGCAGATGACCGCGATAGAAGGTAACAGTTTTGTGAACAGATGACCGAGCTGTTTAACAACAATGAATTTGTTAAGAAAATTCTGCCGTCACAATTGTCGTTACTGGGCGGCAGAAAATCCACATTGGATACAGGAGGCGCATACCCAGCATCACCAAAAAGTTAATGTCTGGGTTGGAATTATAAATACCCACGTTATTGGCCCATATTTTAGAGACACTGGACGCTGACTGGGCAGACATATTTGGACTTGCTGCAACAAAGCATTTGTCCTGGTATCCAAAAAATTGAAGACATCAATACGGTTTGGTTTCAACAGGATGGAGCACCTCCTCATTATTCCGCAACAGTCCGTGAATTGTTGAATCATTATTTTCAAAATCGTTGGATTGGTAGAGGGTGGGGGGGAGCAATAGAGTGGCCCCCACGTTCACCGGACTTAAACGCATTGGATTTTTATTTATGGGGTAATTTAAAAAATAAGGTTTTAACAACTTTTATGTTTAATATTTTTCGATACAACTAATCATTTACTCTGTGCAGACAATATTCCATTTAGTTGCCCAACCCAGTATATATCATTAGTAACTTTGCCATCACCATCTTTGAATAGAGTTACAGAAAACTTTGGTGAATTTTGGTGCCATTTTGGTGCCATTTTTAGCAAAAAGAGGATAAGGAATAGAAACAAATGGTTGAAATATAATATGATTGGCGTTATAAAACCCCTCTGGTAATTTTTAGCTAGAACTTTTTTTTCATTTCAAAAAACTAAATGTGTTTCAGCTGAAAATGTTTAACGACATACTTTCTCATAGTAATATTATAGGTTAATAATATGGTGACATACAGGCGGGATGTGAATTTTAAATAAATCAAAGACATTCCCGCGTGACGTATGGCAATTATCAATAAGGACCCATCAGTAAGCAATATTTTGTATTAATTTTACTCGAATGCTAGGTAACAATATACGTTCGAGACATGTAAGAGCCATGTTCGATTACGTTTTACGAGAGTTGTTAATGCCGTTACTGGGCCGATGTGGTATTCGTGTTCATGTGAGGAGAGTGCCTTGCACGGGCTGAAACCTAATAACTAGTCGACACGGAAGTGTATAATGCAGTTAGGGTGGATGAAAGCAAAAAAGAAACAATAGAAAAGCGCAAGTTTATTCAGCCCGGCGAGTACCGGAAATGCAAATACATTACCGGGGCCGTATGTCGCGGCAAAATCCAGTTGAAGGTCGACGGTGTTCGTTTTGTTTCCTTTAACAAACGTTACGTAAATGTAGGACTCGTTGGAATGCCTCGTTCTAAATGTTTGTAGCATGTTCGGGTAAAATTTAAACTTTAGGCATTTCTTTATGTATTATTATTTTTTGTTACAGTTGTTCTATGTTCTTGTCCATAACAAGCTATTTATATACGTAATATAATATCAATAATACTAACTATAAACGGACTTTATTAGGCAATGTCTAGCAATACAGCAATTGTAGTACCCTAAATTAACAAATACATCAAACCAAACATAAAAGATGTTTATATAATGGTTTGAGTCGTAAGAACAAAGGATATAAACCTAAACGTATGAGTCCATATACATATTAACAGGGATGGAAAAGCGTAATTTACCGCGTAAATTACCAAATAAATTACCGTAATTTTACTGGTAATTTTCCGATTTTAAATTACCGTAATTTACGGTTTAAATTACCGATGGTAATTTAGTGTCAATTTAAATTACCGTTGGTAATTTACCAGTAATTTACTGAAAATTTTAATTACGGTCGTTAATTTGCTAAAATTTATAAATTAATTTCAAAAACCTTCCATCAGTACTTGTGTGAATGTACCCCACCATTCCTAAGCAGTCGACAAGTGCACTGTTGATTGCATTTTTCCTGGAAGGTACGTAGGGATGTAAGAACGTAATTTATCGGGTAAATTACTAAATAAATTGCCATAATTAATGGTAATTTCCGGATTTTTAATTACTTAATTCTGCGGAGCCAATAATGCACATTTTAAATCAGAAGCCATCTACCTACTATCAAATTCATGATTTAAAGAAATGTTCTGGTGATCCGGATAAAATGTGATCATTGTTTGTGAAACCGGGCGTTGTCGTTTTGTGACTCGGTAATAAATAATAAATAATAATAAAAAAAAGTATTTTATACTATATTGATGTTAGACTGTCCATTATATAAATTGCTGGTAGTAGTCCCTACTTTCATTTTAATAATGAATTAATAGTATTAAATCAGGGTAAGCACCAGCGATTGTGGTCATCGACAATATAATGACTTATCTGTATCAAATTTTTTTATTTTTAGAGAACTTACTATCATCGGTGAATTATCATTTTGAATTACCCGTTAATTTAAGAAAATATAATTTACAAATTGCAATTTTTAATTCGTAGTACATAAGTAGCATTCATAACCTACAGTGATCGGTATTAACACCGGTTTAATTTAGCATTTTGAATTTTTAATTACGGGGAATTTAAATCATCGTAATTTACCATTCTGATTTTTTGATTACTCGGAAATTTAAGCCAACGTAATTTACCATTTTAAATTTTTATGTACGTGGTAATTAAATATTAGAAATTAATAATATTAATGTAAACAAAAAAAAATTATTACCGTAATTTACCATCCCTGCATATTACCTGTTTTACAATTTTACTCCGGTACGGATTCTTAAGACAACATTAGTCGCTTATACAAAATCTTCCTTATTTATAAAACTTCTTACTGCTAATTTCGATACGTCACGTGGGACGTAAAACGTGCATAAAATATTTAGGTTGAACGTGTAATTCATCAAGGACAAGCACCTATATATGTGTAATTCAATTGGATTTCCAATAAAAATAATTTCATTTTTCTGTGGATATTTCTAAACCATAATAAGTAGGTTACAGTAAAGAAAGTCTTTTGTCCAAATTTTGTCGTGAAATCTATCTATGTATTCTCACAAAGGAACAGCGGTATGCTTTGCTAACGTTGATTGGGAATTTTATTGAGATTTACATCATGTTTAAATTAGGTATCAACTTAACATTTATCTTCTAGAATTAACGGTATTTTCAGCGATTGTCTCTTCGATATTTGAACACATGCCGAAAGTCTTAGACCTAACACTAAAAGATCTGCAAGGAAATGTTTATAAATCTATTTCAATCTTCTGATCTTGTCATTACTCTCGGATTTATATGAAATTATGGGCTGATATTCTGGAATGGAATAAAGAAGATTTAAGCATACCGGAAATGGAAAATAAAAACATAGAGAGATCGTCTCTGACCGTAAATAAAATTCTAATAATACTCTGCATAATAATATGTACAATTTGATTTTCTTTCCTATATAAGCCTGCATTTTTATACGACTCATAACCAAACGCTAACAGTATCATTTATTAATTAACAGTATTAATTATAAATAAGATAAGAGGTAGAATTATTACACCTAATTTTTGATGCCCTGTTGTTGACTTAACCGACACCTCCACCATTTTTCTTGCTCCGCGTTCCAGTAGACTTTCCAGTAGGCTTTGATCAAAACTAATAGTTTTTCGGAAATTTCTATACAATATTCTGGAGTGCACTAAAATTTAAAGAATTTTCAGATATTACTAGGAATGTAGGATACACTTTCGTTTGTTTGTTCGTCTTGGTGTTTCTTGTCAGTTTTCGAGAGTTTCTGTAATAACTAAATAAATATAATAATCTTAACCACATTTATATTTCTGTCCAGAATAATCGCAAAGTGTACAAACAAAATAAATCAACCGAAACTTGAGTCACGCACCAAGCAATACAACGTTAAGATTAAACCTTAAATATATTATAATTACATGCATATGTTAAAAACATTTCCTACGCTATGAATCACAGCACCAGGAATAAAACTAAGCACCGTATAATTACTCTCACGTCACTGTTAATATTTTGTCCCTTGTCCGTCCCTAATAGGCAAATATAGAATATGACACGCGTACATAGTAAAAAGAAAAATAAATTCAGCAATCGGTCTTGTTTTTTTGTACGGTCATTTTCCGCACCATTATCCCCCGTGACACGTACGCTGCTGTAATTGTCAAAAAAGAATGTGGGGAGGCCGGCACTAATTATGTAGTTTTGTTTCCATTATTCGCGTCTCGCGGCTTCCATAACGACTGCCTGCCGTTCAGGCACCGCCCCGCTCTAATTTCTCTTCCTACCGACTTTTGACAAATTAACGCAAACACCTGGCCGTGCCATGAATAAACATCTCCCGTGAGAGCTTAGCGCCTAGAAAATTGTGGGATAAGTGGTTCTTCTACCAAACTTATACGGAATTACAACCTGGTCGGATTTTGTGTCATTTGCATAAAAGTGAGGGTTTTATTGAGACCACGCCGATTGAGGGTTGTGAATGTGAACCAAATTTAGGATTGTAAATATCTGCTATTCGATATTATTGACGAAAAGGTGTAACTTTCACCAGTGCCTATAAGTTCACTAATGATGTATATTTTGTATATGTAATATTTTTGAATAGTAACTTTTTGTATTTACTCATTTTAATTTAATGCAGCTTGACTTAGATTTACTTTGGAAGAAACAATTTTATTTTTTATTTCATTTTAGATCCTGTCAAGCCTTTATTTTGTACAGTATAATAACATCTCTTACATAATGCATTCATATAAATATACAATAAATAATAAATGTAGTAATCAGAAATGCCCGTTTTGTGTGTCCACTGCAAAAGGCAAGACTGCACTTCTTCGTTTCTTAAGTTCTAAAGGCAAGGAAACCTGTATGATAAATTCAAATTAATGCATTTTAGTTTTATACGTAGTACACAATACTTACCTGACCAAATATGGATCAATTTTAATGTCACTCCATCCCCTGGCACGTGGCGGCTGTAAATGTTGCTCATACTGCCAATTTCAGTAACTCTAAGTTGCAAATGATATTTTTTATTGCTTATATGAGACTACGAGTTTTTTTACTTTATCATACGCAGTATGATGAATACTGCATGCATGAATACTGCAATGCGGAAATAGGTCTTTTTGGGTCCCCTGAACATTTTTGACCAAGGTACAAAAAAATGTCTGTGTGTGTGTGTGTGTGTGTGTGTGTGTGTGTGTGTCTGTGCGTGTGTGTGTAAACGATTTTTGTGGCGACGATTCCGGAGAAACTACTAAAGGTATCGGGACGAAAGTTCATATTTAGAAGTTTTATGACCTAACTTAGAGCTGAAAAGCTTTTGGTTCAAAAGGGTCCTAAGGAACTGGTAGTTTATTCTAAGCCGTTTTCAAGGATTTTGCAAATGAGCCGCCATTTCTGTAATTTCGTCAAAATAATTAAATAATAAATTAAAGTAGAGGTAATTTTTAATAATTTATGCCTATGACATTTTTTGGCAAAATTAATCATGCGGCTAAACGCATGAGCAAATTGTATTTGATTGAGATCGGTCGTGTCATGCATCTTAGGTAGCCAAGATTTTTCATTCTAATGTCACAGTAGGTAGTGTCGGTAGTGTCAAAATGGTGTCAAACGCTGATGTTTTGACAATCGTGAAAATATCGTAAAAAATCTGTTCTGCAGTCTCATATATGTTTGTTTGTGACCTTTGTATGTAGTTTTATGTTCTCCACGGGTCGCGCCTGACAAAATGTAAGTTTTTACAATTGAGTTTTTGGAGTTTGATTTGATTGTGAATTGTGTAATTTATTTCTCATTTACTATAGCGGTTGAAGGAGTACCCAGTAGGACACAAAACATGTAGCGATTGCTAAAATAGATTGATAGATAGTTAGATGATAGATAGATATTTATTTCATGTAAAATACATATGGTCCAAACAATATAATTCATAAATTTCAAAAATATGTAACTAATTCACAGAATATTATAAATATTAGAGATAGTGATGTTCTCTGTCATGAACTCAAAAAGTGGTTTTTGAGCGTCTGTTTAAATTCACGCAGAGCGAGCTGCTTCCAGGTCTTGGAAAGTTTGTTAAAGAAGTTGACACCTTGTTTAGCAGAATTTGTTGTTTGCAGTCGATGGAAGGGCACTGTGAGATTCTCCTTGGTACGGATGTTGTGGTTGTGTTGAGTCATCCTGGTTAGGTACAATGGCAGGTTTTGTCGTACGTCAATTAGTTGGAGGTATATAAAGATTTATGGAAGGGTCAAGATTTTGCGCTTTCGGAAAAATTGTCTTACGTGGGTGTCACGTAACAAAACGTAACAAACATAACAAATCCGACCATTTTTAATTGTATCAATATATCTGTCAAATCCTGGCGAACTAGCTTTATTTTAATGCTGATACGACCGATCTCGATCAAATAGAATCTCATTTACTATTAATTTTATAAATAGTATGATAAAGTCATGTGCCTGGCCACATCAGATTTTTTTTAATATAATAATGTAATAATACACAGGAAAATATTTGTATCAAGGAAAATAATTCATACACATGTATTACTTGTAAAACAACTAATTTGTTTATTTATTTCATCAAAATACATCATATAATATTATTAAAGTTATAAACGTCTATAAACATTACATACACACATTTTATATAGATAAACAATATACATATTACGTCAATATAAAATAACATAATACATGTTTAAAGATATAAACTTTATAAACAATTATAAATAATACAAAACAAATACATTTTAAATCTATCTAAAATAAAATAGAGGGTAAGTCAAAATTATCGTAATTAACACCTAAATAATTCTCCAACCGTAAAAACATAACAACAAATGTTTAAAATAACTGGTTTTGGTTTTAAACGAACTATTGTTTAATAATATTTTATTTGACGAGCACATAACTTAATATAATAAACGCTTGGATTTCCATTATTTACACGTGAAATTTTAATAAGTAGGTACTCAATAGACACTGTTTTTCGTGTAAAGTTTTAATTTAATCTTAAGAGTGACTACTTTCGCTTGCGCATCATCAGACTCTCCTGCAAATTACACATACAAATTCAATTAACCTAACATTATGAAGTAAAAATCACTTACGTGTCAAAAAGATAAAACAAAACTGTAGTTACACTCACAGATATGTTACAATTGACAAACACTATAAAATTGGTGTAAATATGAAAGAATAAATTAGCAATAAATAGTTAAAAATGTAAATGGGACTGTCACAAAGAACGTACTGATATATAAACAATTTCGAAAGGTGGTAAAGTAGTACACTACAGATAATGTTTGGTTACTATTGCTTCATTTCCACAGGTACCGATAGAGGGGAGGCCAGTAAGCTGCAGTTGGTCGTTCAGAATAGTGTGTTTCCGCTCACGCTCCTGTTTTTCAATTTGAAAAGCCTCGAAAAGGTCGAGCATTCTTCCCTTATTCTTTTATATTTACACCAATTTTATAGTGTTTGTCAATTTTAATTGAAAATCTTTGTGTAATTTGCAGGAGAGTCTGATGATGCGCAAGTGAAACTAGTCACTCTCAAGATTAAATAAAAACCTTACACGAAAAACAGTGTCTATTGAGTACTTATTATTAATATAATAAAATAAAACTACATAATCAGCCAGCATGAAATTTATACGCGAGCCGTAGACGAGTGTATAAACATGTGAGCTATACTATACAACGCTAGTGTCATTATAATCATTGGCGTGTATCATGATGGGGATTATATAGTCATAGATACGTATGCAAGGAACTTATTATATGTGAGTCGTAGATAAATATATTTTTAATATACAGATGTTAATTTTAATAAAAAGAATTTGTAATATCTTCTTTTTCAAATAGAACACACGTATATTTTTTAATTTTTTCTTTAATCTTTAATATTATTTTTGGTAGGATTTTTTTATAAAATGCGTTTTTAGCATTATCAAGCGGAATGCTGACTAAACCCACCATAAGCTAAATTTGTTACAATTACAAAATGTTATGCCATTTTATACAATTTAAGTACGTTGCATTAGAATACTATATTTTTTATACTTTTGATGCACACATACGTATTGTTAAAATTATTCAACTTGAAAAGAAAAAGCAACCTTAAACAATCAAATTTTATGCGACAAATTATATTTATATTTTCACTTGCGAGAGACTATTTTTTTATTTGATCAATTTTTTGTTGTATACTTAAGTCCATAGAAACAACTTATCAACTTAAAAGTCTGATTTTGCAAAAAAAATCTTATTTTAAGACAGCCAGTGTATTTCCGGTCTATCGATTGCTGCGATGTACCGATTCACTGATCTACCCAATAGGCGGTCTACAGGTCTACTAGTGTATAATATATTACAGCAAATCAAAAACCGACGTGACTCAATTCAAGCCTAGCGAAACAAACCGTCTTGGTTGTGACATTATGGCGTGCTGTTGTTTCCAAATGGTCATTTTTTGACTTTACGTAATGAATCATACCATTTTGGAGTTCGTAACAACTCCAAAAATTGTATTTTCATGTTGTCAGTTATTGTAACACTCTGCACAGTGTTAATTTTCATTTCACAGCGCCTGTGAAATTTTCCACCATTTCGGATGTCAACTAGCTTTCAACTACTCGCTGTACTTAAATTAACTCCGATATTAGGTATATCAACAATTTTTAGCATACGTCAACAGATATTCGGATTAAAATTCACTCCTTTTTTGTAACTACGTGCAAATTTTGTTGTACCATTTCTTTTTTATAGCTATACGTTGTAAAATGAAACGCTCTATGAATATCGTTTTAGTAATATTTATTTTAATATAATATATTTTAGACAAGATTGGTTTTGCTTGTTTCTGAAAAATTGTATTTATTTGTATGAGGGGTCTTTATGATATAGGTACTTTATTAGTACAACTCATTTAGTAGACTTGATTTGACTGTTTCAGTATATAATTAGGCCGGATTTCGAGTCGTTTGCATAATACTCGGTCCGTTTCATTCATCACTTCAGCTCACACCTACAGCGCCAACCCTTTTTCGTCCGTAAGGCACAACGTTGACTAATTACGGCTGTGTGTGAGAGCGCATTTAAATTGCATGCATGAAATGGAATAATTTGCGCTACGTGGCCAAATTACCCCCTCGGTCCGTCGTAAAAGTGTGGTGGCTAACTGTTAACTTATCCCCATCGGAGAAGGTGCTCTGCTTTGGTAAGTGCCTTCTCAGCGTGGTAAACATTTCATTAAGCGGTCACAGGCAATTTCCTTTATTTTGTTTCTCGCTCCCACACACTTTGAGCGGAAAAGCCTTGGCAATTTACTTTCCCTTGATGATATACTGTTGGTGTATATTTGTTTTGCCGTTGGCTAGTGTCTTTTCAAACACGTTCGATCGTTTTCTGGACGGTTATTGCTAAAGTTGTGCCTGTTTTATTTCACTACATCGTACAGATATAAATTATTGAATCAATTTATCTTAACAATGATTACCTGTAGCTACATGCAAGTTCTCCTGTAATTAGGGCTAGTATTATAAACATTAATTAATTATTATTATTAAACAGTAGAATAGTTGATGGATATCATATTGTTCCTCTGAATTTACTGGAAAATCGATATCTAGAGTGTCGTCGAAGATAGAACATTAATACAAACCCAATTTAAATTTTTTTGTTATTTATGCACAGACGTTATCGTAATAGTTCCGTAAATAACTGAAGTCGAAAGTCTAAACCCTTATGGGATGATCACTCATTTTCCATCCGTCTGACTGTCATAGTCGAATAACTCCATACTATAGTCTATTTAATAACTACGAGGAATAAAACCAGACGCCTGATTCACACTAGGAAAAACTTGAGAAAGCAGTACCAGAAATGCCACCAGATATTTTTGCGGTTAAATTTGAATTATTTGGAAGTTAAATGTATTTGTAAACAACAACAAATGAGCTACGGTGAAAATTTTAATTAATTTTTCGCTGGAAAGTCTTGATACGTGTCTAAATAGATCAAAATAGAGCTTGTAGAATATGAATTCTTATATTTATATAAAACAAATTAGATATTTACACTACGGGGTACTGAGTAATCTCTTCGACATAAATCGTAATAAAACACTCAAAATACAATTAAATCATTTTTACAGTCGAAGAATTTAGTATGTCATTTTTGCATTTTGTTGGTGCGTAGAATAAAAAACAATAAAAATATATATTGTTATTATAAAAATATTACTATATATTAAACATCATCGTCATCGGTACTTAAATATAAATCACTATCACTGTCGCTATCTGTATTAACATGAATTATTATTAGTGGTTCAACAATTTTGTCGACAATCCCATCTAGAGTCATCATTTTATCCTCTTCCTTTATTACATGTTCTTCACAATTACTCCAATGTGTGCTTGTTATATTCCCAATAGCTTCTATTAAAAACGGTTTGACGTCTGCCAATTTAAATGTGGTATCCTTCTTTTTAATTTGGGCCCATATGAGGTCGATCGGATTCAACTCGGAATGATATGGTGGTAGCCGCAGCAAAATTTTATTGCTCTCTTTTGCCAGCTCATCGCAAACATGCATATCAAACTTATTTCTTTGTTCCTTTATTAAACACAATAGTTCTGATCGTACCATGTCTTCCTCATATACGATATTCTTTGAGCGAAGTCAATCATGCATATGTTTCTTCATTGAGGATGTTGTTGGTATTTTTTCAATCTTGCGGCTGTGGTAAGAATCATTGTCCAATCCAGGGCTGTGGAGTCGGAGTCGGAGTCGTGGAGTCGGTGTCGGAGTTCAGACAAATTTCAGAGGAGTCGGAGTCGAAAAAAAAAGTACCGACTTTGACTTCAATTTGAATTGCTGTAGAAAAAAAGCATGCGAGATGGACGTTCCCTCAGCACTCAGCAGGCAGTAAACAAATAAAACCAAATATTCTATTAGGTCATTTACAAAGTACCTCCTACATACATATGTAAATACTCAAATTACAAAACACACTTTCCAAACGAAAGTGAAGACGATTTACGAAAAGTAATCTGATAGAAATTTGAAAAAGGAAATTTGAGCAAAGGACTTAAACTGAAATTGAGGAGTAAGACCGTAGTTCAATGTAGTATCATTTATTCAGTAGTTATACCTGTAGCTATAATTATGATTATTTTATACTTTGAAAATAATTAAAAATCATTTAAGGGTATCTTTGCAAGAGAATTAGTTAGAGGTATTCTGCCCCTCACAACAATTTTACAAACATATATTGAAATTAATTTTCTCTTTATTAGAATGAATTTTATTTAGTATTATACACTCTGTCTTATGGGTGCTTTTGTTATTATTGGAGATAGAAACTCGGTTAATGGGACAAAGTCGTGCCGATTTGAATGTTCTCTAATGAGAAAACAGTTTAATTCTTAATGATTTCAGAGATATTTTGAAATAACAAATAAATTACATTTTATAAATAACTTTTTATTTGTGGTGTATTTATTTGTATTTTTAAATAACTTTTTTATTTGTGGTCAATAGGTCTTTTTGATAACTTAGACATTTAGACTGCCAGTTAAAAAAATTTGTCGACATTTTCGCTGGACACAAAACAAAACAAAACCAGCTTTTGATCCATGTAAAATGATGAGCAGACTTCCTTTTACGGATGGATTTTTGAGTCCCGTCCTGTATCCTTCGAGAAAGGCCTATTTGTTATCTTGAATAGCGGTATCTACCCATTCCTTTTCCTTTGTGTGACCTTCATTTAGCCACGTCTCATCTAAATAATAAATTGACACACAAAGATTTGCAATATAATTGTAAATTAATTGGCTTACTTATAGTGTCCGCAATTTTAGCGATCACAGCGAGCTTTTTCGTTTAGGGATCGTTAGTTACAATCTATTTGTACAGATTGCAAATACCTTGCTTTTCAGCTAAGGTTAAGTGACCCATTTCTAATATTTTAGACTTTTTCGGGGCCGAAACTTACACTGAGTTTGTACTAGGCACAGAATCCATATTTAGTTGTTGTAGGAGCTGCTGATATAATTGAACTGAAGTCGCGAATAACACACGAAACAATGGAATGGTTGTTTATAGTTTGATTACCTGGTACCTAACCTAACAGGATTTCAAAGTGCAGGAGATAGCGTAAATTTGGCCGCTGTAAGATTGGCTGGGATCCGGCCAATTACAGGCGAGGTCATCCTAGTAACACGTTTGAAAAGTTCCTCATGGTTATTAAATGGACTATAAATAAAGGTGTGTGACTTGTGTGATTTCAATAGGTTTTCTTTTCCGGAGATGGGGAACATGCCAGATTTAACCCGATAAACAAACGACCCATGACTTCCTTTAAGAAATAGGCACATCATGTTCTTTGTTCTTTTTAAACGAACATTTGAGATTGTCAGTTTGTTGCAGTGAACATAACAAAATCTCAGAAACAGTTTGTTATTAAAAAAATTGTCTACACGTCGATTTTTATTATCTGATTACACATATTTATATCAAATTTAATTCCCGATCTTTTTGACTCATGCCGTATTTTTTAAATAACAACCTCATGTTTTTCTATTTGCTGATTTTGATAGATCTCTTACCAGTCTTAATGGTAACATGCAATTTTAACGGCCTTTTCGAGAAAAACTCAGTTGAAATTCGGATAATATTAATAATACTGTTTATGGATGGCAAGTGCATGGACGTTTTCGCTTGATTTATTTACGCTGAATACGAATCCTCGCTCGAAAGTTGCATACCACATCGGGTTATTGCGTTTTTTGTTGTTTCATTTATAGACACGACATCAGAATCGTAGCAAATCCTTCAAAAACATTTGTGAACAATCTTCTATAAACGGATTTCACGTAAAAGTACAAAGGCATTTTTCCGCATTTTGATTCCACTTTTTAAAAAATTTTAAATTCAGGTTTGTCTTCTGGGCAAGTAAATTTCCATGCGAAGAACAAAGACGAAAACGAAAATACGGCCGTGGGGGAGACAATTATGACCGGAAATCGGAGAACAGCATAAAGCTATTTAAACACACTAGATCTACTAGAAAGTCTAGCAATAACAAAAGAACAGATAATCAGACAAGAACGTACTGAATGACATGATACTTCTTCCAAAAGAACCACGTATCTAAGCACATACTGGACAATCCAATGCAACATCCTACTACATGAAAATTCTACTACAAAAAGAAAATTGTTAGGTCCAATATTATATTAGGTGACCTGATGGTATGTATACTGTGAGAATTTATACAAAATAATAACCACTAAGGTATGTACAACGTAACTTCACAAAATTGAAACTAACTTATCACCGAAAGTTTTTTTATTCTTAAACAAAGGTGTGAAAGATATGTAATTTTTATATATTTATATATAATTCTTATTTATCTGCTTTAATTTTAAACAAAATTATTAATCTTCTCGCGAAATAAATATCAACCGACAAAAATAATGAGCGGAGCACGAAATATATTCCGCGCATTGAATATGTATACTTGGTCCTCAAGGGTATGCTTTGGGCCCACCGTTTTTAATCAGTAAAACAGCGGCATCTTACGCTAGCGTCACCGACGCCTTGGTAACGGTGGTAACTGGGTTATCCTTTCAGGACTTTGTCGTGAGCGCGTCCCCGGTGGACAATGTAAACCTGGCGAAAACCAGGCGACGAAGTTTGCCGGAGCAACGAATAGCTGGCCGCAGGCGACCAGCCAAGCCGCGGCACTATTTTGAATATTGTTTGCGGTGTCGCACACGCTCTCCCAGATTAAATTTTCATTCGCGCTCCGTAATAAATACAATGCGAATCCAATTTATGAAACAAACATTGGCCCGGACCGCACATTGCGGCTGCACATAGGACTTGCACACAATAGCCTAACCTGCATCGTCCCCTCATGCCCAGATGCGTCATACTAACGGTTTCGTTTTAATACAATCGTCGGTGGCATTATTGCTACCGCAAACAACGAATTGATCTGATGGTGATTTAGGTTTTGTTGACCAGAGCCCGCAACAAAATTATTTACAATTGTGTATTGGCTCGTATTTTATTAAAGGGGACAAATGGCTAAAAAGCTGTCGAGTTTTCGCTGAATTTAGATACAATAAAGTATATAGAATCAATATCATCGCGAAAGCAACACTAGTTTTTCTTAATTTATCTTACCTCTGGTAATTTATGATCATTATCGATGAATTAAATAATTACGTATTAAAACAATAATGAAATAGGTGAGGATTTTATGTTCGTCGAAGGCTGTCAAAATATGATTTCGACCACGAGAAATTCTAAACCTTTATGATTAATAAGTGGTGAATATTACGTATTGGCGGAAGCTATTGGGGGATGTTAAGGCGCGAACTTTTATTATTATGACTTGTGGACATACCACATACACAAAACTAACATACAAAAATATTACCACTTGTGACACATGCTCTAGCACTTGTGTCCTGTTTCATAATAATTTCCTGACCTCCCGCGATTAATTTGTTTTAAGAAATAGAACACAATAACAAAAAATTCATATAATTAGTTTAGAATACTCATTGTAAACTTTATTTTAGTGTGACTGCTTCATGCTCCCGAATACATTTTGTAGGTTTGCTTAAGGCGAGGTTCTCATGTAATCGGTTGAAAAAAAATTTTTTTTTCATATTTTGAAATCTTGGAGTGTATAAAATCAGCCCCTGAAACAGTTTTTTGTCTCGCAAGTTTTACAGTTTTATATCCTATGGTATTCTCCTTTTAAAATTTCCTGCATTAAGGCGGCGCAAGGAGATGTGTCTATTCAAGTGACAATTTTCGGTAACACTTTTAATTAGGAATGTGAAATTTGCAGTACAGAAAATATATAGATTTGGGTGCTTATATTGATTAAATAATTATATTTCAATGATGTTTCTACCTTCTCTTGTAGAGTAGTTTTTACACCGATACAACCAACGCGTTTTTCTAGAAACACGATCTTTCAACTGGCATGCGCTATTACTTTTGAATCGTTTAACGGGTCGAGTTACTCCTTTTTTCCCTTAGAGAAAATACCTTTTCTTTGAGGCTAAACCTCATAATAATTGAAACTTTTAAATAATTATATTATTTATAACGATTTGAAACTGAAAAAAAGCTGTAAAAAATTTCGATTTTTGTGTATTTTTATTGGAGCTATCGTGCACATCGCACAGTGGGATTTGATCCTTAAAGTTGATCAAAATTATTTTATATTTTATTTGTATTTATTATGTCTTTCCAAGTTTTTCTTGTTACTAGCAACTACTTCCAACGAAATGAAACCAAATAATAAAAAATAAATTTAAATGTATTTAATTACATCTTACTTACTAGCTAGACTTTAATGTTCAATAACTTTAC